>CAMZMU010000045.1:66360061-66830655 GCA_947311845.1 Poa pratensis | reverse complement strand
ACATACCATGGAGGAGTGTCTATTGCAAAATTAAGTTGCTTACTGATAAATCAGGGCAAAACATGTGAAGAGAATTATTAATGAAAGTTGTAATTAATTGGGGCTGGGCACCCCGTTGCCAGCTCTTTTTGCAAATTATTGGATAAGCGGATGTATATGCCACTAGTCCAGGTGAAAGTCTGTCAGAAGTAAATGACAAGATTGAAAGATAAAACACCACATACTTCCTCATGAGCTATAAAACATTGACACAAATAAGGAGTAATAAAGTTTTGAATAGTTTAAAGGTAGCACATGAAATATTTACTTGGAATGGCAGGAAATACCACATAGTAGGTAGGTATGGTGGACACAAATGGCATGGGTTTTGGCTCAAGTTTTGGATGCACGAGAAGCATTCCCTCTCAGTACAGAGTTTAGGCTAGCAAGGTTGTTTGAAGCAAACACAAGTATAAACCGGTACAGCAAGAATCACATAAAAACATATTGCAAGTATTATCTCTACACTGTCTTCCTTGTTGCTCAAACATTTTACCAGAAAATATCTAGACCTTAGAGAGAACAAATATGCATCCCAAGTCTCAACAAGCTCTACGGTAGTTCTCCACTACTAGGCTTTAACTACATGATGCAAGAGCTTAAACATGATCTACTTGAGAGCTCAAAACAATTGCAAAGCATCAAATCAAAACAAGACAATGATCTACAAGAATGCATATGTCTTTTCCAATACCAACTACTACATGTAGCATTTTCTTTCTTCCAAACAAACACCAATAATTTATTTAAACATAAACTCTCCAAATGATAATATAATGCAGCAAGAGAGTATTTATAAACAAGTGCTAACAGCTCGAAGAGATGCATGAAAAACAGGAGCTAAAAGCACTGCAGTAGCTAGTTAAGAATACTCAACAAATATAAGTGAAGAACATGAGTATTCACATGAAAAAGCGGAGCGTGTCTCTCTCCCACACAAGGATTGCTAGGATCCGAATTTATTCAAACAAAAA
The DNA here is from genome assembly GCA_947311845.1 of Poa pratensis. Taxonomy (NCBI): domain Eukaryota; kingdom Viridiplantae; phylum Streptophyta; class Magnoliopsida; order Poales; family Poaceae; genus Poa; species Poa pratensis. The sequence goes on along the minus strand of CAMZMU010000045.1, from coordinate 66,829,642 downwards.
CAAAAATAAAAACACACAGACGCTCCAAGTAAAGCGCATAAGATGTGAAAGAATTAAAATATAGTTTCACTAGAGATGACCTGATAAGTTTGTTGATGAAGAAGGGGATGCCTTGGGCATCCCCAAGCTTAGACGCTTGAGTCTCTCTGAATATGGTTGGGATGAACCACGGGGGCATCCCCAAGCTTAGGCTTTTCACTCTTCTTGATCACATAATATCACCCTTCTCGCTTGATCCTTGAAAACTTCCTTCACACCAAACTCAAGACAGTTCTCATTAGAGGGTTAGTGCATAATCAAAAATTCTCATATTCTGTAATGATACAATCAATCCCAAAGCTTCTGGACATTAGCTACAGCCACCAATGCTTTGTGGAGCAAAGAAATCCACACAAACACAGTAAAAGAGCGAATGCAAAACAAAAGGCAGAATCTGTCAAAAACAGAACAGTCTGGAATGACGAATTTTTTCGAGGCACTTAAGTTGCTCAGATGGATCTGGCCTAAAATAATGAAAGTTGCGTACATATCTCAGGAATATGCGTGATTTTTCTCAGAATTTTTGAATTTTCTACAGGGAGATAAGCTCAAATCCGTGACAGCTAAAAATCTGTCACTGCGCAGAAATCCAAATCTTGCATCAACTTTCAATATAGAACTTTACTTGGCACAACATTGCGATAAAATAAAGATACAAAGGAGTTGCTACAGAAGTAACAAAACTCCTTGACTCAAAGAAAACAAAAATAACAGCAAATAAAAACGATGGGTTGTCTCCCATAAGCGCTTTTCTTTAACGCCTTTCAGCTAGGCGCAGAAAGTGAAAATCAAGTGTTGTCAAGAGAAGAAGCATCAACATCATAACTTGCTCTAACAATAGAGTCAAAAGGTAACTTCATTCTCTTCCTAGGGAAGTGTTCCATACCTTTCTTGAGAGGAAATTGGTACCTTATATTACCTTCTTTCATATCAATGATGGCACCAACAGTTCGAAGAAAAGGTCTTCCCAAAACAATAGGACAAGATGCATTGCATTCAATATCCATAACAATAAAATCAACGGGGACAAGGTTATCTTTTACGTAATAAAAACATCATTAACTCGCCCCAAAGGTTTCTTCATAGCATTATCAGCGAGAAAAACATCCAAATAACAATGTTCCAAAGGTGGCAAATCAAGAATATCATAAAGCTTCTTGGGCAAAACTGAAACACTTGCACCAAGATCACACAAGGCATTGCAATAAAAATCATTCACCTTTACCTTAATGATGGGTTCCCAACCATCTTCTAATTTCCTAGGAATAGAATTTAAGTTTCAACTTCTCCTCCCTAGCTTGCAAAAGAGCATTTGTAATATGCTTTGTAAAAGCCAAATTAATAGTGCTAGCATTGGGACTTCTAGCTAATTTTTGCAAGAACATAATAACTTCAGAGATGTTACAATCATCAAAATCAAAATCATTATTGTCAATGGTGGTGGAACCATTGTCTCCAATAGTTTGAAAAATTTCAGCACTTTTATCAGAAAAAGTTTCAGCAGCAGTTTTAGGCAATTTCAAACGCTTAGCAGAAGTAGTAGAGACATTATCAACACCAATAACATTACCATCAATAGTAGGAGGTTTACTAGCATGTAAAACATTAGCATTACTAGTGGTGGTGATAGTACAAACTCTAACTATACTATTCTCTTTTTCAAGTTCTTCCTCTTTTTCCCACCTAGCATGCAATTCAGCCAACATCCTAATATTATTATCAATTCGAACTTGGATGGCATTTGCTGTAGCAAATGACTTAATATCTTTAACTTCATTAGGCATAACTTTCAGTTTTAGAATTTCAACATCATGAGCAAGACTATCAACTTTAGAGACAAGATCATCAATTTTTTCAAACTTTTCCTCAACAGTTTTATTGAAAGCTTTTTGTGTGCTAATAAATTCTTTAAGCATAGCTTCAAGATCAGAGGACACACTTCTATTGTTGCTGTAGGAATTACCATAAGAATTGCCATAACCATTTGAAGGATAAGGCTTATAATTGTTGCTACCAAAATTATTCCTATAAGCATTGTTGTTGAAGTTGTTGTTTTTAATGAAGTTTACATCAACATGCTCTTCTTGAGCAACCAATGAAGCTAAAGGAACATTATTAGGATCAACATGAGATCTACCATTCACAAGCATAGACATAATAGCATCAATCTTATCACTCAAAGAGGAGGTTTCTTCAACAGAATTTACCTTCTTACCTTGAGGAGCTCTTTCGGTGTGCCATTCGGAATAGTTGATCATCATATCATCAAGTAGCTTTGTTGCTGCACCTAAAGTGATGGACATAAAGGTTCCTCCAGAGGCTGAATCCAATAAGTTCCTTGAGGAAAAATTTAATCCTGCATAAAAGGTTTGGATGATCATCCAAGTAGTCAGTCCATGAGTGGGACAATTCTTCACCAAAGATTTCATTCTTTCCCAAGCTTGAGCAACATGTTCATTATCAAGTTGTTTAAAATTCATAATGCTACTTCTCAAGGATATAATCTTAGCAGGAGGATAATATTTCCCTATGAAAGCATCTTTGCATTTTGTCCAAGAATTAATACTATTTCTAGGCAAAGAAAGCAACCATTCTTTAGCTCTTCCTCTCAAGGAGAAAGGAAAAAGTTTCAGTTTTATAATATCCCCATCCATATCCTTATACTTTTGCATTTCACAAAGTTCAACAAAGTTATTAAGATGGGCAGCAGCATCATCAGTACTAACACCAGAAAATTGCTCTTTCATAACAAGATTTAATAGAGCAGGTTTAATTTCATAAAATTCTGCTGTAGAAGCAGGTGGAGCAATAGGAGTGCATATGAAATCATTGTTGTTTGTGCTAGTGAAGTCACACAACTTAGTGTTCTCAGGAGTACTCATTTTGAAAAAAAAAAAATAATAAATAAACAAGTAACTAATTTTTTTGTGTTTTTGATAAAGAGAGCAAACAAGACTAAATAAAAATAAACTAAGCAAGACAAATAACAAAGTAAAGAGATTGGGTGTGAGAGACTCCCCTTGCAGAAGCAATTCTGTTTTCCCCGGCAACGGCGCCAGAAAACGTGTTGGTGGCTCTAGGTAATAGTGCCAGAAACAATGCTTGTACGTCACACGTCAGTTGGGAACCCCAAGAGGAAGGTATGATGAGTGCAGCAGTAAGTTTTCCCTCAGTATGAAACCAAGGTTTAATCGACCAGTAGGAAAACGAGGTTTGCTTCGAAGGTGTTGGTGAAGGAGTGTAGTGCGGCGCAACACCAGGGATTCCGGTGCCAACGTGGAACCTGCACAACACAATCAAATTACTTTGCCCCAACTTAACAGTGAGGTTGTCAATCTCACCGGCTTGCTGAAAACAAAGGGTTAAACGTATCGAATGGAAAATGATGTTTGTTTGCATAAAACAGTAGAGAACAATGATTGCAGTAGATTGTATTTCAGATGTAAAAGAATGGACCGGGGTCCACAGTTCACTAGTGGTGTCTCTCCAATAAGATAACTAACATGCTGGGTAAACAAATTACAGCTGGGCAATTGACAATTGATAAGTGCATATAACATGCATGTGTGAGCTGTGGTGTCTACTATGAGATTCATTTGGGCATTACGACAAAGTACATAGACCGCTATCCAGCATGCATCTATGCCTAAATAGTCCACTTTCCGGTTAACATCCGTACCCCTTCCAGTATTAAGTTGCAAGCAACAGACAATTGCATTAAGTAATGTGCGTAACGTAAACAATACATTCATCCTTGAATAAAGCATTGCTGTTTTACCCCTAGTGGCAACAACACATCTACAACCTTAGAACTTGCTGTCACTATCCCAGGTTAAATAGAGGTTGAACCCAACTATCATGCATAAATACCCCCTCTTGGAGTCACAAGTATTCAGTTGGCCAAGGCTTCAACAAGTAACGGAGAGCATGCAAGATCACAAATGACATAGACAGGATAATATAATATTCAGCTCCACATAGGTATCAATATAAGTCAGATCCCAGCAAACACAACATGTAGCATTACAATAAGATGATCTTGATCATGATAGGCAGCTCACAAGATCTAAAGATGATGGCACAAGTGGAGAAGACAACCATCTAGCTACTGCTATGGACCCATAGTCCAAGGATGAACTACTCACGCATCACTCCGGAGGCGGGCATGGCGATGTAGAGCCCTCCGGTGATGATTCCCCTCTCCGGCAGGGTGCCGGGAAGAGCTTCAGGAACCCCCCGAGTTAGGGTTGACGACGGCGGCGGCAGCGAATATGTTCTGGATGAAAGGCTCGGTGTTTTAGGGTTTTCTCGTCTCGGGGAATAAATAGGCGAAGGGGCGATGTCGGCGGACCCCCGAGGGGCCCAAACCACCAGGTGGCGCGGCTGGGCCCACTGCCGCGCCTGGGTGTGGTTTGGCCACCTCGTGGCTCTCCTTCGTCTCTCCTTCGGACTCCGTGTACGTGCTGGAAAAATAGGGACCTGGCCTTTTGTTTCGTGCAATTCCGAGAATATTTACAGAAGTAACTTTCTGAAACAAAAACAGCAGAAAACAGGGAACTGGCACTGTGGCATCTTGTTAATAGGTTAGTCCCAGAAAATGCATAAAAGTGATACGAAGTGTATATAAAACATGTAACAAATGGTATAATATAAGCATGGAACAGCAGAAATTATGGATACGTTGGAGACGTATCAGGGCCCAAACCACCTGGCGGCGCGGTGAGGCCCACTGCCGCGCGAGCCTGTGGTTTGGCCACCTCGTGGCTCTCCTTCGTCTCTCCTTCGGACTCCGTGTACGTGTTGGAAAAATAGGGACTTGGCCTTTTGTTTCGTGCAATTCCGAGAATATTTCCAGAAGTAACTTTCTGAAACCAAAAACAGCAGAAAACAGGGAACTGGCACTGTGGCATCTTGTTAATAGGTTAGTCCCAGAAAATGCATAAAAGTGATATGAAGTGTATATAAAACATGTAGCAAATGGTATAAAATAAGCATGGAACAGCAGAAATTATGGATACGTTGGAGACGTATCAATGGGTCATGTTTATTAAGTGCAATAAAAGTAAGGTGTGCATCAAGTTCGTGAGAGCTCTTTAACCAACTTTTCTCATAACAATCAATAACATAACCATTTTAATTCAGAAGTATAGATAATACAAAATAACATGATAAACATACTCGGAATAGCATAAAGCTAATAGGTAGATATGGTGGACTCACTGGAAAAACTTTGGTTGAAGGTGTTGGAAAACAAGTTTTTACTTGTTGAAATTTTGGGCCAGCAAGAGGGAGAAAGTTGACCGTCTAAATGCACGCATAAGTGTCCATAGAACTAACCAATCCATGTTAAACAAAGTAAAGTAACATTCAGCATCAAAACATGAATAAGAGATAGCTCTTGATAAAACACTTGCAAATTAATATTCATTAAAATCATATGAATCATGCAACTATATGTATCTTTTGAATCAACTCAAACATCTATTTCCCAATATTTTTAATAGCATCCAACTTAATTCAACCCAAATTTCCACTAGCTCTCTCATGTATAAATGATAGTGGTGGTCTCAAGACAAACAAAAAATCAAGCTGAAATAAAAAAAAAAGCAAATTAAAGACGCTCCAAGTTTATACGATAAAGTGCATTGATCGAAAAACAGAAGTTAGACGTGTGCAAACCGAGAGTGTGTTGGTCCAGTGGGGTTGTCTTCACATCCCAATCTTATGGTCTTCACCATCCTTGGATAGCTCTTGGTTCATCTCCTCTAATCCCTGTGAAAAAACTTCAAAACACCGTTTCTCCATTTCTTTTCTGTGGGGCGACATTAGTAGTGATAGACAAACGAATTGCTTGTTGCATAAAATCCTTAAACAAAAATTCATATGAATGTCCAGAAAGTTTATAATGTTGTATGCCTACTTATAAATTCAATTGGATCAAAAAGATTCAAGTTAAAAGTTCAAAGAATGCATCAAACAAAATGGGACATAATCTTTCCAGAAAAACAGCAGCAATAAAATGTATTTTTCTACCCAACTTAAATATGTCGAAAAATTCTGAAACAATTCATGCTTACAGAGGATGAAAGTTGCAACTACAGTTCAAATATCAGCTCATTCGGAGTTACAGAATAGGAATTAAAAATCATACCGTGCACAGATTCGTGCTGGAATAAAATCTTCGAATGCAAATAGCAACTTTTTCAAACCAAATAGGTAAAACTTGGCACTTTATTAAAAATTTCAGTAACAAAACTAAAAACTAAGTCTCTTGTTACAACAAGAGGACACAAAGAAAATCAAAATAAAAACAACCGGGTTGCCTCCCGTAAAGCGCTTTCTTTATAGCCATTTAGCTAGGCTTCTTACTTGATATTTATTGTGGACGAAGCTCATGAGGGAGGTTGAACTTTGATGTGTCCCTCTTCCTTGGGAAGTGTTCCATGCACTTCTTGTGTGGAAACTGAAACTTCACATTCCCTTCTTTTGAATCAATGATAGCACCTGTGCTACGAAGAAAAGGTCTTCCAAGAATAATTGGACTAGAAGTTTTATTCCCCATATCCATGATTAGAAAATCAACAGGTACAAATGTCATATGCAACTCTATCATAACATCACTTACTTTTCCTAAAGCATGTTTAATGGAATCATCAGCAAGTGCAAGTTCAATAGAGCATTTTTCAAGATTCTTTAATTCAAGTACTTCATATAGTTCTTTAGATAAAACAGAGACACTAGATCCTAGATCTAATATAGCATGGTGTGTCTCTTTTCCAATGGTTACTAGTACTTTGGGAATCCATATATCACCAAGCTTAGGTGGTATCATAGCTTCTTGGTTGTACCTAGCAATCTTTTCTTTTAAAACATGATTAGCAATATAAGAACCACAACCTGCTTGGTTAACATTGATGGAAGGATCACTTGCAAATTTTTGTAAGATAGATATTAATTCATGCAAGCTACAATTCTCTAAGTCAAGCAATGGTTCCTTGACTTCACTAAGCATTTTAACTTCTTCAACTTTCTTTTCCTTTTTAACCCAAACTTGTTTCTTACCAGGAACTTCCTTCTCATGTTTAAATGATGGATCTTTCTTTAATGAATCACTAACACGAACCAACTTTTCCTCAATTCTGTTGAGGTAAACATCTTTTTCAAGAAATTCCCTCTCACATAATCTTAGTTTATGCATAACATTAACTAATTCATTGTCTATCCTGGGAATAATGTTTTCAGAATAAGATGCTAGTTGTTCAAAATCCTCTTTATTTGGTAGTTTCTCTAATTTGGCTTCAAATTTATCTATTGATATTGCAAGTGCTACTGTGCTATCCTCCACCTTTTCTTACTACCCACAAAGCTATCAAAAATTCTTCTAAGTGTCATGGCTGCACAAGGTGGTGTTGACAAGACAAAACTTCCACCTGTAGCCCCATCTAAAGCATTTTGATACCAAGGATATATTCCATAAAAAAAGTAAAGATTTAGCTTTTCATCTTCACAAGGTGTAGGATCTTCATAATGTATCCTATTAATTCTTACCCAAGCATCTTTTAATGTTTCTCCAGGATGTTGCTTAAAATTAGAAGTGGAACTTAATGGAGGACTCACTTCTTGTTTGTTTCCAAGAATCATGATTGCAAGTTTTTATGTGTTTTTTTTTAATTTTTTATGCAAAACTGAAAATAAAATGACACTAAATAATGCAAACCGAAATAACAAATGCAACACAAAATACAAAACTGAAAATAAAAATGCAAACCGAAATATAAATATGATATGCAAGACAATAACAAAACAAAATAAAATGCTTTGAAGGTAAAGATGGATAAGATGATGCTCACGTAGGTGCAACCTCCCCAAGCTTAGGTGTTTGCACAATTTGGTGATGAAGTTGACTTTGTTGTGAGATGCCCTTGGATAAACCTTTACAGCAATGATTCCCCGGCAACGGCGCCAGAAAACTGTCTTGATGGCCCTTGACGTAGTTACCTGCGTCAAAAGAATATGTGTTAGGTTGAGACTCCAAGTGCAGAGTGTATAGTATAGGAAAGACGGTTTTCCCCACGAGGGGTGACTCGAGGGTTTAATATCGAACTCTCGGGAAATCAGTAGTGAAAGATTTATCTTCTTATCCTTCTCTTGAAAACCTACAAAACAAAGTAAATTGTTTTGGCCCTCAACCTCACCAAGTGGTTGTCAAGCACAAGGTGTGAGAATGATATCAAAATAAAATGAATGCAAAACAGTAAATAAATATGCAATGATGATAAACAAATATGCAAGGATGGTGGAAACAATGATGGATGATATTTTTGGGTTTTGTATTGTGAATGCAAGATATAAAAGTGTTTTTGTATTTTCGGATTTTTAAATGGCAGAAATGTAAAGTGGATAAAAGTTGTTGGAAAGGTGTTTCTTATGATTAAAAATGGACCGGGGTTCATGGTTTCACAAATGCACTCTCTCTTTAATAAAGTGGTAGACAATGGAACACTAGAATTGACATATGAGATTGCAACAAAAAGGTTTCATTACAAGTTACTAATTATATGGGCATCACGTCCTAACATAGAGATCTTTTGTTTATTAATCTCTCTTATAATCCACCAAGATGCGAACTAAATCATAACACCTTAATAATTAAGATAAATCAGAGCATAGCATTAAGTTTCATGACATGAAGTTAAAATAAGAACATGTTAGATCTAGTCATGGAGTAGTGGCAATGGTCACACCCACATCTCCGGTAGCAAGGTATTTTTCTTTATCCCTAGTGAGGCAACAAAGTAAGGTAAAACACCCAAGTGGATCGCGGAACTTTCTCTCACGTTCACCGCACTAGCCACCCCCGTTATTCCAACTAATGCACATGTTCCCCCTCACATGCTCTCATACACATGCTTGATCAAAACAAGTAAACAAGAACGGGGTACATAATATGCATCTACTTTTGTCGTGGTGGGATCACGGCAGATGCCATAGGTATGGCTAAGATGGGGCCGAATGGTCGTTGGGGAATCCGGGGAGGGTTTATGCACTCAAGAAGTGCACACGCAAGAACACGCAAGAACACGAACGAAGAACCAAGAAAGCAAGAACACAAAGCACACCACGATGTACCCTGCTTCGGGGCCCTCTTGTGGAGGTAACACCCCTACTGCAGCACTATCCTAGCCAGTGTATAGCTCAGAGTGACAAGTACAAGCTGCTCCTCGAGCTGTATGATGATACAATGGTGAGAACTTGAGGTAAAAGATGGAGCTACGGGAGGGAGAAGGCACTCCGAGCTAGATCCGAGGTGTTTCCGGGGTTTCCGAGTTCCTTCCTCTTTCTCTCTATCTCTTTCTCTTCCTCTGTTGATCGATCCGTCCGTCTGTTAAGCAGGAGGGGGGTGAAGCCCACTATATAGGCCAGCCGGGTTACCATTGTGCCCCTCGCAGAACACTGTTGCCATGCCTCTGCAACGGTCACCACCGTACCACCGTACCTCGGTCAGGGACAAGACGTGGCTTGCCCATCTCCTGTAGCCTAACGGCAGAACTAGCATGTCCCCTCTGACCGAGACAGGACGTGGCCTGGCAGAGCTACCTCGTAGCCTTTTCCCAGACCTCGCGTAGCCAGCGATCAGAGACGTGCAGGCCCGCCGAACCCGGAGCACGCCTCTGCCATGCTCCTTGACAGACGCTCCCGTGTCAGGCGCTCTGTACCCGGCTGGAAGTGACAGGAGCATTGACTCCTGCCCGACCTACAGCCCACCACCTCGGTTAGCTCGGCACGGATGTGACGGCTCGTACCTCGGGTCTTGCGCTTAATCTCTTTTACCAGGTCGGATCTTACTTCCTTCCCACAGCTTCTCCTGCACCCACAACACAAACCACCGCACTGAGGTAGTTAGGTCGGCAGAACATAGCTCGGACAGTGAACCTCGGCCCTGGCCAACAGTATACCTCGGACCCCTCTGGGCCAAAATAGGTCGGCCTGTATTCTCCAGGTCAAGATGAAGCTCGGACCTTCCCAGGCCCAAACAGGTCGGCCCTTTCCGTACCTCGGCACAACTTCGAACACCACCTTATGCCAAGCCTTGACCCTACCCGGGGATACTCCCCCGACATTAGTCCCCGAAGCTGGTGCGGTCCTACGACCTCGGAAGGAGGGCCGTAGCAGGTTCAAAACAAGCATTACACCACCTCCTAAACCGACCTCCAACATAGTCACGCCGAGGTACCTCCCATACACCACCATCCAATCCGAGGTAGATATGCGAACTGAACTCTCCGAGCTATCTGACTCAGCACCATCTTGCCTCAAGATTTTCCGAGGTACGTGGCGAAGAATCTCTGCCCGGGCTTCGGAATCCGGACCTCTGCCAAGCAGATTCTGACCACACGCCGCCCTCGTCAGCCGGACCCACCGAACAGCGCGCACTCAAGTACTTGACCGCCCACGACCCCTCGATTCTTGTGCTGACCAGCGCAGGAAATCCGGGGTGGGCGGTTGCCACTCTGCGGCCCACGATGTGGCCGATCGTGCGGCCGCAGACCGCGTAACCGTGCGCCCACTCGCACACGATCCCGCGCCTCCCGATAACCGCGCAGTTAATGCGGGCAGTTACCGCACGCGGCTATAAGTAGGGCCCCACGGGCAACTTCGCCATCTTCTTCCTCCTTCACTCGCCATCTCGCCTCCATCGCAACCAGTGCCGCCGCTTCCGGTTGAGAAGAAACGCGTTCCCGCCGCCGCCGACGAGCAGCTCCTTCGTCGCCGCTGCGACCGCGTCACCGGCGCCGCCCTTCAGCACCTCGTTTTCACGGTATGTACTCCCTTTCTTGATACCCTAGGCATTGCCCTAGGTTTCTTCCTCTTTGCGCTTTGGTTCTTCATATGTTCTTGAATAAAACTCTATTTACCTCCTCCGGTAGATCTTACTTGCATACTTTTTTGGGTAGTAATGAGTTTCATACCTCGGACAGATGCTCGCCTAGCATAGATATGCCTCTATATATTAGATAGCCGTCCAACTCCTCCTGAGTTAGCCAGATATAGCCTTAGATTCCAGATTTACTTTTTCCTTTGCTAAACTTCTGTGTTCTTCTGCAGATTGATTCTGCCGAGATGTCTCCTCCTGAGACTTCGGAACAAACCGAGGTTCCAGACCTCGAACTGGAGGTCGGAGAACGAGCCGGCTGGGAAGGTTCGGATGTAACTCCGGACGAAATCCAGTGGCTCAGGGCGACTCGGCGGATTCCCGCCGGGGTAGAGTGTCGCCTGCCAGAGGGCGAACTCGAGCCTCAAGTCAAGGAAGGGGAACGGGTGGTCTTCGTCGCGCACTTCCAGCGCGGCTTCGGACTGCCCGTTAGTGATTTCTTCCGGAGCTTCCTCGACAAGTTCGACTCCAGGTTCATCACCTCCCCGCCAACGCCATCACCACTCTCTCCTGCATCGTTTCCTTCTCTGAGGGATACCTCGGCCTCAAAGCCACGGTAGACCTCTTTTCTCGCTACTTCCAACTTAAGCGGCAAGTGATCCCGGATCCGAAAAACAAGGATCTGCCCAAGCTACTAACCGCCTGCGGAGCAGCCATCGTAGCTCCTCGCCGAAACTCCATCTTCCCACGTATCGCTACTCCGGACACCGTTCGCAAGTGGCTCCGGACGTGGTTTTACGTGAAGAACTCCGGCGAAGAGGACTTCCTCAATCTGCCGCGTTTAACCTCAGCCCTCCTACAGAACCGCTCAACTGGGACTACACTCCCCCTCACCAGCGAAATCAAGTCCATCCATGGGTATGTTGCGAAATGGCAGGACCCGGAGGACCCTGCGAACGACGGGAAAGTCCTGACGGCTGACGATCTGGCCTGCACATTCGTGAAGCGCAGGGTCTCCCCTCTCCAGGCGAGGACTCACAAGATCTGCCACATGAGCGGTCTTTATGATCCAACCCGCCATACGCACGTTGCACTGGACAACGCCGCGGTAGCTCGGCGAGTCCGAGCTATCACCAAGTCCAAGATCTCTGACGCTTGGACATGGGGAAGGGAACCCCACTACAGGACCAAGCCACCAAAACAGGTACGCTGTTCCGACGTTTTCTTCGGTACTCCTTTACCACCGAGGTCTTGCTACCGACGTTCATCTTGACCATTTTCTCCTAACTCCTTTTCATATGTCTGCCATATAGCTGTTCTCCCGCCAGACCGCCGAGGATGGAGTCCATCCTGCGGACCACTTCGGCAAGGATCTCCTGTCGAGGACCCACCATCCAACGTGGACCCTGACAACGAGGATTACATGCCCATTGCCTCGGCCCGCGTCACCACCGCGGGTAAGCCTCAAGCACAAGCTTCAGTTCAAGAGATTTCGGATGACGAGGAGGGATTTCTCGTCATGGAACCAATAAACGCGGTACCTATCTCCTGCCTTCCTCACCTTCCGAACTTTACTCCAGCAACCAGCCGGAAACGCGCTGGTGCCGCAACTTCGGCCGCCGAACCATCCGCCACTGGAGCCTCCGGACCCACTGAGGCTCCGGTCAAGAGACGTCGGCTGAAGAAGTCCGGAAATCCTCCTCATGCCCGAGGGGGCAAGAGGTTTCCTACTCGGATGGGTAATGCTTTGCTTCTATAGCCAACAGTTTGTTGCTTAAACATATTACCTCGGTATTAACACTTAACCATCTTCCCTTCGTTGCAGTGACCCCATAGACGTGGATCAGGAGGTATCCTCCATGACTGCACCCGTTGGTGCCTCTGAAGCCACGACCACCCCGACGAACTCTCGCCCCGGATCTCCTCCACCGAGGTCTGGCCCGGCCTTGGAGAAATCTGCCCCCACCCGAGGTCAGACTTCTCCGCGTCCTCAAACGGATGCGGGGACCAATCGCGCCAGAACTCCGGCTACCGCCTTGCCGGAGCCTCGACTCTCCCCCCGCAGCCAGACTGCCCGCAACCAACAGCAGAAGCAACAGCCCAAGCAACAGCCCCAAAAACCAGTTCGCCAGACTACCTTGCCGTTGGAGAAAGGCAAGGAGAAAGAGAAAGAGACGGTGAAGTCTAAGGTCACCCCCAAACCAACATCTGGGTCTGGCACCCTGACTATCTCTTCTCCTTCAAGGATGCAACCGAGGTCTCCTCCCCCGGTGACACGCCGAATTCCTCCATTCGCCGCACCCGTTGATGAGACTGCTCCTCCGGCCGAAGAATATGCTCGGAGGCATCTCTTATATTGGATAACCGGCCTGCTTCAAGCTCCGAGGCTGCTTTGGCCTTGGAGGCCTCGGTTAGGGGCATCGAGCAGGGCGGACCGTGGGGATATCCTCCTCTGCGCACTGACAGTGACCAGAGCCTCGGCTCCTTGGAACACTACAATGCAGACTGGAATTCTGCAGACGAGGTCTCCTCGGCCTCCCTAGCTGCTCCGGTGGCTGAGCATCCTGCGGGAAACAGCGCCTGCGGCCGAAGCGTACACGACCTACAAGTCGCTGCCCTGCGTGCTGCTCAAAACATCGACGTAAGTCCTATTCTCTTTACTTTCATGCAGTATCTCATCTAATATCCACCATTCCCAGTCCCCGAGATTCGAGGTAAACTATTGACGCTCCGCCGGAGTTAAAATTGTTTGGCTTGAATCTCAACTTTCAATTTTCATCCGACGTATCCAAACCATTTTACCTTACTTTAGCATGCACCTCGGGTACGAGTCCCCGAGACTCCTGTCGAGGCATACCCCGGCAACATTTTCCCAATGATTTGACTCCGAGTCCCCGAGACTCTTGTCGAGGTATAGCCTTTCTAACCGAGCTATGTTTTTCTTCCTTGCAGAATACTATGAACGTCCGCACGGACATCTTTCACACCCTCTTGTTTGACCACAAGAAACTCCACGACGAGCACAAGGCCGTCCTTGCAGAAAAGAACTCTTTGGACGAGAAGCTCCAACAAGAGAAAGCCGAAGTAGCTCGTCTGGTAAAGGAACTGAAGCGCATCACTGAGCTGCGGACGTCGGAAAAAGAGCAGCTGCAGGCGGAAAAGGCCAGTGTTGTTGAAACAGAGAAGAAACTTCGGGAGGATGCCGCCAAGGAACATGAGAATGCGCTCCAGTTAGCCGAGGCCCGCGCCACCTCGGCCACCGAGGCTTATGAAGCCCTTCAAGCTTCGGTTAACCAGCTCCTCCCGACGCTGGAACGCATCAACCAAGAAATGGACGGTAAGCTTCTTGCCCCCCTTATCCTTGCTTTGTCCTCAACAGTACTGGCTCTTTGCCGAACTGTTTCTTTCATTATTAACAGGCTATCCTTCTGCAGAGCACTTCACCTACACCCAAATCTCGGCTCGCAATATCACTGATCAGCACAGGAAGAGGCGTAACGAGACGAACCCCGTCTGGACCATTGAGGACCACATCGTGGCCATCAAAGCTCGGATCCATCCCTTGAAAACCATTGGGTCCGAACTCCTCGATGCAGGTGTGTCTGCTTTCCGAGCCTTGTGGCCTCTTGCCGATGCTCCCAATACTACGCCTGAGCTCGCCGCCAAGCTTCGTGAAGCCGAACAAAGACTTCGAGAGTGGCGCTCATCTTCAGCTCGCGCTGGAGCTGATGCCGCTCTCAAATTCATCATGACTTGGTGCGAGAAGATCGACCTCGAAAAGATGGACACTCTTCGCCGAGGCTCGCCCTGGTCCACGGACCCAATTCTCATCCAGCGGCGCGAAAAGATGGCTGCCTTCTTCGCTGGATATGCCAACACCAAGAACTTGAGCGAGGGAGACACCTACTCCGACGCCGAAGATGACGAGCCAGAAGAGGAGAATACGAAACAGAATCCGACGTCGAAGCCGAGCAAGGTGACGATGGTGACACCCGCGAAGCAGAAACCGAGGCTTCTCCACAACCTGGTGCCGAGGTTACTGCCGACGTTGCCAGCACCTCCCAGGCTACCTCGGCTCCGGACGAAATCCCTGCTGCATCGGCTGCTGCCGACGTAATTCCTGATGCCTCGACCTGAACTTATGCTTGGCCAAAAAACTTCATTAAATCCCCGGTATGCCGGGACGCAGATGTAATCAAACTTAAGTAGTTCCTTTTGCTACCTCTGTTACTATCATGCTTATTCGAACCATGCTTTTCTAAGCTTTACGTCGAATCCTTTTGAATGATTGCTCGAGTTTACTTTCGTGTTTACTATGTTTGGCATTCTTTGCTCTTGTCTGCCATTTGGCGTTCGACAGTCGAGTCACAAGATTGTTGTTCATAGCATACAGTACTTGGTAAATTCCGAGGTATGTTTCAAAGTCATCCGACATAAACGAAAGGTAAAGACAGGGGTTAGTAAACGACACATGCCGAACTATATTTTGGACCGAGTCCCCGAGTTCATTTTCATGTCTCCCACGTTTTTTCCTCTTTGCTCTTGACTACCTTTTAGGCAGATGCCAGTCGAGTCACAAGATTAGTTTCATAGCACACATTACTTGAAGTTTGAGACGAGGTTCAAAATAGTTCGGCATATGAACGAAACTGACAAACAGAGATAAAACATAAGCACAAGAGCGAGGCAGTCCCCGAGCTTTAACCTCTAGCTCAGTTGGTAGAGCGCAAGGCTCTTAACCTTGTGGTCGTGGGTTCGAGCCCCACGGTGGGCGCCAACTGTCGTGGTGGGATCACGGCAGATGCCATAGGTATGGCTAAGATGGGGCCGAATGGTCGTTGGGGGAATCCGGGGAGGGTTTATGCACTCAAGAAGTGCACACGCAAGAACACGCAAGAACACGAACGAAGAACCAAGAAAGCAAGAACACAAAGCACACCACGATGTACCCTGCTTCGGGGCCCTCTTGTGGAGGTAACACCCCTACTGCAGCACTATCCTAGCCAGTGTATAGCTCAGAGTGACAAGTACAAGCTGCTCCTCGAGCTGTATGATGATACAATGGTGAGAACTTGAGGTAAAAGATGGAGCTATCTGGGAGGGAGAAGGCACTCCGAGCTAGATCCGAGGTGTTTCCGGGGTTTCCGAGGTTCCTTCCTCTTTCTCTCTATCTCTTTCTCTTCCTCTGTTGATCGATCCGTCCGTCTGTTAAGCAGGAGGGGGGTGAAGCCCACTATATAGGCCAGCCGGGTTACCATTGTGCCCCTCGCAGAACACTGTTGCCATGCCTCTGCAACGGTCACCACCGTACCACCGTACCTCGGTCAGGGACAAGACGTGGCTTGCCCATCTCCTGTAGCCTAACGGCAGAACTAGCATGTCCCCTCTGACCGAGACAGGACGTGGCCTGGCAGAGCTACCTCGTAGCCTTTTCCCAGACCTCGCGTAGCCAGCGATCAGAGACGTGCAAGCCCGCCGAACCCGGAGCACGCCTCTGCCATGCTCCTTGACAGACGCTCCCGTGTCAGGCGCTCTTGTACCCGGCTGGAAGTGACAGGAGCATTGACTCCTGCCCGACCTACAGCCCACCACCTCGGTTAGCTCGGCACGGATGTGACGGGCTTCGTACCTCGGGTCTTGCGCTTAATCTCCTTTACCAGGTCGGATCTTACTTCCTTCCCATAGCTTCTCCTGCACCCACAACACAAACCACCGCACTGAGGTAGTTAGGTCGGCAGAACATAGCTCGGACAGTGAACCTCGGCCCTGGCCAACAGTATACTCGGACCCCTCTGGGCCAAAATAGGTCGGCCTGTATTCTCCAGGTCAAGATGAAGCTCGGACCTTCCCAGGCCCAAACAGGTCGGCCCTTTCCGTACCTCGGCACAACTTCGAACACCACCTTACGCCAAGCCTTGACCCTACCCGGGGATACTCCCCCGACAACTTTCATAACTGAAACAAAACTATTGCAATCTCAAACATATATTAACTCATAAAAAGATCCACCACAAAGGTATTACATAGATGACCGTAATCATGTTCAGCAGCTCATACGGTGCTAATTAGTGAAGCTCAAAGAGAGGAGAGATACATAAGTTACTTCCACAAACCCATAGTCTAGGGGTGGACTACTCCCTCTTCATCATGGAGACGGTGGAGAAGTCGTTGGAGAAGATGGAGACCACGCCGACCGCGCCCCGCCGGAGTTTTCCCCCTCCAATCTACAACTTCAGGTCTCTGTTTCGTGGTTTCTGTGTTTCCACGGCGCTCCTTTCCGAAGAGCGCCGGGGACTATTTTTATAGTCGTTTTTAGGTCAAGACGGAGGCTCGGGAAAAAAGATCAACGGCAACGGAGCCACGAGGGCCCAGATGGTGGGTCCCACGCGGCCAGATTCCTTGGCCACGTGGGCCACCCTCTTCCGGCCCTCGGACCTCCGCTTCTTCGCTTCCTTCGCTCCCACGCTTTGTACCTTCCAAAAACTGATACTCGTAAATTTCCAGGTCATTTGGACGTCGTTTGGGTCCCTGAAACATCAAAATATAGAAAATAGGGTTTTCTGCCTGTGCAGGGTTAATTCCAGAAAAAATAGGGAAACTATGAAATATTCCCAAAATCAATATAAAACAATGATATAACCCTTATATGATGCAAATATGATTGGAATATAAGTAATATAATGCAAAGTTCATATATGCATTTTACATGCATCACATGCCACCGCTCGCGCTCGAGCTGCAACGCCGCACGACCTAGTTACCTGCAGCCCGAACTGCTCAGGGCAACTACCCGCAGACCACGGCCGCCACACCACATCCGAGGCCGCTGCCTCGACATACTGAAGATCGCCCCACGCTAGGACGCGTCGACTGAGCCGACCACCTCACCACCCTTGTGGCACGAAGTCGCCACTCACACTGTCTAGCCGCAACCCCACCTCATTGGGTCACCACCGCACAGCAGACCGGGGCCGCCGCCCCGACATACAAGAACAAACTCGAAGCCGCCGCCTCGAAGTACACGCACCCGCCGATGAGAACACAAGGAAAGGGTACCGAGACTCCAAGACGAGGCCCCCAAGGAGGAAAACGACGAGAACGCCGCTGTCGCCCGCATGGTCGGAGACCATGCAAGGTTTTCACCCGAAGATACTCGGGGATTTGGTGGGACAAAGAGGCGGTTGGCGCTCCACGACGACGCCTCCAAGGACGGGACCGACATCCAAGGACGCCGGCGCCGCCGACACTGATCTCGCCGAGATCAGTGCTGGGCTTTCACCCGGAGCAAACCAAAAGCACGGTCACCATCGTTTCCATCTACCACATGCCGCACATGTGCCCAGCAGCTAGTCACCGCCGACGTCCACCTGCACCACCCCGTCCACAAGCAGGACGAACTCCACAAGCAAGACGCCCATCCGGCCCGCACGGCCCATCGCTCCGCCGTTCTGCCTCCCACGAGGCCAGGTCAACGGTCGTGCCCCACCAGATCCGGACACTAGGGCCCCGGATCCGCCGCCCCGCAGCCCACCTGCGGCCCCGGAGCCGCCGCTCCGGCGTGCCTACGCCGGCGACGCGCCATGGCCGTCACAGGCGGCCTGACGCCCGCCCGCTCCGCAACGAGAGGAAACACCCCCGCCAGCCAGTTGTTTGGCCGTGGGGAGGCCGCCGCCATCGCGGCGCGGAGACCAACGACAGCAGCGGCGAGGGGGCGGAGGAGGAAGGGGCTGGCGGCGGAGCGAAATTTCACCTCCGGTGCCTCCCTGGGAGCGGCACGGGAGGGTCGGGTCAAAAGAGACTTGCCATTCAGTGATTAGATTTAGAAGATGATACCATTACAGTGTGGTGAACCCAAGGTCCATTTCTGATATAGATCGTTGTGCCGTGGGTCACATGATCAGACAATATCCCAAAACGGCAACAAGTTTACCTAATCATTAGTTCATTCAGATCCAAAATTTTAGATAGTATGCCACAACTTTTAGCTAGCGGTAATGTATATCAAAAAATCATTTTGGATCCTGAGTATTTCGCATTGCGCAGCCCAAGATATAAAGTATTTCGCATTGTGATGTTGCACTCTTGTAGAATTCATCATTAAGAACATGTATGATCTTTTTTCACATTTTATTTTTCAAGCAGAGTGAGCACTCAGGAATAAGAAATCTTCACTCTACTGTACATATTGTTTAAGCTAGCAGTACACTACTCCCGTTCCTAGTTCGAAAACGGAAAGCTTGGACTTTTCTTCCACCCATTGCGCGACCAGCGGAACAGCCGGAGATAGCAGCCTGCCTAGCTAGCCGTGGATGCATGGACCGATATATCTCACGTCGTACATGTGGTCCACCCGGCCTCCACGTCCTCATGTCTGCAAGTCGTCCATCGATCGCCACAATTACGTGGACTAGTAGCAAGTGCGCAAGCAAGCTGAAGACACCGTTGAGTTTGTGACTGTTTTTAGTCTAATCACAACTTCACAAGCATCACTCACATCATACCAACGAACAACGTGTGGAGTCATTTCAAGACTTGAAGGTAATAAGTATACATCGGTCATCCATCCTCCCCGCGCCGCCCCAAGGGTACGATGTCGCGTGGTTCCATTTGGGGCTTCCCGCCGCGGGTACGGCTCCATGCCGCCCTCCACCGGGCACAACATCGTGCTCATGGAAGAATTTGAGTGGTTAAATTTCTCCGATATGTTTGTCAATTTGTTATATTGTCGAGGGATTTTTGTTTTTTAGTTTGTTTATTCGTGAGGAAGTAGAGGATTCTATTGATATTTTTTTTTTTGAAAGAGGCAATGGAGATACATGCCAAGATGAAAGCAGATTTCAAATTTATGAACTATCAATCTATCATGGTAGTGTATTGTCAAGTATATATGAACTATTGATGTCACAATTGATTCATTTTGCATTATTCGATTTTATGGTACGAGTTTAGCGGATCTGTTCCAACGGAAGCCGCGACGTAGCGCAAAAGTGGTTTTAAGGAGTACCTCAAACGAGAACGAGCCAGTGGTGAGGTGTGGCAGTGGCCAGCCCACCCACCCGAGTTCCATCCCTGGGATCAGCTCGTGGTGTCTCACCCGCGGTACTGTTCACTAGGAATAGTACACGCGTCACTGTTCATTAGAAACAGTGTTCCAGCGCCTCCCACGTGCGTTCGTGCCACAACTGTCAGAACTCAAAATGCGTGTGCTCCGTGTTCTAGTTGTAGGTCTAGCTTGTGTACTAGGGTGTGCGTGCGTGTGATGTGAGTGTGGTGTGAGTTAGTACATGAGTTCATATACTACAACTGTACCTCAGATCGTGAGGCATCAAAAAAAAAAAAGGAATACCTCAAACGGTTTTAGGGTATAATTTTTAAAAGTTGTGTGCGTCGATTGAATGTAGAGGCTGGAGCTTCCCCATAGCAGCTTCAGTTCTCTCAGATTTCTAGCGTATGTGATTGCCTAAGAATTATGCTTTTGGTACACCTCATCATGTATACCTCACACGAAATCTACATAATTCAACGAGAGAAAGTGCGAGAGAATGACACACAAAGGGCGTGACAAAGTGTCATAGGATGAAGCGATACGACAGTGATGCCTCTAAGGTACGGATGATCATCAACGCTTGGCATTCTTCGTTCTGAAGTACAAAGAGCCGTCACATAAAACTTTTTTGTCGCTTGTACAGTTTCTACAAGAAAAATGGAAAAAATAAATAATATATATATATAGGAAAGCTTCACATCGTCTTAATTCCTGGAGGTGTACAAGTTCAACGCAAAGATAAAGAGCAGGAGCGTGACCTGAAAGTGATTCCCATCGACTCTTAGAGGCATCACTGTCGCCATTCCTGAAAGTGGCGGTATGGTGGTGTTTTGTCTCACTCTCGCCGCCTAGGTGCGAGTTCTTTACCTCCCGAACCAAGACTGAGCGTGCAACCATGCGTGAGGCCTATGCATTCGCAGTGCAGGAACCCTCATAGATTAAATAACTTGGGCGGGGCTAGCCAGGGTCCTCTAGTTCGGGCTTCCATTTGCGCGTGCGTTGGGATGGTGGCCAAGACTGAGATGAGGATGGTGGTGTTAGGAAAATGAGTGGCCGTGGGGCAGGGTGTTGGAGGCACTGGTGTCCTGCCGCCACTGATGATCCTGGAAAGTCCTTAACGAGGGAGAAGTCGACACCGCTCCCACCCAGCCGGCTCTCCAAGGAAGAGAGCTAAAAGCTAGGCAATGGGCCGGACGGTACGCGTGGCAAACATTGTACACCCCTGCAGGGTAAATCTTTTCGAAAAGCCGTGTCCGCGGTTATGGACGACTTGGGAAAGGACGATAAGATCATAGAATAACTTGAACGGAATGATTAAAAACTGGGTACTAAAGGTACCACTCAAGTATGCAAGGTTGACTTCCTCGAGGGTGATTCGGGGAGGTGCCTTTGTAGAACAGGTACAGTGATGGTGGTTGATGAAGGTTGGTGATGAGGAAAGTGATCAAAGGAAAAGAGTTACTTCTTACCTCTTTTAAAAATACTCTGTTTAGTCGATGCCAATGAGTTGTGTTTTATAAATAAAATCAGCTTTATGCAAAACAGACATAAAACTTTGAAAGCCTCATCGAGCTAAAGCTCTATATATAATCTTGCGAGTTCGTCGAACTCAACGTCGTTTGTTTTGTTTCAGAGGAGGACTTCACCGACCTCGAAGGTGGGTTCTTTGTGGACGTCGACGAGTAGTCTGGGGTTCCCAGGTGGCAGCTTGGGACATCCCGGAACAGCTGCCGTTGGATGTTTATCTGTAGGCCTCTTAGGACATAATCTGGATCTTGTTGTTTAGAACAACCTAATTCGCTTCCGCATGTTGTAATGTTGGGTCTGTGACCTCTAGTTGTATTTTGCTATCTTTCTCTATTATAAGAGTTGAACTATAATGTTTTGTGTCGTAGAGTCTGTGATGTGCCAGTTGTTCCACAAGTCTTGATCTCTCTATTATGCTTTGATAGTTGTGCCTGTGTTAAGGCATCAATCGGGGTGTTGCGTTGCCGATGATCCATTCCGAGCAACGTCTGCCAAAGGTTTTGGCCGGGGATTGGTAAACCCGTAACCTCCGGTTGTATCGCTTAACCGGTGACACACAGCATCACTGTATAGCAGTCGGGTCGGGCGCGCCACACAAGCTAGCATGGCAACACAAGGCAAGGGTACCGAGACTCCAAGACGACGCCCCCAAGGAGGAAAACGACGAGAACGCCGTTGTCGCCCGCATGGTCGGAGACCATGCAAGGTTTTCACCCGAAGAAACACGGGGATTTGGTGGGACAAAGAGGCGGTTGGCGCTCCACGACGACGCCTCCAAGGAGGGGACCGACGGCGAGATCAGTGCTGGGCTTTCACCCGGAGCAAACCAAAAGCACTATCACCATCGTTTCCATCTACCACATGCCGCACATGTGCCCAGCAGCTAGCCACCGCCGACGTCCACCTGCACCACCCCGTCCACATGCAGGACGAACTGCACAAGCAGGACGCCCATCCGGCCCGCACGGCCCATCGCTCCGCCGTTCTGCCTCCCACGAGGCCAGGTCAACGGACGCGCCCCACCAGATCCGGACACTAGGGCCCCGGATCCACCGTCCCGAAGCCCACCTACGGCCCCAGAGCCGCCGCTCAGGCGCGCCTGCGCCAGCGACGCGCCATGGCCGTCACAGGCGGCCTGACGCCCGCCCGCTCCGCAACGAGAGGAAACACCCCCGCCAGCCAGTTGTTTGGCCGTGGGGAGGCAGCCGCCACCGCAGCGCGGAGGCCGACGGCAGCAGCGGCGAGGGGGCAGAGGAGGAAGGGGCTGGCGGCGGCGCGAAATTTCACCTCCGGTGCTGCCCTAGGAGCGGCACGGGAGGGTCGGGTCAAAAGAGACTTGCCATTCAGTGATTAGATTTAGAAGATGATACCATTACAGTGTGGTGCACGAGAGGGTCGTTGTGCCGTGGGTCACATGATCAGACAATATCCCAAAACGGCAACAAGTTTACCTAATCATTAGTTCAATCAGATCCAAAATTTTAGATAGTATGCCACAACTTTTAGCTAGCGGTAATGTATATCAAAAAATCATTTTGGATCCTGAGTATTTCGCATTGCGCAGCCCAAGATATAAAGTATTTCGCATTGTGATGTTGCACTCTTGTAGAATTCATCATTAAGAACGTGTATGATTTTTTTTCACATTTTTTTTTTCAAGCAGAGTGAGCACTCAGGAATAAGAAATCTTCACTCTACTGTACATATTGTTTAAGCTAGCAGTACACTACTCCCGTTCCTAGTTCGAAAACGGAAAGCTTGGACTTTTCTTCCACCCATTGCGCGACCAGCGGAACAGCCGGAGATAGCAGCCTGCCTAGCTAGCCGTGGATGCATGGACCGATATATCTCACGTCGTACATGTGGTCCACCCGGCCTCCACGTCCTCATGTCTGCAAGCCGTCCATCGATCGCCACAATTACGTGGAGTAGTAGCAAGTGCGCAAGCAAGCTGAAGACACCGTTGAGTTTGTGACTGTTTTTAGTCTAATCACAACTTCACAAGCATCAACTCACATCATACCAACGAACAACGTGTGGAGTCATTTCAAGACTTGAAGGTAATAAGTACATACATCGGTCGTCCATCCTCCCCGCGCCGCCCCAAGGGTACGATGTCGCGTGGTTCCATTTGGGGCTTCCCGCCGCGGGTACGCACTAGTACAGAAAAGGTTATTAGTGGCGCACCCTTTTTTGATTCTGTGGCGCACCTCCAGATTTGCTGGATGCGCCACAGAATTCTCGCCACTAATTTTTTTCTGTGACACACCTGGCTTGGTGCGCCACTGAATTCTCACATTTCTGTGGCGCACCTGGCGTGGTGCGCCACAGAATTCTCAAAAAATTCAAAAAAAATAAAAAGTTTCAAAAAATCAGAAAAATCAAAATATGAAATAATATGAAAAATCCTAATTATTGGAATTATTTTTAGATTTTTTGAATTTTTTTGAACTGATACCTTCCCGCTAGACCTCAAATTGCTCTAACCCTAACACGTTTAACTTCTAAGTTCCACCCAGTTCACCTACCCTTGTGCTACTCAAGTTCTTATTGATATATATAATATATCATATGAACCCTCTTAAGTCTTGTATGTGTATATGTGTGGTATGTGTTATAAATGTGTGTTTTTAAATTTCAGATTTTTCAAAAACTTCTAAAGTTTCAAAAGGAGATTCAAAAGTTTCAAAAGATCCAAAAAAATTCAAAAAACATGTAAAAAAATTCCAAAAAATTCAAAAAAGTCAAAACACTTCAAAAAATTCAACAATCTTCTTTGTTATACATTTCTGTGTCTTTTTTTGGACTTTATGAATTTTTTATTTTTTAAATTTTTTCCTTTTTTTTATTTTGCTGCGAAAAATCGTCTGTTCGAAATAACTTTTTTTCTTTTGGAATTAGAGGAATCTTTTTGGATTCGAACTCAGATTTTTCTCTAGTTTTTTTTGACATATTTTTTGCATTATTTCGACGTCGTATGCAAAAGTTATGGCCGTTACAAGTTTTTTTTCCTGTTTGTTGCAGAAAAGTTCAAAATTCATATTTAAAAATTTCTATACCTACTAGACACTCAAACCTAACTACATGTCAAAGGATTCTATTTATTGAAATTTTTATCATTTTCTTTTACTTTCTGCAAGACTAAAAAGGCGATCCACAGAGGGGTTGGGATTTAAAAAAAAATTCTGGTGCGCTACAGAATGTCACCTTTCTGTGGCGCACCTGGCAGGTGCGCCACAGAAATTATTTTTTCAAATTTTAACCCGCCCCCCAGATAACTTTCGGTGGCGCACCTGGCCATGTGCGCCACAGAAATATGTGTTTCTGTGACGCACCAGGCTTTGTGCGCCACAGAATGTCTAATTTATGTGGCGCGTGTGGTTTAGTGCGCCACAGAAATGTGACTTTCTGTGGCGCACCGCGCTTGGTGCGCCACAAAAAATAATTCTGTGGCGCACCAATTAAGGGTGCGCCACAGAGTGCCAACCTACCTATATAGGGTTTCCCTACTAGTGACGGCTCCATGCCGCCCTCCACCGGGCACAACATCGTGCTCATGGAAGAATTTGAGTGGTTAAATTTCTCCGATATGTTTGTCAATTTGTTATATTGTCGAGGGATTTTTGTTTTTTAGTTTGTATATTCATGAGGAAGTAGAGGATTCTATTGATATTTTTTTTTCTTGAAAGAGGCAATGGAGATACATGCCAAGATGAAAGCCGATTTCAAATTTATGAACTATCAATCTATCATGGTAGTGTATTGTCAAGTATATATGAACTATTGATGTCACAATTGATTCATTTTGCGTTATTCGATTTTATGGTACGAGTTTAGCGGATATGTTCCAACGGAAGCCGTGGCGTAGCGCAAAAGTGGTTTAAGGAGTAGCTCAAACGGTTTTAGGGTATAATTTTTAAAAGTTGTGTGCGTCGTTTGAATGTACAGGCTGGAGCTTCCCCATAGCAGCTTCAGTTTTCTCAGATTTCTAGCGTATGTGATTGCCTAAGAATTATGCTTTTGGTACACCTCATCATGTACACCTCACACGAAATCTACATAATTCAACGGGAGAAAGTGCGGGAGAATGACACACAAAGGGCGTGACAAAGTGTCATAGGATGAAGCGATACGACAGTGATGCCTCTAAGGTACGGATGATCATCAACGATTGGCATTCTTCGTTCTGAAGTACAAAGAGCCGTGCACATAAAACTTTTTTTTGTCGCTTGTACAGTTTCTACAAGAAAAATGGAAAAAAAAATATATATATATAGGAAAGCTTCACATCGTCTTAATTCCTGGAGGTGTACAAGTTTTTTTTTTTTTGCGAAGATCGGCTGATATTCAGAACACAGTTCTTACAGAAAAGTCCAGAGACAAAGAAAAAATACATTGAAGCCCCTTTGAACTCCGCTGAAGAACACGACGACGAAGACGTGACACCGACGCGCCGCCGCTGCTACTCCTCTTCAACCTTGGATCGGAAGTAGTCCCCTTGCGGACGGGAAGTCGGCGAAGCTTGGCCCCGGAGAGCCTCCATCCAGCGCCGCCGCAGCCAACGCCATGCTCTGCAACATCAACACGACCAGAAACTTCAAACAACCGGAGTCGCCATCTCTCGATCTCCGACGGGGGAAGAGCGCGCAGCACGATTCCGGGGAACCGCGAGCACGAGGAAGGAGGCCGGTCCACAGCAGAGCTCCAAGGAGCCTCGCCGTCGAAGGGGAAGACCGCCGCCGCCAAAATCCAATCCGGATGCGCCGCCACCTCCACGGCATCTCCGGCTGGAGCCCTAGCCATACCTACACTATGTACACACCACGGAACGGGGTTCCCCCATCCTCCCGCCGCCGGAGCGGCCGTCGGAGGGTGGGGGAACCGTCGATCCGGTGGCGGCGAGGTGGGATGGACGGGGTCGCTCACAAATCCGCCTTTCGCTACTGTAGATGGGGAAAGGAAGACGTCCAAGGTCGTCTGTTTTCTGGAGGTGTACAAGTTGAACGCAAAGATAAAGAGCAGAAGCGTGACCTGAAAGTGATTCCCATCAACTCTTTCATTTTGCGTGGGCCCCTTATCATATCTTAGTTAACGTGGCCCACAGTACATAACTGGTGATATCTACGCCTTTATACCTTGGTACTTGAACCGGGAACACGAAAAAAAAAAATCTCGACATCATCATAAACTCCAGCAGCGCCTTTAGATGATTAGCACGTCGTGGTTGGTTCTCTACAGCGCATTTTTTAAGGTCTTAGCATGTAAGTACGTACGGGATATAAGTACATTATACAGTTTCTTGTCAGGATTTTATGAAACTTCTATCTTTCCTGAATTTATTGTTCATACGTCCGGGAAGCATGTGCCCCGGACCCATTACTTAACCTCTCGCCACCCAGCTCATGCATGGTTTCTTCTTGCTTCTTTTCAGCCACGTACTTATCTTTGTTCTCGATGGTGCAAGCACTTGTCAGCTGTCTGGCCAATTTCTTGTACTCCCTCCGTCCTATAATAATTGTCTTAATTTTGTCAAAAATGAATGTATGTAGACATGAAGCATGTATAGATACATCCACTTTTGTGCAAACTTGAGACACTTATTTTGGGACGGAGGGAGTACGTATCATTCTGCCGTGTCCCGTGGGTCACAAGATGAGACAATACCCGGTTGACTGTGGCGTATCAGGAGAGGTAAACGGCGTGACCCCAAGGAGGCCTCACAGAGATTAGGGATTTCTGGCCGTTGGATCGACGATTTACAGCCTCATCTGGACCGTCCATTTTGTGGCTTTTTTTCTTCTGCGCAGACCACTCACTGTCGGTGGGGCCAAACGTCGCCAGTCCCATTTGACAGCCACACAGTGGGTCGCGTGCTCAGTGCCCCTTCGGACAGCATGGGCGCGCGCTGCCCGTGGGGCCCGGGACGCGTGTCCGTTTCCGATTTGTGCGCTCGGCAGGAAGGTCGCCTCGGTCGCTATCTTGTGGCCCTGCGTATTGCCTGGCCCACGTTTCAGTCAGCGTGGCTGGCTGAAGGAAGGGTGAACACGTTTTTTGGCGCGGAAATAATATCTCTCTGGGAGAGGGTAGTATGGGGATTTCCCCTCCAAGTCGACCGACCATCCCGGCGTCCTCCTCGCTGTCGACTCCTCCATGGTCGCCGGGTACACAATCTACAGTCATGGCGCCCTATCCCTGGCCTCGATTGGGGAGAGGAGCCCGCACGCCTCACTTTCTGCTTCGCCGCTCTCTCCCCCGTCGGTGTCGCCTCCTCCGCTCCTTCCTCCCACCTACTCTTTCATCGCCGGAGATTCAGATCTGCCGTCGTTTCTCCTCTCCCTCCGTGCAGGAACAACTGGTGGCTGGCGGGAGGAACGCGTAGTCCGTACTCGCACCGTCGTGCGCCGTGCTGGTACTGGGAGGAACGGCTGGTGGCCGGCGTGAGCTGCGCAGCCAGCTACTCGCACCTCCGTCGTGCCCCTTCGCGCGCTGGGAGGAGCGGCTAGTGGAGCTCCGCCCTTCTTGCACGTCTCCCGTGTGTTGTGCTGGATTGCCTTCCTCTTCTGCCTCTTCATTGTCACCGAGGACCCCGGCCAGCAGCGCAGCAACATGCCCTCCGACGCCTCTTCTTCATAGGAGACCTACAGGTTCTTCCTTCTCTCTCTCTCTCTCTCTCTCTCTCTCTCTCTCTCTTCAGCAATATCCAGATCCATCTTACAAGGGAGTCATGAAGTGACCAGGTATGGATCCATCCAGATTCGAAAGTTTTTTTCTCGTGTTCTATTCATGGGAACGAATACTTCGGCATGTTGAATGCTTGCATTTTTTTTCGTTGGAACTAATCAAGATCCGACGCCTCTTCTTTGAATTGGTTCTGAGGTGGGATTTTTTTGATTCCAGACTACGCCGGTGTGGGCTCGTGACAGTGAGGTTCGGGAGGAGTACAAGTTCAAAATCGTCTTAAAATTCCTGGAGGTGTACAAGTTCAACGCAAAGATAAAGAGCAGGAGCGTGACCTGAAAGTGATTCCCATCGACTCTTTCATTTTGCGTGGGCCCCTTATCATATCTTAGTTTTTTTTTTAACGTGCCTATCATTCAGAAAAGGAAAATGGCAATCATTCATCCAGATTCAGATTTCAGACACGCCACAGCTTCAAGTTTGACCGTATACTACGTGTATCCTTTTGTAAGCTAGCAAGTCGAGTACAATACTATTCCTCGTTCTATATCGAAAAATGCAATACTATTCCTGCAGTTGTTAGTAGGAACAAACACGCAAACATTTCGTAGCAGCCTAGCGAGCTAGCAGTGGACCGTTCCGACCCTCCACGTGTACAAGTCCCCTCGGCCGATCGCCAGTTGCGTGATACTGCAGGTACATATCGGCTCAACATCATATCAACGAACAACGTGTGAAGTCATTTCAAGGCTCGAAGGCAAACTAAGCATCTCTTAATTAATTAACTGGCTGGCTAGTCTCCTTTAGCTAGCCGCAAAAATCTTGTTGGGACTTGATCGCGTCTGTTTAATTAGCACATAATCAGTAAACACTCACTGACGGCATGGATCGACCGCCGCTAATTAATGTGCTTGGTTTGACTTTGACTCGCTCGGCTGGAACAGGACTAACCACCAAATTCGGGATGGATTGGTGTGGTTCCTCTACGCCTAGGACACCAGAAGCCTCGGAACGCCACTTCCCCGGCCGGAGAGCGTGCATGCTCGACTTTTCCACGCACGACCGACCGACTGGCAGTCAAACTTTACACGTGGAGCGCCACGTCGATGTACGTGTACAAGTCGATGAACTTGCGTGGAGGAGAAGTTGGCCTGTACACCACGTATATACTCCTTACCCTAGGGAGCCATGCACGTACTCCCGTTTATTTTTTGAACAAAACGGGCAACATTGCCTCATTTTATTAAAAAAATAGGAGGGAATTGACCGGTTCATTAGCGGGGAACCGGCCGAAAACCGTTACAAGTGCACCAATGTAGTCATGGAACACCACATTGGGCAGACCCGGCCGACCTGGCTACCCACATGAAACACACACGCCGCCGAGGAGAAAACATCATCAAGGTCGTCACCGAGCGTCATCGTCGTCACTCCTCTCCGAGCAAGCGATTCCGACTTCACCTTCGACGACCACCGACGAAGCCCTCACCGCGGACGCCGAAAACCATGTCGGCCTATGCCAAACAGTCGACCCAAAGCATCGAGGAAGAGGCAGCTCCGACTTCGACGAAGAGCTTTACCGGAGAAAGTTGCACACCTTGCACCCACGGAATCCGCGAGGCCACTGTAGAAAAAGTGGCATCGTTGCCAGCCTGTCCGCCCCGCGACACGCAACTCCGACTTCACAACTTCACAGCGGGACGCAGCACGGACTGTCGGTGACGAAGGACATGCCGTGACTCGGTTCCGCTCACCACTGTCATCGTTGCCACACAACTCGCAACGCCAACCACTCAAGCCAACTTCGCCCGCCGGACAACTGCCGGCCGCAAAGCTGTGTGCGGCCAGCCCACCAAAAGCGCAGATGGAAGCAAGTTCTTCAAAGCGGCGCCCCCAAGAGGGAAAGCGACGTCAAGGACGACGCTCGTCGCCCGACCCAGCCGGGTCAAGGCTTTCACCCGAATAGCTTGCTCCGAGGAAGAAGATGTCGAAGAAGACTCCACGGTGGCGCCTCCAAGGAGGAGAGCGACGCCCGCAGGCGGCGCCGCCGCCGTCCGGCAAGAGCCGGGCAGAGCATTTGCCCGAGCTTCTGGACATACACCTCACGCCACCGCTGAGCCGCACACCCCCCCAAAACGCAGTGCCAGCGCCACACCACGCCGGGGCCCCACCAACCACGGGACCGAGATCTGGCCTCCCAGATCCGGCGAACTCCTGCTGCAGCACGCAGCCGCCACGGGGACAGACGCTTCGACCGCCGCCGGCAAGCATCACCACCAGAACCTGAGGGGCGGGCCGCCACGCCACCACGACTTGTCGAACGAGCCGCCGCCGGAGCACTGCTCGTCGCCGGCGCCGTCCAGCAGCCCAGGGCCGAAGCCGCCGCGCCCCAGGAGCAGCACCGCCCTGGACTTTTCCCCCACTGCGCGTCGGGCAGAAGGCCCGAGCCTCCCCCACCGCCGCCGACCGGGGCCGCCGCCCCAGGATCCAGCTCCGCCGCCAAGAGAGACAGCCGGAGGTCCTCCTCCCCATTTGGGAACGAGGTCCGCCGCCACCGCGGTCCAAGCCGGCGGTAGCGGCGGTGGGAGGAGGCGGGGAGAGCTTCTCTGGCGGCTAGGGTTTGGGCTCTCCCGGGCCGCCAAAGGAGGCGACACGGGAGCCGGGAAAAAAAATGTCGCGTGTACTCCCGTTTATAGCTAGCTCAACGCATGCATGCAGGCAGGCTGCACGTCACCGTCAGTCGGTCAATCATACTGCTCTAACGTACCGTAGTTTAGTAACATTTCTCCTGGAGTTGGGATGCTCTCGGTATAAATAATCACAGCAACAGAATGAAGTCGGTCTACCTCTTGTTTTCTTTTCTCTCCAATAGCGCTAAGCTTAGTTGTGAAATCAATTAACAATCGCTGGCGTCAACTCTGTGGGATGGAGCTGAGCTTTCGGAGGCAATGCTTCCGGAATCCAGATCTTGGACTGGCTCCAATCCAAGTCCGCCGGCGCCGGACGACTTGACTTTTTTTACGGCATCGGATTCACCACGTATACACATGACCGAGGCGCGACTCGAAACAGTCAAAGGGGCGACTGTAGCGTGGACCTAGCTCAATCCGGGCGACGACAAAACTTGCAGGAAAGTCATCCATCGGCGCTTGCGTATGTATATACGTAGGACGGTAGGAGTACTACGCTGTAGTTACGGTCAGTAACCGCATGTGATTATTAACTGGCTGGACCACGCAGGTATACACAGGCACGGACACGTCGCCGCGCGCGCGACACACCTTTTTTTTCTTCCCATCGAGTAGACGTACTCTTTTTTTTTTGCTAAACACAGTACAACGCAGGCGCTCATAAACACGCGCACACACTCACACCCCTATGAACGCACGCACGCACACCCTACCCCTATGAGCACCTCCGAGACACCGAGTTGGCGGGTCGAGTCATGAGATTGACGAAGTCACCACGGGCGCCTCGCTGTCGACGGGAACGTCGCCTCCCACTGAAGAATATTCCGCCTTAAATGAGAAACACCAGCGTCAAACCTGGGGTTTGAACTCTGGTGGGCTGGGGGTACAACCACCCTCCTAACCATCTTGCCACAGGCAAGTTCTCGAGTAGACGTACTCGTTCTTGGAAAAATTAACCTAGCCGGCTGAGTTCTCCGCCGCTCCCTCCCCCCTCCGCTCGCCGTCTTGGAAGCACATGGGGAAGGGGAGCTACGGCTCTCGTTCGTGTAGTGTATTTTGTCCTAAGTTTTTAGGTTTCGCGTTTTCTACGTCGGCGCCATAGCGGAGCTAATGTCGAGGGTGCTAGTGG
Source organism: Poa pratensis (assembly GCA_947311845.1). Classification (NCBI taxonomy): domain Eukaryota; kingdom Viridiplantae; phylum Streptophyta; class Magnoliopsida; order Poales; family Poaceae; genus Poa; species Poa pratensis. The sequence goes on along the minus strand of CAMZMU010000045.1, from coordinate 66,797,660 downwards.
GAATAATGGTCTTCCAGCCCATGCTCCTTCTTGTCGGAGGTGTTGCTGTCGTCGGCGAGTGGCTTGTGGAGTCCAAACTATTGGAGCGGTTTCATCTGACGCTGCGTCACGGCTGGAAGGGGCTGCTCTTGGAGTGCCACGATGCTGACTGCTGTGAATCTGCGGAAAATAGTGGGGAATCCAGCCATCTTTTGATGGGTGGGGTGGCGTTGGCCCCGGATCCGACGTTGAAGAGACTCGGAGAGCTTCTCCGGCCGAAGTTCCTTATCAGGGTAAATTCAGTCTTACGGGACTGGTCGCTATTGCAGCTCATTAACGCATTGTGGCAAGAGGTTTATTCAGCGCCAAGATGTGGACCAGCTGCTGATGTTCTTTTTCTCCGGCGACGGCGTAAAACATGAATACTTGGTAGTTGCGACGACGGTGGTTCTAATCGTTTGTTTTCTACTAGTTTTATGTTGTTTGTATTCGTGTCATGTCTGTATCCGTACGGTAATCAATACAAGCAATGTATGCCTACGGGCGACGGGCAATCTGCGAGGTTCAAACACGACGACGTCATTGGATTATTCGCAACAGAGGAAACAAAATTATTTGATCATTACCTAGGACTAGTACTCCCTCCGTCCCAAAATAAGTGTCTCAAATTTGTCCAAAAGTGGATGCATCTAGACATATTTCACGTATAGACACATCCACTTTTGAACAAACTTGAGACACTTATTTTTGGACGGAGGGAGTAGTAGCAATGCTGTTAATGTCAAGAAATACTGTTATCTTGTCCTTTTGCTGCCCGGTTTGAGACGAACTCTCCGTCCCGGCGGCCCGATGATCGATCGTCCGATAAAGAAGCCGCGTTAGTTTTTGTCCTGCTTAGCTGCAAGCGATCGCAACAAACAAAGCTATGGTCAGCGAAAGAAAAGGCGACGACCGGACCGGTCAAGTGGCCCCCGGCCGTCGCTCACGGTGCCGGCCGGCCGAGCAATACCCAGGATCGACGACGCATCCAAGTCCAGCCGCAACAAGACATCGTAGTTCCCTCACGTACGGCGCTGCAGAGCAGAGCTGGATTACTTACCACTCGCGCCCGCGCCGTTGGCCGGCACCCCGGCCACACACGCTTTGACCCGGTCGCCGCTTCCCAAGCTGATAAAACCTACTCGCTCTCCCCGTGCCACACCGCCCCAGCTCCCTCCCTCCCATCACCAGGCTAGCTGCCACATAAACCCAGGCACAAACGACGTACCTGCGTACGTAGCTTTGTTTTATCTTGCTCCGGCCGTAGCTACCGAGGTAGAGCTCGCCTGCTCAAAACACCGGCGGTTGTCTTGTCTGGTCGAGGCGGCCGGTCGTTAGCTGAGGACAAGAAAGGAGGTTGGAGGTAGCTCCGCAAGCTAGCTACCTAGCTACCTCGCCCGCTCCATCGATGGCGGCGCCGGGAGGGCGTGAGCTGCCGGACACGCCGACGTGGGCGGTGGCGCTCGTCTGCATGGTCCTCGTGCTCATCTCCGTCGCCATGGAGCACGCCCTCCACAAGCTCACCCACGTACGTAGTACCCACCCACCATCGCAGCGATCACACAAGCTACCTCGCTGCTGCTTCGATCGCGTCCTGATAGCTAGCTCTCGATCGGTCTGATTCGTGTTTGTAATCGCTCCTCCTCCTGGCTCTGCAGTGGTTCCACAAGCGGCACAAGAAGGCCCTGGCGGAGGCGCTGGAGAAGATGAAGGCGGAGCTCATGCTGGTGGGCTTCCTCTCCCTGCTCCTCACCATCCTCCAGGACCCCATCTCCAAGATATGCATCTCCGAGAAGGCCGGAAGCGTCATGCTGCCCTGCAAGGTGGACAAGGCCGCCTACGCCGGCAAAGACGGCGAACAAAAAGACAACCGCCGCCGGCTCCTCTCTCTCATCCAGGGCGAGACACACCGTCGGTTCCTGGCCGGCGCACCCGCGGAGGACGTCTGTGCGGCTAAGGTGAGCATCAAGCTTGTTACTTCTTCTAAGAGCCGACCGGGACGACGTACGAATAATCAAGTGATTTATCTTTTTTTTTCCTTACTTGGATTTGGTTTGGTTTTGCAGGGCAAGGTGGCGCTCATGTCCTCGGGCAGCATGCACCAGCTGCACATCTTCATCTTCGTCCTCGCCGTGTTCCATGTCGTCTACAGCGTCATCACCATGGCTCTGAGCCGCCTCAAAGTGAGTTCTCTTCTGCTCTTGCTTAACCGCATGTCCGTATGTCTGTCTGTGTGTCCGTCAGGCATAGCATACCCGTCCAGGCTTCAGTACAAAACTGCAAATTCTTGGTTTCAGATGAGGAAGTGGAAGAAATGGGAGGCAGAGACCGCCTCCTTGGAGTACCAGTTCTCAAATGACCCCTCGCGGTTCCGTTTCACGCACCAGACGTCGTTCGTGAAGCGCCACATGGGCCTCTCCAGCGTCACCGGCGTCAGATGGATCGTGAGTCTCCTTTTACCTCGCGATCGATCTCATCTCGTGATTTCATTCACCTAGCTAGCTACACAAACTCCTGTGACTTATTACCTGCGATGTACATGTTGGTGCCAGGTTGCCTTCTTCAGGCAGTTCTTCACCTCCGTCACCAAGGTCGACTACCTCACTTTGCGCCAAGGCTTCATCAACGTACTGAACCATCTACTCTCCCGCTGTTAATGTTACCATTCTCACAATCTCGTAGCCGTATAAGGATTCCCATCGATTTCTTGCTCTTTAATAATTTTGCGCAGGCGCATTTGTCGCCCAACACCAAGTTTGATTTCCACAAGTACATCAAGCGGTCGCTGGAGGATGACTTCAAAGTCGTCGTCGGAATCAGGTTCAAATCCTTTCTAAACACCATACAGATTATATATATTGTTTGCCTCTAGGTTGCGTCCATCCTGGGGATGATCTTGACGCATTTGGCTCCGTGTGTTTTTGCAGCCTCCCGCTGTGGTTCGTGGCGATCCTCACGCTCTTCCTCAATTTCCGAGGGACCAGCACGCTCCTCTGGATCTCCTTCGTCCCTCTCGTGGTAAGTGTCGAAATTTCTACGCCGAAAGGAACAGCCGACCCAACGGTCCCAAATTTTCAGTATCCTAATTAATTCTAACAATGGCATGTCAATTGTGTGTCTCACTCAGATCCTCCTGTGGGTTGGGACCAAGCTGGAGATCATTATCATGGAGATGGCGCAGGAGATCCAGGAGCGGGCGAGCGTCATCAAGGGGGCTCCCGTCGTGGAGCCCAGCAACAAGTTCTTCTGGTTCAGCCGCCCTGATTGGGTCCTCTTCCTCATACATCTCACACTGTTCCAGGTACTACATCTGCATGGTGCACTCTAACCTTATCACCATCCATATTTGTATACACATTCAACTAATCTGTGACTGTTCATGCTGTTCACCAGAATGCGTTCCAGATGGCTCATTTCGTGTGGACACTGGTACGAGATTTCAGCCACTTTTTTTTATAATAATCTGAAGCAGCATCAGGCTGTATGTGTACTCGCTGCTGAGTAGCAAATGACACGACGATTCTTCTTCTGTCGCAGGCCACGCCAGGCTTGAAGAAATGCTACCACCAGAACATAGGGCTGAGCATCGTGAAGGTGGTGGTGGGGATCACGCTCCAGATCATGTGCAGCTACATCACCTTCCCCCTCTACGCGCTCGTCACGCAGATGGGCTCCAACATGAAGAGGACCATCTTCGACGAGCAGACGGCCAAGGCGCTGACAAACTGGCAGAACAACGCCAGGGAGAGGAAGAAGACCCGGGACACCGACATGATGATGGCGCAGATGGCGGGCGACGCGTCGCCTGCATGGAGCCGAAGCACGTCGCCAATCCCGAGCCGAGGCACCTCGCCCATGCACCTGCTTCACATGGGCAACAAGCGCTCCGACGATCTGCCGAGCGCACCCACCTCGCCGCCGATGTACGAGATGGCGGAGGAGGCTAGGGACATGTATCCGGTTGCGGCACATCCGGTCGTGGCGCACCCGGTGCACAGACTAAATCCGGCAGACAGGAGGAGGTCCTCCTCGTCGTCGGCACTCGACTCTGAGATCGCCAGCTCTGATTTTTCCTTCAGCATGCAACATTGACGAGACGATTCTGTGTATAGATCAGTCCAATGTATAGCGAACATAGTAGGAGCTAAATGTGTGATCAGTTATTGCAATAAGGATCGGAAATTTCACTGAGTGGAAACATATCGGCTAGGTCTGTAAAGTGAAACAAATCAAACACTCTCTTTCCTCTGTATAGAAAAAACTACTCCCTCCGTTCCTAAATATAAGATGTTTTAGATGTTACACATAATGTCTATATGCATGCTAAAATAAGTGAACATACACATGAAATGTGTCTAGATACATTTGTGTACATGTGAATGTGGACAAAGCCTAAAACATCTTATATTTAGGAACGGAGGGAGTATATGACAATCGTTCTCATTACATCAAGAAAATAAAAAACTACAGTATTGGAAGGCATCAGCACTTCTCTCAACAAGAAAGCTAATCAACAAGTACGTAGAGATTTCTTAGGCGATAACTTATAGTATAATATGGATAAATCATCCTTACTGAAAAATGAAAAAAAGAAGGCTATTCATCACATTCAGATAGGCTAGTCAGCTTTGACACGGACTCTTCTCTTCAGAACAACTACCAGGATCAGCGATACTACCATGCCAATCAAGTGCCCAGCAATTGCGCCATAAGTGACACATATTGGCCATTCCTACGGAAGATCAGAGGAACAAAGTCACGAGTTGCAAAAGTGAGGTAGCAACAACAAGATCAGACTTTTAGATATAAGACTCGGAAAAAGGAAGCCTTCTCTACATGCTACTGAATACTTCATCAAAAGCAGAATTTCATGATACATAAAATAATTATTCCAAACAAATGTGAGTGATGTGGTAATGGTCAGTAGTTCCAACAGGAGCAAAACAGAACAGAAGAACAAAACATTTTGTGTCATAGTCTGAAAAATTAGTACACGAGCTAGTCTTTAAGCTGTTAAGGTATCTACTGACCATGCACAAACATCTCATTATTTCATAATACTTGTGCCTTTGCATAGATGGTTCACAAAATAGTGCATGAGAGTGACAATCAGTATCTTTACCTGCCAAGGTCTCTCCCAGTCAAGGGGCATAGGCCAAGCACCAAGCCATGCTCCTATCACAGCTCCATGGGATGGCGCAGAGATCATGTAGTCCAAAACATCAGATGATGTGCAATAACTGGCGTGTGCGAACACAAATCAACTACGACATCAGGTAAGCTTGGACAATACAAATGAACTTTTGACATCATAAACTTATTTAGGAGTCAGGAATATACGTGGAATAAGAAAGCGCATTCTGCCAACCGACTTTGGATGCTCCGAAGACGCATGCTGCGGGAACAAACTGCAATGTGCACACCTCAATTATATAATTATCACGTGGTAAATCATGCATCGTCTGGAAGTGCAGGCACAAGACCAGCACATGTGCATGTTTCCTAGTTGTCAATCTTGTTGTGAACAAGCAGTAGGGAGAAAAACTATAACAGAGCAAAAGCCGCTTACTGTGAACAGCGACATAAGAAGCGACCAGTATACTGTTGCTGTCCAGTACCTGCAAATGTGAAATACTATCAGGCAAGGCATTATTGGTACGTGTTCTTTACGTCTAAATAAAACATATCCTTGTTAATACTGCTGATATCAGATATATAACGCAAACGTTATTCTATACATGACTCCTAAGAAGATATAGATTAGTGTGTCGCTGTGTACCATGAGGACTAACAGCAATGATAAACATCCTCCTCAGTCGGCACTTACTTGATTCCAACAGGTGCACCAAGAACAACCGCACCGAATGCATTTAGTAGTGCACCTGGCAGAGAGAAGTGTGTAACATAAGAACAAAAGAATGAAAAACAGAAAGATGGGCAGATCCTCAATACCTCAACTTGACTTATTGTTATTCCAAAGAGCAAATCAACATTTATTACTGAGTAGTGAGTACTGACTAATGAGGACTCATGTCTCCAGCATTGAGGTTTTTCTTTTGGTAAGGCATTCCGCACGTAGTAATGAGGAGTCTTATGTTACGAGAGTACTCATATTCTTCACAATGGACAGAAGACTCACGCAAATGCAATAGATCAAAGTGCAAACGCAGCAAGGGGAGCTAACCTATGGGCAAGCCAAGTAATCCACGCGCAGCCGCCTTAAGGAACTGCAACAAGAAGAAAAGAAATTTCCTTATCACTGAACAAACGATGGAAGTTCGGTATGGAAATACTGGGGAGAAACATGATTTCTGTAGTAACAGGTGCGCACGCACCGAGCAGCGCTTGGGATCTCGCCGGAGCAAGCTGAAGACGACGATGACAAGCGGCGCTTCACAGACCTGGAGAAAAAGCATTACATGGTGAACGCTGGAGATCTCAGTCATTATGAGCGGTGATAATGCGAGGATGAGGGAACTAATCCTACCACGAGGAGGCGGAGGGCGAGGGCGGGGTCGGAGACGAGCGCGCCGCGGCCAGCGAGGGAGTGTGCGACAGCAAGGCCCGCGAAGCAGAGCGCGTGGGCGGCCGCGGCGGCGAAGGCGCTGATCTGGGTGGCCTCGGCGCCCATGGCGGGGCCGCGCGTGGGGAGGGAGTCCTGCGGGGTGCGCCTGTTCTTCCCTCTCAGTGCGCGCGGTGTAAGCTTGCGCAGCTCGCACGGTGGGCTCTGCGGCGGCGGAGACAGGGCCCGGAGCTGGGAGCTGGGGGGGGAGGAAGAGCTGGGAACGCCGCCGGCCGGAGCTGGGGCTGGCGAATCGGTGGAGCCAGACCGTGACCGGACGGGCCAGGTCCGGGTCGCAACACAACACTCGGTCGCCTCTATAGTCTATCCTCACGCTCACGCACACACGTCCGACTGAGACAGAGGAGGACTCGTACACTCGGCGAGGAGGGTTTAAAGCGCTAATTCCTTCCGGTCCACCCCGCATCTCGCCGTGAAACGAACACCCGCGACGCGATCTGGCCGCCGAACATGGCGCCACCGCTCCGCCCCGCCGCGCTCCTCCTCGTACTCGTCGTCGCAGGCCTCGCCTCCTCCGCTCGCGCCGATCTCGTCATCTCCAGGGCGGATCGGAAGGTCAGTTGGCATCCCCGCTACTCGCTCTCTAGATCTCGGGGCCCGCTGCAGTTGTCGCATCGGATCTGACGGCGTGCGTGTTTGATCTTTTATCTCTTTGCAGGTTGATCTGACTTCCCATATCGTCCGCGTCCTCACTTCGCTCAAGGTATGATGTTGCGCTCTGCTTCTGTAGTGGAAAATCAGTCGTGCAGCTCATTGCCCTTATCTGTTAAGCTCCCGTAGTCATAATGGTCTTTGCATGTGTATCTTGTCATGTTACCTGCAAAATATAAATAACAACATGCTGTGCTGTGTTCATGGAGTTTGCATTTCATGCATTTGAGTCCTTAGTTAGTCCATGCTACTGCTCACTGCCTCAAGCCCTCACTAGTCACTGGTCGCCGTTATCAATTTCAGAACTGTGTGTCCTACATTCCTGTTGAATCTTAGGTGCACCCACAGCTGCCACAGAATCAGTAATTCATGCTCTATTGTTCTAAATATCTTAAGTAGCACTCATTTTAAACCCCTTTGCCGCGAAAAAAATGCACGTGTCTTGCAAGTACTATTCCTATATTTGACTAGCAAAGTGCCCGTGCGTTGCCACGGGTTTTCAATTCTTTTCACTTTCACATGTAGATACAATGCAGATCAAAATTTACATTTAGTACTTTTGAAAAAAAAATCACCTTCTCGTTATACTTTGATTTTCTTAGTTTACTCCACCTTCATGAACCAGCAAGAAAGTTTCTGGTTTTCTCATTATTCTGAAATTTTAGGAGTAAACAAAATTTGTGAATTGAGATCACAGAGCATTTCTTATGATTGAATTAGCCACATATAGTCATTTTTGCACGGCATTTGACACGTTGTTTTTGTTCTGTGAGTGTTTTGTTTGTAAAATTGTCTTCTATTTTTTGACTGGCAATACATGCCACCGTTTTAGCTATTGTTAGTACTTCTCAGTTTGCAATAAGACACTCAACACATTTTCAGATTGTCGGTACAAAAATCGTTGTTGCACTTACTGAATTTGCAATAAAGTTCTCACGACAGTTCTTCAGGCAAGCACTGCAAACATGAATATCATGGCGATGCTGACAGCCTGGACTGGGAGCACCAGTACGGAGCATTAAAAATCTAAATACACGCATCAAGCAAGCAGGGTAGAAAAATCTGAAACGCAACTCCACAGCCAGTTCATCCGCCGTCCGCACCATCTTAGCACCTCGACCATGTCGTCCTGTTTCTGAGCTTGCTATCTCCATCGCCTCCAACGCCTGTACGCCCACGGGCTCAGGTCCACCGATCCCCACAGGCGACGACCGGCCCCTCCAGTGCCTCTATGCCGCCGGCGCGAGGACCACCGCCTCCCCTGCCGTCACGCTGCGCACACCCCCTCCTCTGTCTTTGCGCGGCGCCGCGAGTTTGGCCCCCTCGTCTACATCCCCGCTGCTGCCGCGAAGATGGCGGACGGCCCTTCCCCTACCTCCTCGAGGCCGTGGGCGCAAGTACCTGCTTCCGGCGATGACGGCTTCCGCGTTGCTCCTCAGGCCACAGCGCGATGCATTCGAGACCTCGCATCGGTGGCGGCGCGGAGCTCGCGTGATTGAGCGCGAGGAAAAAACAGACCGAACCGGCACGGTGGCAATTTGATGTATTATGTGACTTAGTGGGAGGGTATAACCGGAAAAGTGAAAAACGCACCAACACCTCCTCAAGCAATATTATATAGTAGAGATTGGCTTTGTATGTGCCTATGTGTTATGTAGGGATTCTGCTGTCACTTATTTTGCCCCTGGATGCTTGCAGGTTGAAAATGTCGGGTCAGAGCCTGTCTCTAAAATCTTGCTGGCTTTTCCCAATATCCAAGCAAAGAACCTGGCAGCGATACGAGCGTTTGGTGCTGAGGGAAAAGTGAAGGGTCTTAGTAACGTTCTTCCGATTGAAGTTGTTGAGCCTTCTGGAGCACCCCCAGAACTAACATTCTTTTCAGCTTCTTTAGAAAAAGCCTTGGAGAAGGGAAGATCCTTCACTTAGATGTCTTGACTGTATTTACACACTTTCTCCAGCCATTCCCAGAAGAAATCACCCAGGCCGATTCGCAGCTTGTTGTCTTTCAGGATAGCTCTCACTATCTGTCACCTTACCCTGTTAAGGTTCAGACACTTAGTATCAGATTGCCTGGTGGAAGGGTTGAATCGTACACAAAGGTTGCAAACACTAAACTTGAGGATTCCGAGCTAAAATATGGACCGTTTGAAGATCTTCCCCCGTTTTCCTACAACCCCATTATTGTGCACTTTGAGAACAACAACCCATTTACGGTTGCAAAGGAACTTATAAGGGAGATAGAGATATCTCATTGGGGGAATGTACAAATTACAGAACATTACAATATTGTTCATGGTGGGGCCAGACTGAAGGGTGAATTCTCTAGGTTCTTCTCTGTTCCAACTTGTGGTTCAAGTAGATCACCTTTTAGGTTTGGTGAGATGTTGTGTCCACAAATAACTAACTCCATGTTTCTATTTGTAGGCTTGACTACCAGTCTAGACCTTATGTAAGAGGGGTTTCGTCATTTAGGCACCTTGTTGCTAGATTGCCTCCAAGGGCCCACTCTATTTATTACAGAGATGAAATTGGTAACATTTCAACATCACACTTATGGAGTGACTCTAAGAAGGTACTGCTGCTATTTATCTCATTTATCAAGGTTTAGACCCAACAAAATTGCAGAGAAGATTTGCTGAATACTTTTACATGTCCAACTATGTCATTACAGACCCAACTGGAAATTGAACCCAGGTTTCCCCTGTTTGGTGGTTGGCAAACAACCTTTACCATTGGTTATGGTTTACCTCTTCAAGACTTTGTTTTCAGTTCTAATGGAAAGAGATTTCTCAATATCACATTCGGTTCTCCAATGGAGGAGATTCTTATAGAAAAGCTAATTGTAAAGGTATGTGGTCTAATGCATCAAACCAGTATCATCAGGAACATTGGCTTTCATTCCCCCCCCCCCCCCCCCTTTTATTTGATCCATCGAGTTCCACTGTTCCAGAGCTGTAGACTCTAAAAATGATGTCCATATGATTTGACTTTCTTTGTTACTGAAATAAAATATGTGCTTACTTAGGTAAACCTGGTTATATATAAATACAAGAAAACATCGATTTGACAATGTTTCTTGGAACTCGATATTGATTGCAAAATTGCAATGTTTCCAGTATTTTGAATAATTCCACATTACTTCCCTCTTACCCTTCTATGTATCATTCTTTTTGGACAGGTGGTTCTTCCTGAAGGTTCAAAGGATATTGAAGTTTCAGCTCCATTTCCAACAGAGCAGTGGCAAGAGGTGGTTCCTCACTGGATGATATGTTATTGAACAACTAGCTTATCCTATTCATCATTGTAACAAAAGTGATGTGTGGTGCAGGTGAAGTACTCACACCTTGACGTTGCTGGAAGGCCAGTGCTTGTCTTAGAGAAGCCCGATGTTATTCCAGAACATAATTTACATTTCCAGGTTTGTCTTCAGATTTATTATTGCGCCATTACTTTGTGCACTCGTTTGATGATAATTTTGAACTGTGCCAATTTGTTTCCTAACTGAATAATCTGTAAAAATATTGTAACAGTAGTTCTCATCACATGTAACAATAATGCTTGTGTTATCAATAGTGCTCGTGTTCTCAGTAATGTTTTATGTGAGTTGTTTGTGTACTAGTAGTACCTAAGTAGTGATTTATGTGATGTTGTGAAACTGACTATTTGTTGATTTATTTGCAATATACAGGTGTACTACAAATTCAATAACATCGCTCTGCTCATAGAGCCAATGATGTTGATTACTGGTTTCTTCCTCCTATTTGTTGCCTGTATTGCCTACATGCACACTGACATGTCAATTTCTAAGACCTCTCCTTCTTATCTGGCAAAGCTGCAATGGGAGGAGGTATGATTATTTTAACCCCTCCCAAGTTTATAGGGTCAAGGATTCGCATTTTTTCTAGTATCATATTTCCAATAGTCATAAGGTAATATGTACGGCTCCGTCCCGAGTTTCCGTCGTCGGCCCTTGTCATTAGACCACTATGCTTGTCTTTTCTAATGAGGAGCTCCTTGCTTTTTTTTTAATCCGTAAATCCAAAGCTTTGGGAGAAGAGGGGATCTGTACTTTCATTTGAAAACTATTCGCCAGTTTTGGAGCAGTGTAATAACAAGAAAAGCATTGAAGGACTGGATGGTTTCTGGATAGGAGTTTAGTCTAGTTCTCTAGTTCCATTGTCATGATGGTGCCATTAGGATTTAAGGCCATGATGCAGGGTTAAAATAAAATAGTTGTTTAGAGAAGTGCCAGTAGTAAGAATTGTTTAGAGAAGTGCCATACTACTGGCAGAATCACTAATTCAGAAGCTTTATGCTTGTAGTAAAGCTGGGTATTGGACCCTTTGTTCTACAAATGAGTTGGAACAAAGGGGCCTTTGTCATGATGGAATCAATAAATAAACTGTAATAAGACTACTAAAGAGCTCAGGTTGCTAAAAGGGTAAGGCCTGCTTGATAACTTGATGGGGAACTTAGTGTCAAAGTTTCGATATAAAGAAAAGCATCAAGTCTGTAATCCATAAAGTCACACAGTATTGCAGATCAAACTTCAAATTCAAGGGTTTATATGCTTGTGTCATCACCATTGGTTTAAGCTGGAACAACATTGATTTCAGAAAGTATATGCATTTCAATCATGCTTTTATTACTTTTAAGTAAAGCCCATCCTTGTGCAGTTCCACCCTTTTTTATTTTGATCTTGTACTCCATGATATGTTTTCTGCGGTGCTAATATGTAAAGACTGTTTCATGTTTCTGGTATAGGTGCAAGCTACTGTCCAGCAAATCCAGGGTATCTTTGACCAGTGCTTAGCAGTTCACGATAAACTAGAGGCCTCATTGCATGATTTGTCTAGGACAGGGGACACTAAATCTTGCAAAGCAGCCCGTAAAGCTGCTGATGCACAGTTTAAGGAATTAGCAAAAGAGTTTAAGCCGCTGTTGATTTCTGTACAGTCATCCCCTCAGTCTTATCAGATATGGCCAAAGGTTTGCTCAACAGCCTTGTTTATTAACTAGAACATTTATTGTCATATCTCACATATAACAGATGAAAATTTCCTCTATCTGCAATCTAAATCTTGACTACCTTTTCCATAGTATTCTGATTGCAGTGTACCATTTTGGTTACTGTTTGTGTTTGTTCTGCAGTTAGAGGACTTGGTTGCGAAGGAGAGGGAGATGCAAGAGAAGCTCATGGCAAGGCATTCCACTGTGGTCGATAGCTTTGAGAAGAAGCTACGGGGACAAGAGATAGAGAACCGGATCGCTTCCCAGCAGCAGAAAATTGCTGCACTGAGGCAAGAAGTTGAGTCTCTGCTAGAGTACCTTAGTGAGATATGAGCAAATCCGGTGCCTGTCTTATGTCATTACTTACTCCCTCCGTTCCAATGAATAAGGCTTATATTTTTTTGAAAAAGTCAAGCTAAGTAAACTTTGACCAAACTTTTTGACAAAATTATCAACAACTATAATATTATATGGATATCATGTGAAAATATATTTCATGATGAATCTAACCATGTTTATTTTGCATTATACATGTTCATAACTTTTTCAAAAAACTTGGTCAAACTTCACATAGTTTGACTTTTCAAAAATAATATAGGCCTTATTCATTGGAACGGAGGTAGTATTAGACTGCAGATCATCTGTGCTTTTTTTTGTTGGTAACTGTTTGTCCTAATCTCGAGACCGGAACCGTGTAACATTATAAGCACTGTAATGATTTTGGAATTGATTATAATTCTGCATCACGAAAAGAAAAAACCATGGGAACCACCCCTCTTTGAACTCATTTTGCTCTTGTTGTGAGCGTTCTCGATTACTAGTGCATTTGAAACAGGGCGTGCTTTTGAAGGTGTTCCACTCCAGATGAATGAAATTCGTTGGACGTCTTTGAGCAAAGGGTATTGCAACAGTACCATTGTTATTTCAGACCATCTTAATGGGCAGTGCTGCGTACTCAAATAATACGGGTTAATCCCCTTTGCTAGTAGTGTGCCAGTCCATTAGAGTTGGACTCCATTAGAATATGATCCCCTTTCCTAGTTGTGTGCCAGTCCATTAGAATATGAAGTAATGCCATCGAATTTTTTGATATATGAATCCATTATATACCACGCTACGCTACCTAAGCAAATCATCACGTTCGTGACTCTTTTCTTTCTCATTTCAAAATTCCTCCAAACAAGTCTATTCTCCAAAGAAAAAGAAATAATGTGCAGGTCAAAGTCCATCTTTCTTTGAGGATATCTACCGGGCCACACTATATTGTGTCCGGCAACCCCCGAAATTTTTCTCTATGGAGATAGCCAGCAGTGCACCCGAAAGATTTTTATAAAAAATTGGACACCTAAATTTCAAATAAATCTCATTTAAAATTGTCATAAATTTTACATAGATTTTAACAAACTATAAAATAAAACCTTAATGAAACCCTAAATCTACTCTCGTTGAGGTAGATGATGTCGTCGTATGGCTCTTGATTTTGCTGTCGCGACAGCTCCGACTCCACCGGTTGGTGTTGCGACGGGGGCTGCATTGACCGACTACTCGAGCATTGCCTGGGTGAAGGATGGAAATTACGCGTGCATCCCGTCTTGGACCTACCCAAGGAGACCCTGGCCATGCTCCGCGGAGGCCCGCGTCCCTTCAGCCTTGGTTGGCGGTGCACGAACCCACTGTTCCGCCGCGTGCCAGTGTGCCACCCTTCTGCTTTGGCTTGAGCAGCGACGACGGTAGCGAGTCGACGCCGTCCAGCCGCCGCGCCCACGCGAGGACGCGCTCCAGCGTGACTGGCGCCAGCACTCCCTCCACACCTGGAGCGCCCACTTTGCCATTCCATTGCACATGTCGAAGGCGTCGTCCCTCTTCACATTGAAGCAGGCGGCTCACCCGTGGCAGCACCGTTAGTGGGAAGGCTACTCTCCGCCGGCTCCCATCCTGGCTCTCCATGATCTGGAACGCCAGATCCACGACGGTGGGAACATACGAAAGGACGTGATCGTCGTAGCTCAGCGTCACCCCTTTGCGCCTCCTAGGCGCTGAGGTGCTAAGAATGTGGCCCCGGTACGGCTCAGAACCGGAATGTCGATCCCGCCGCTGTGCGCTATGTGTGCCGGCGTTGGGGCTAGATGGTTGGCACATGCGTCAGCCGAGGCATGGAAGAGGTCAGGGCTGACAGAGGGCGAAAGGCAGGTGGTTGCGTTAATGTAGATGTTTTGTAAATCTAAGACATGTGAGGAACCGGCAAGGTGGAAAGCCGTTACGGGAAATAGTAGGTGACCGGGGCCAGGGGAATCGGCGAGGTGGGTGGGCGCCATTAATCTTATATGACCGGCTTTCGGCCTCCCCACATACTCCCTCCGTCCGCTGAAGAGTGGACATCTGGGGTTTTCAAGACAAATTAGTAGTTTTGTAGAAAACCCCTTCCTCCTTTCATTAAAGTTACGGGCTAGCAGTGATGTTTCTTCGATTCACGTATATATTTAATGTGCATGCCTCATTAATCACAAGCAAAAGGCAATCCAACCAGTAGAATCAATTCCCGCCAGCTAATTTAGCATCAGCTTGCACCGTTCCCTCGACTGAATCGTTGCATGTCTCATTAATCGAGGCCTAGACTGAGGGGAAAGATGCAAAATTACCACCGGAAACATAGACGTACACTTATTTTCGGAAAAACGTGGAACCCAAACGTCCACTTTTATACGGACGGAGGGAGTATCTATGACAGGTTGGGGCCCCTTGTGGCTTTGTCGGAGGCGTGCCCGCCTCTTGAGCCAGCCCTGAAAGTTGGGGGCGGTCACAAGGAGGGACGTTTTTCGTGCCGTCCGAACAGATGCGGGTGCTGTTGAGACCTTTCTTTATGTCCAGACCTCCATTGGGACGATGAGGCTTTCAGGGGGCGGCGGGGGAGATGTTTTTACTTGCTAGTTGCTCTAGACCTTTTCTCCAATCGGGAGATGCTCTTACTTGCTAGTTGATCTAGACGTTTTCTCCTATGTGCATTGGATGATCGATCAAACAACAACTCTTTTACCCAATAGACGCTATCTACACCGAAGCCATTGTCGCTGAAGCCGGTGTAGGAGGATGCCGTCGTGGTGCTCGAGGGCCCGACGTCTACTGTAGAAGAGAAGATCACCGCAGAGTGCGGTCACAGCTTCCTTGTTGCGTGCGTCGACGTATTGTTCTGCGTGCACTCCCCATTGCCGCCCTGCCGCAAATGGTCCTCGTCTCCGATGACACATCCCGAAGCACCGTCTCCGAGTCTAGGTGATTCGAGGCCGGCAGTTTCTTACCTTAACGTGGCATGTCAAGCGTGTCGCGGTTGTGATGGGTAACATATTTGGGATTTGGGATGTGAGGTTGGGGTCAATTATGTAGTAGAATTTATGTTAGGGTCGTTCGATACATGCATATTTGTTGTGTGAAAAGACTATAGTGAGTCGTGGAATGGAAAAGGGGTTTTAGAGATGAAAATTCAGTGCTGGTATGACAAATGTGAAACTAGAGCTCTTCTGAAAATACCGTGTCTAATTAACAATTGCTTGCCACTTCATGGGTTCCGGAGAAGTCTTTGCCACTTTGTGTTTCTAATCATGTTACGACGCAAACGAAACAACCAAACTATAGTTTCTGTACTGGCTGCAGATCGTAAGATCTTGTACGTGCGGAAAGGTGCAGGAGACGAGCAGGCCGCCGACGAAGGAGCTAGAGGCGTGGTGGGATGCCAACGACGAGCATAGCGACCGCGCGCGGCACCGTCGAGAGGCGAATCACTACGACCTACACGATCGGGAATCGAAAACGAGAGGACTCTTGGATTATATTGACTCCTGTAGTCCTGTGGCTCGTTTTTTTTTTTTGCATGGTAATACGATTCTCATTGATAAATAAAAGGCGAGATACAAAGTACGTATACACCGATCTTACAGATCTGGAAAGATATGATAAACCTATGTGACAAACCAACGCCTATCCATCTTTTTCGGCACCACCGTAGCAGCCACCAAGGAAAAAATAGACAGATCACCTCTTCACCCGAGCTCGACGCGGCTCCATCGCTGATCATCAGCTTTTCGGACCTCCAATGTAGTTTGCCATAGGACAAACCATTGCCGTTGAAAGAATCAGACCGGGGCAGCATGTCCCCGGACACGCCATCGAACTTCAGCACTAGCACCCACGCACGACGATGTCGGAGTAGGGAACCAGAACCATCAGCCTTCAACCACGAACCCACCACAAGGTGCACCATCTTCCAGCTGTCACCAGTGCAGACCACCGTCTGCACGTACTCCTGGACGAATCCTCTCTGCTCCACCTTGGCGCCGGAGACAACGCCGCAGCAACGGGGACAGAGCAGGAGGAAAAAACCATCTGATGGAGTCGTCGCCGCCGCCTCGCCGACACCATCCATGAACTCTAAAGCCACCAATCTGAAAGATCGGCAAGCACACAGTGCCACCAACTCCGAGACGCCGCCATTAAGGACAACGCCGGTGTGGGAGAAGAGTTGAGGCAGATTTATTTGCCCGGGCGCCGCTCCCACCACCCCAACGACGCGCCATGCCAGAAAACTCCTAGCCCTAAGTACCATGCAAAAAACGGGGTCCCTCTCCCTCCTGCCGCCGGAGCGGCAAGCAGAAGGAGAGGGGCCCAGCACAATCGCCGGAGATTGGAGCAGGAAAAGCTTTTCCGCCGCCGCCGCTGGGAGACGCGGAAGACCTAGCTGATTCCTGTGGCTCGTTTGGCCGATCAGCATAGTTCAGAGTTTGTTTTGTACTCCGTACCTAAATAAATACTACTAGTATTTAGGACGAAAAAAAACTGAACCCCCAACATAATTCAAGGACAGGCCCATCTCTCCTCCCCTCGACGCCACCCCCGGAGCAGCTCTTCCACCGACGCCTGCCTGCAGGGGAGCTCCTCCCTTCCCGGCGCACCATCCCCGATGGGCGCGCCTCCGCAGCTGGCCGCCGGGGGCTACGCCGCCCCCTTCTCCCCGGCGGGTCTCATCCATGCGCCCCTCTCCGCGCTGCTCGAGTACTCCTCGGGCGTCCTACGCGCCCAGGCCAACGGCGGGCCCCAGCGCGGTGAGGCCGGCGACGGGGAGGTGTCGATTCGGATCGCCGGGCCCGACGGCGACGCGGAGCCGCGCGCTGCTGGCGCTGGCGCCGGGGACGCGCCCGCGGACGAGGAGGCGCCAGCGGTGCGTGGGGACGAGGCTGTGGGGGCGGGCGGGAGGGCCGACTCGCCCTGCCAGGGCTACGAAGTGCTCCGGGTGGCCAGCTTCAACTGCGGCGACCCTCCAGCGAGCAGCGCCCAGGCGTCCACCATCCCCGAATCAGCTGGTCATGGTTATGCTGCGGAACAAGCAGAACTCTCTGTGGTTCCTGGCCGCCATGAGCAGGTCACAGACGGCGAGCCTTCATCAGATCCAGAGGATGACGTGCTGGACCGGACCGGATTTGAGTGTGGTCGAGTTCGAGTGGGAATTCGAGATTGTAGGAGAGCAATTGGGGGAACTGCAAAAACGAGAGCAGTGAAGATCTCCTTGTGCAAGCGATTGCCACTTGCAGATTATGATCCGATGGAATTGATCCTGACTGAGGGTGGTGATGCTCGTGGACTGCAGAAAGGGCTCAGGCTACCTTGCCTTGCACTAGCTCGGGGGGAAATTTTGCCATCCATCGTCTTCGATCAGGGTGGGGGTTTCAGGCTACAGGGCTCGCCGATGCAGAGTGATGTGCCGTTGAGCAGTGGCGCGAACCCAAAAATTGTCTGCCGTTCAAGGAAAAGCAAAAAGCCAGTGGAGCCCGTGGAGGAGAAGGATGTGGAAGCTTTTTTCCAGCAACTTTGGCATATTCCGTGGCATCCCACCAAACCTCGAGCCTATCCACAGCAGCAGCGAGGAGAGAGCTCTCCAAACCCTGGGAAAAAACTCCTTTCCCCTTCCACGACGAGTCCGCCGCCAGAAGTGATTGGAGATCTGTCCTTCCTTGGGGTTGAGGAATCCTTGCCGGAGATGACACAGAGAGGACGTGGGAGGGCTAGAGGAGGTGGAGGGAGAGAGGAGATGGCTCAGCAGCAGCCGCCACCAGGATACCCACCGATGGCTCAGCAGCAGCCGCCACCAGGATACCCACCGATGGCGCCTCAGTTCCCCTTCCCCCCGCCGTTGTATGGGTTCCCGGGACCGATGCAACCTTCGTGGTTCCCTGGTACATACCCTGCTTACCCACCGCCGGTGCAGACGTTTGCTCCACAGAACAACCCAATCTAGCTCTCAGGTTTCTGATCAGGCAGGGAAAAACAAGCCGCATCAGCCGGTGAAGACAGCGCAGCAGAAGAAGAAGGCTGTGGTTCAGGCAGTGGTAACACAGACGCCAGCTCTTGATGATCAGTTGAATTATGCTAATTCAGTGTGTATGTGCTGTGGTGAACCGGGCACCTCAAAGTGGATTGCACCAAAAAGCAAATCTGCTTCATCTGCAAGTCTACTGCTCATGTGATCGATGAGTGTCCGGTGAAGAAAAGGCCACACCAAACAGCAAGGTACATTGGAAGCTCTGCGCCTGGACTCGGTTTCTACCATGTCGAGACGCCAGAGATACCTGTGCATCCTGTGAGTACCACCAGGAACTATGGTGTGGTTACAGTAGAAGAGGGTGAGATCTCTAAGGAGGAATTGGCAAAGGAATTCTCCATTATCTACAAGACAAATTGGCCATGGCAGATAAGAGAGCTTGGTGATTGGTCATATCTGGTGAAATTTCCACCACATATCCGTGTGGAACAGGTCATTGGGTACCCGAGATTTGGCTTATCCAAGGAAGGGATCACTGTGTCTGTGGGCACTTGGGATGATGACCCTCCTCCGGATGAAATTTTGCAGGAAATTTGGCTGCAAATAAGAGGACTGCTGCCACCATGGTGTGAGTGGAATGTGATTGATCAGGCTACATCTGTTTGTGGCTTGCTCAAGGAGGTTGACTGGCAGAGTGTCTTCACTAACTGTGCGGAAGTGGTCAGAGCAAAGATCATTTGCAGAGACCCTCGGAAAATTCCTCCTGGAAGGCTGTTCAATTTCCATGGGAAGCTTTTCCAGCTGCAGTTTGTGGTGGAGAATGCTGATGCCTATGTGGGTTCTTCAGGTGGGGTTACTAGCACACTGCCACCTCGTGACCCTGGATCCAATGGGAATTTAGAAGGTTTTATGGAGGGTATGGACACTGATGGTGCTGCTAAAACAACTGAAGATCCGCAGAATAGTAATCAGCAAAATGGGGCAAATGCAGGGAGTGGCCAGAATATTTCTACCACATAGAGAAGAACAAGGCCTGTTTTTGCTGCAACAGAGGAGATCCTCTCCGGAAGTGCTATTTATGATCTGTTGGTCAAGAATGGCGCAATTGGCTCTTCTGGGCAGTTTATCTGGGATGATAACACCTCGCAGGATGCAGCGGCTGAAGTGTCGAAGTTCTGGGAAGAGGACTCTCTCACTTTTCAATAGAAGTTGCAGCAGGAGGTCGATCTGCAGGAAGGAAACAAGCAGCAGGAGCTAAACTTGCCCGAAGACATCATGCCTTCACAAGATTCTCTCCGGGCTGAAATGACAGTTGCTGACAAGACCAAGAAGAAAAATTGGGGCCCTGTGCTACCTGTCAGGAAGAGCAAGAGAATTGGAGATGCAACAAATATCCTTGACAAAGCTGTGGCTCTCAACAGAAAACCAACCTAGAGGTCCCCAGGACAAGGAAAATGACAGGTATAATACAGTCAAACCCTTTCCATGTCCTTCAGGTAGAAGAAATAGAATCCATGTCTAGAACTATTGGTGTTAACCTTGGGATTCTGTTATAGATGAGCCTGAGGCTTTTACTAATACTGTGCATGTTAATTCTGTTTCTACTTTAGCTCCCTCTCCACAGTATAATACAGTGGTGAGTAGCAGTGCTTCTGATTTCACTACACCCCTGCATGACTCTATGGAGGAGGCCCTAGATGATCTAGGAGAAGGGGTGTGGATAGATGTATGTAGGACTAGACGGGGCAAGCACCCCAGGAAAATGTTTAGATGAAGTGTGGCTTTTGGAATGGTAGGGGTATAATGACACCTGGTAGACAGGGATATATTAATGATAATATTATCCCTTTGCATCTAGATTACATTGGCTTTCAAGAAACAAAAAAGGAGAGTTTCTCTAACTCTTTTCTTAAAAATGTTCTAGGCAATAGGAACTTTAGCTGGAATCATCTCCCGGCTAATGGCTCAGCTGGTGGCATCCTTGTGGGGGTCAATAATGATCTCCTGGATGTCATTTCCTGGGACATTAAAAAGTTCTCTATTAGCGTTGTTGTTAGGAATAAAACCAATGACAACATCTGTAGGATTACTACGGTCTATGGCTCCCCTTATGAAGAAGGGAAAAGAGAATTCATCTCGGAATTGCATGAACTCTTCTTGAACTGGGAGGGGCCGGCTCTTATTGGTGGTGATTTCAATTTAGTGAGATCCCAACTTGATAAAAGCAATGGAAATGTAGATTTTAGATGGGCAGATCGATTCAATGCTTGGATCGAGCTGTGGTCCTTAATAGAGATTGAGCTCTCTGGTAGGGCCTATACTTGGGGGAATAATCAAGATGATTTAATCATGAGTAGGATAGACAGAATTTTCTGCACTACTGAACTTGAATCGATGTTTCCCTTAGCTAGTGCCTGAGCTCTTACTAGAATTGGAAGTGACCATACCCCAATAATCTGGGATTCTGGTACTGACCAAGTTATTAGAAAGAGTAGCTTTAAATTCGAGAAATGGTGGATCTCTAGACCAGATTTTAGAGATGTTGTGATCAAAGCCTGGTCTAGCAACCCCAGAGGTAGGAATATCTTAGATATTTGGCAAAAGAAACTTAGATGTTTTAGGAGGCTCGCCAAAGGTTGGAGTGCCAACTTGGAGGCTGAAATTAGGAAAAACAAAAAATGCTTGATGGAAGAATATGATATTCTGGACATCAAAGCAGAAACTCAAACTCTTTCGGATCATGAGAGAGAGCGCTGGGGTGAGATCTTTAAAGAGCTGAGTGATTATTGGCTCATCGAAGAAACCAAGGCTAGACAACGCTCTCGGGATAGAAATATTCTAGAAGGTGATAGAAATATAGCTTACTTTCATGCTGTAGCAAATCAGAGAAGGCGCAAAAAGCTTATCCATGTTTTGGAAGGCCCTGATGGCCCCAAAACTGAGATAAAAGACATGCTTAAAATAGCAACAGATTACTACAAGGATCTCTTCAAATGGGAGGAGAGGCCTGATATTAATCTGCTAGATGATTTCTTTTCCCCTTCTGAAAAAGTAACTACAGAGGAAAATGCTCTTTTAGAAGGAGTTTTTTCGGAAGAGGAAATAAAAAAAGCAGTGTTTGGTTCTATGTAGAGGGAGCTCCTGGCCCTGATGGCTTGTCGTTCCTTTTTTACCAGCAATATTGGGATGTAGTTAAGTACGATTTGTTGGAAATGTTCAATGAATGGCACCATGGTAGACTAGACATTTTTAGGTTGAACTTTGCTATGATTACTCTTATCCCAAAGGAAAATGATGCGAAAATCATGAAAAAAATCAGACCAATTAGTCTTCTGAATTGTAGCTTCAAGATCTTTACTAAGGTCCTGACAAATAGATTTGCTAGCGTTGTAGGCAGGCTGATCTCATATCAGCAATCTGCCTTTATCAAAGGAAGGTTTATCCTCGAGAGTGTGGTTTCCGCACATGAAATAATTCATGAAGTGCATGTGAAGAAACAGCAGGGATTAGTGCTTAAGATAGATTATGAGAAAGCCTATGATAGGGTTGATCTAGATTTCCTATTAGAGGTCCTGAAGCTTAGAGGCTTTGGTCCCAAGATTATCTCCTTCATTAGGCAGGTAACGCATGGGGGTTCTGTTGGAGTTAGGGTAAATGATACAGAAGGGGATTTCTTTCTAACTGGAAAAGGCCTGAGGCAGGGTGATCCTCTGGCTCCCCTTCTGTTCAACTTTGTCGTCGATGTGTTTGCAAAGATGCTAATTAAAGGCTGTGATGCCGGTCTGATTAGGGGTCTATGCCCTAATTTTGTGCCAAGAGGAGTGGTCTGTCTGCAATACGCAGACGACACGCTACTCTTCTTAGAGAAAGACAGTAGGGTTGCGATTAACTTGAAATGGGTTCTGACCTGTTTTGAGCAAATCTCAGGGATGCGTATTAATTACCATAAGAGTGATCTCATGGCCATTAATATGGACCAGGATGAACTACAACCTTTCCTGGATATCTTTCAATGTGTAGCTGGATCCTTTCCCATCAAATACTTGGGACTGCCCTTGCATTTTGATGCCCTTCGACGGGAAGATTTACAGCCACTTATAGATAGTTTGCTGAGTAGGATGACTGGTTGGAGGGGAAAGCTTTTATCCTCTGAGGCAAAGAGGATACTGATCCAAACCTGCCTAGCTAGTATTCCCATTTACATGCTTTCCTTTTTTAAATTTCCAAATGGGCTTTACAGCTTATTAACACTCAGATGGCGCATTGTATGTGGTCTGATGAGGAGGGGAACAAAAAATCCACCTGGCCAATTGGCCTTCCATCTGTATGAAGAAGGAATATGGTGGCCTGGGAATTACTAACCTACAGGATCTCAATATCTGTTTGTTAGGGTCATGGGTTAGAAGATACATAGTAGGAGAAGGTACCCTATGGAAAAAAATCATTGACTCTAAGTATAATACTAAGAGTCCAAATATCTTGTGCTGTCATGACCCACATCCCTCTGTCTTTTGGAAAGGGGTTATGGGAGTAATGGAGGCGGTTAAGATGGGATACAAATGGCAAGTTGGTAATGGGAGAATGGTGAGGTTTTGGGAAGATACATGGTTCGGAAACTCGCCCTTAGCTACCCAGTTTTGGGATTTGTATTTTATTACAAATCAACAAACAAAAACCATAGCCGAGATCTGGAATGGTACAGATCTTCTATGTAACTTTAGACGGACCTTTGATGATGCCTTGATGATTCAATGGCATGAGCTCCTTGAGGTTGCTAGAACTATTACGTTTTCGGATTCAGAGGACCAGCTGATCTGGCGCCTTGAATCTAAAGGTGTTTATTCCTCTAAGTCACTTTATGCTGTAATAAACTTCAGAGGAGTTAAACCAGTGTATCTGCCTGCGGTGTGGGAGCTAAAAATCCCACCAAGGGTGCAAAATTTCCTGTGGCTTTTCTCTCAAAACAAGGTTATGACCCGGGATAACCTGAGAAAAAGGGGAATGCCCAAACCACTCGAATGTAGCCTGTGTAAAGAAATAGAAACTGTTAGACACTTGTTCTTTGACTGCATTGTTGCCACCTGTCTTTGGGCTGATGTTAACGAAGTCTTTGACATTATGATTACTGATTTCTACTCGTTAGCTTCCAAGTGGCTCTGTAATAAGAGATATATGCAGCTAAATGTTGTTTCTTCAGTTGTTTTGTGGACTGTTTGGAATAACAGGAACAATATAGTGTTTAACAGAAAATCTTGGATTAATCTTAAGCAGGTGTGGAGTTTGGCTCTGACCTACCTAAGGAATTGGAAGGTCCCCTACAAAGACAGCGACTGGGAGCTAGTCGACAGCTTCGCGGCGCGGCTGAAAAGGAGACTGCAATCCCCGTTGGAGCTGGAGCCGGGCTGAGATGCATCTCTTTTGGATGGACTCCTACCTGGAACTCGACTGCGGGGAAGACACATGGTGGCAGGGCTTCGTTGCGGTACCTCCATGATCACCCTGAGGAAGCGGATGCCATCCACGTCGTCATGGATTAGAAGGCTCCTTTTGAAGCTTCTACAGGCGCTCCTCACTCCTCTGCTGTAGAAAAGATGGAGAAGAAATGGAGCTTGTCTTTCTGTTAGCTGAAATCCTTGGTTTCCTACCAGTTGTTTCTGCTGCTGCTTTACTTTTCCTTTCATGGCAGTACATTTTTGCTGCTTTCTGCCTACGTGCAGACTTAGACCTCCAGAGCCTGCTATTTGTGGGCTTTTTATTTCTGCTCTTTACTTTCCTGTATCGAACGCGATGGTTTCGTTTATTATATAAATGGAGCCGGGGCGATGCTCTGTTATTCTAAAAAAAATAATAATAATTCAAGGACAAAAATGGACTTATTTCTCATGTCAAACCTCCAAAGTAACTTAATATCGGTACTTTTCTGAGTAAGCAATGTTTCACTACTCATTCTGAGAGCCGAGAGTCTACATATATATGAGTGCAGATAACTAAAACTAAACACCAGGGCAGGATGTGTCTCATTGGTTTGCTTTAGAAATATACTTTTGTGTGCTGGCACTAACATAAATACATACCAAAACCGTAAAACTATACTTAAGGGAAAACTTAATTATAGTTAGAACACACGTACCGTAATAATTCAGACCTTAATACCAATATAACTAATTATATCAAACTTCAAAAATAAATATCACTAATTTTAATACATACATCACGTTTCTCACAAAAGTACTGATTTGTTCATCAAACAATAATACAAACCCTAGGAATAAGATTTATTCTAATTTTCTTCTAAATCTTCCTTTTGAGGGCTTAAATCTTCTTTTTGCTCACTTGGATGTGATACACCAAGTGCGAAGAGCTCTGCCATAATCTCGATAGGTACACCTTTTGTTTCCGGCATCTTGAACCAAACAAATATAAATGCCAATGCACAAACTATGGCATAAACACAAAAAAGACCTGCAAGACCGATGTACCTCAACAATATCGGAAGAGTATATGTGACAATGATGTCACAAACCCAAAAGGTTAAGCTGCATAGGGCCAAGCAGCTGGCACGAACTTTGTTGGGAAAAATCTCTGAGCATAAAATATTAGGTATCGGACCAAATCCCATGACAAAGATGCAGAAGTAGACGCCAACACTAATTGTTGAGAGCAACGCATGTAGTTCAGCGCTCAGAGTTATGATGTTGACGGTCACCAAAACAATGAGTGACACTACCAAGATGGGTATTGTGACAATAAGTAATAGTCTGCATTAGACGTTGAAAACTAATTATTCATTTTAACAATAACGAATCTGAAAATAAATAAGTTAAGAGATAATTATTTGTTAAGGGATTTTACCTTCTTCCCGTGCGATCCATAAGCCACATGGCAATGCAAATAAAGGGAAGCATCAATAAAGTTGTAATAGCGCTCATTAAAATAGACACATATGAAGGGTTAATGCCAATCTTCGACAAAAGAACTCCAACACCAGCTTGCTCAAGTATCTGAGGAGTGTAATAAAGAATGCCATTGATGCCAGCAAACTGCATAAATTGTTAAAAAAAAATATGATAAGACTATTCATGTAACATAGGTTGACTTAATAATCAAATAGAACTTCTATTTTCTTGGTTTAGCATTAATCTTAAATGCTTAACGAGACAACACATAAAACTAATGAGTATTAATGTGCTCTATGTTTGTCTACCATATCTTAGTTATGAAGATCTAAATCCAAAAGTGTAAGAAAATGGAAAAAATAGTGTCACAAAACAGGAGATTAAGTACATAACATGTAATCACTGTGACATAAAACTAAAGGAAATAATATTATTTGAGATGTAAATGCCAAATAAATTTGTTCGAAAATGGATTTGTAGTCGACCTATTATTGTAGTAAGCAAAACTAAAACAAAACAAAAACGTACCTGTTGGAGTATTTGTATTCCCATACCCAAAAATAACGCGCGCTTTACTCCAGGCTCAAATAGATCCTTCCATTTTGTACTTTTAAAACCCTTCTCGGGGGAACGAAGATCAATATTATGCTCTCCAGTCTGGTCCTTGTGAAAAATAGATTTATTAACCAAACCAGTTGCTTTAACCAAATTCCCACAGGCTGGAGCATCTAATAAGGAGTCATTTTCTGAATTTGGTACACATCCTTCATGTAGATATACTCGTTCCACCTCGCTTCGCATTTGGCCATCTAAACTGTATTCTGATGGCATTTTCCAAGCCAATTGCCATCCTCCACCAATGTAGCCACTTTTGCGGCGTGCAAGCAAATCATTTATTTTTGTGGGTTTTGAATGAATAAGATCGTCATGCTCACTTTCATCACCATTACCTTCATGGTATTCTAGTTCGTGCTCTTTGGGATCATCTTGCTGATTCTCCTCATCCTTTTCAAGCGGACCGCGTTCTTCTACTTCGTCGAATATGTTGCGTGCCTCCTAGAAGAAAATGAGTGCTTTTAGAGGTATAAATGGATTAAATGCAAAGTGCTTGAAACAAAATCAAATTAATAAAAAAGGTTACACGCTGCATAATTTGAACAAGAGAAAATGAATACAAATGTTCATTACATGGTTTACTATGATACAATTCGTTCTAAAAGATCATAAAGATAACTATAAATAATATGGTCGAGCATATATGTACATATGAATGAAAAAATCTGTAAGAATGCAAGAATTAGATCTCAGTTGTAACTAAACGAACTATTAAAAACATTTTAATGATTCCATTACCTCAAGGAGACTCCCGTGAAAACTCATAGTAATGTTGACAATTGGATCATAGTATGAAGCTCCGCGAATGGTAGAATGACTAATGGCTCTATCTTCCGTGTTCTGTCTCTTAAGTGGATAGGCCACACAATGCAAATCTTCTGGAAAACCATACAATTTTACTACTTCTTCAGTGGATACCAACTTGTCATTTATCGATTTTTCATTGGTGCTAATGATGTACTCCTCGATAGATGGAGTTGTACCACCAACTCTCATACCCTCCAAAAGACTGACCATTTCACCTGTAGCAAAAGCCATGAATCAATATTGGTCATATCAAAGTTTGCATTACAATGTGACGTCAATGAAAATGCATGAGTTGAATTGAGAAAATGATACTAAAATATACCTGAGACATCTTGTTCTTTCCGTAGTCTTTGCAAAACTTTTTTCGCTTCACCCACTCTTCCTTGGCTCACAAGCCAGCTTGGTGTCTCGGGTAGATAGAATATAATCAATATGAAGTATATAACTGATGGTATCAATTGTATCCCAAGCATGACTCTCCAACTTACATTTGGTAGCATAGACATCCAAAACACCATGCAATAAGATAAGAACATACCGGCTGAACCACTTAGTTGGGGAAATGTACTTAATTTTCCTCTAATTTTAGGAGGGGCTGTCTCGACAATATACAATGGCACAAGCGTGACTGCCAAACCAATACTAAATCCCTGAACAAGCCTCGCGAACAGCAGCATGTACACATGTTGAGACCAAAATATGACCAATAATGCACTAACAAGAGATAATACCGCCGAGGTAAGTAGCATCGTCCACCTTCCAAACCTATCAGATAACAATCCAGATAGTGTTGTAATTATTGTCGCACCAAAAAGTGCCATTGCCATAATACATCCCTCAACCATCGGCATGCTATGCAGGTTAAACTCCTCTTTTATGTAAAACATAGCACCTAGTGATATCAAATAGTAACCCATTAGCAACAAAATATAGTTCGACCAGCTCTATAGGAAAAATTCAAACTATCAATATGAAGAAAAAACTCAAAGCTAGGATGTTGAGATCACATATGGCAGTTCACACATCAAGTATGTATAAAAAATGGTCACTCTTGGGCTATACCACCATCCAATCTACATCTGTTCAAGCTATGGGACGTGGATCCGTAGGTCACACATTATGCTTAGTTTTTTATGCTAGGATGTTGTAAGTCCGAAATAAATGATTAAGCAACGCTTTGGTGGTGAGTTACTTGTGGAAAAAAAAGTGCAAGATACAATTTGTATCCAAAAGAAGACATATGCTCGTAGATATATCCTAAGCTTTCACTACGGAAATCCACAAAACGCCGACGGCCAGGACATACACCGACGGCCAAATGTCGGGGCCGTCGGCGTAGACCCCGACCAGGCCAACCGAGATCTTTTTTTCTTTTTTTAGCTACGCCGACGGCATTGCCGTCGGCCTAGAGATTTTGGCCGTCGGCGTAGATTTTTGCCGTCGGCGTATACTTTTTCAATTTTCTACATTTGATACGCCGACGGCAGCCGTCGGCGTATACTTTTTCTATTTTTTACATTTGATACGCCGACGGCAATGCCGTCGGCGTATACTTTTTTCTATTTTCCATTTAATATGAAATAATTCATATCTTTAAATCCGTAAATCGGAATTTAACAAATTAAATGTCTAAATCGATTAGAAAAATGAGAGGAATCCAAATATGACATCCATAAAATCTTTTTCACCGTGCACATGACATTTTGTAACATATGTTTGTTACTTGCTTAATTAAAAAATCATTTTTTACACTTAAAAAATGGAAAATGATATTTACTAAAATATTTTGGAAATTGTTTTTGGCAACAATGTTTTCCATACCAAGACACCCCTATGTGTCAAGTATGGACACATTATCACAAACTATGGCATGGAGATGGCCATAACTTGGTCATTTGACACGAAAGTTATACATGTCTATAGATGATAGAACTTTTTGTGAAGCATTTTTTTTGTAATATTTGTCAAAACTCAAGTTTATCATTTTTCCTAGCAACTAGTACACATAAAAGGACTCCATGTCAAAGGAATTCATCTTTTGAGTATTTTCTCAATTTCTTTTATTTTTGTGAAAAAACGGTCAAAATGACCGCCGTGTCTATTCATTGAAAGGGGTCACATTTTTCAAAACTATCGATGTTTCTGTGATAAAGTCACTACTTTTGTACCTAGAAAGTATTTTTGTAAAAAAATTAGACCAAACTATCACACACTTGTAGTTCAATTTCAATTACTTTTGGAAAATCGGCATAAAGTCATTTAAATAGGAATAATTAGGTAAAAATCGAGAAAATTCCTAACACTTGGGTATTATCTATAAAATATGTAGTACCCTTTGTGACAATAAGATGGGTGCCTTTTGCAACATATTTTTGGTATTTCCTCCACAACAAAAGTCATTTTGAGGGTTTTTCACTTTATTTGATTTTTGTGAAAAAAAGAATCAATTTTCTAAAACCATCGATGTTTATACAATGCAAAGGATGATATGGATGTCATATTTGAATTCCTCTCATTTTTCTAATTGACATAGACATTTTATTTTTCAAATTTCGATTAACGGAATTAAAGATATGAATTATTCTATATTAAATGTAAAAAGGAAATAAAAGTAAAAATAATTTCATTTTTT
This sequence comes from Poa pratensis, assembly GCA_947311845.1. Taxonomy (NCBI): domain Eukaryota; kingdom Viridiplantae; phylum Streptophyta; class Magnoliopsida; order Poales; family Poaceae; genus Poa; species Poa pratensis. The sequence goes on along the minus strand of CAMZMU010000045.1, from coordinate 66,768,141 downwards.
CATTTATTAAAAATATATACTATTTTACTATCATTGTTACTTATTCAAATGAATTTTCTAAATTTAAACAATGAAAAAGTGTAACATCCTAAATCAGGGGTTAACATGATTGATATGATATAAGTATCAGTAAGTTCTCATTTCTCATTTGGAAGCTAACAATGAAGGAACTCAAATGTTAAGCGTGCTTGGGCTGGAGCAATTTGAGGATGGGTGACCGAACGGGAACTTTGACCAGCGTAAGTACTTTGACCTATGATTAAATGTGTAATTAGAGATCTAGTATGTAGCTGAGTTAGAAATTTCGAAATAGAAAAAAGTTCAAAAAAAAAGTTCAAAAAATTCAAAAAAGTTCAAAAAATTCAAAAAAATTGCATTCATACGCCGACGGCAGGTGTACGCCGACGGCAACGGATACGCCGACGGCAGAGTGGCTACGCCGACGACCATACGCCGACGGCATACGAGCGTACGCCGACGGCTTCCGGCCGTCGGCGTATTGTGCGTTTCCCGTAGTGTTTGTGTGTGCGCATTATTTTCAAACAATTCTTGTGAACTCAGAAGGAACATGTTGTGAACGCTATTTGTTGAAACCTAAGTCTGAAGCTATACATATATAAATATTTCAGTCTACCTTTGACCAGGGCATGATAAAAAGAATAAACAAATCTGGCATGCTGTAGTATCCTCACAGAGTGCTGCTCTTACCCGTCACGCGAACATTACCACATATGCATGGTTAGTTAATTATGTGATTTAACGATAGATTATAATATGGTAGATGCTGATGTGGTATAGTTGAACAGTTGACATGAGGATCTCAACATGGTGCCTGATACTGTAGCCAAAACTTTAACCACTTGACGGAATTTTCCATATTGTTAGAACTTTGATATACGATTGCTATGAAGATATACTATAAATTAACTTATGAAGTGATCTAATTAAGATGTAAAAAAACAATGTAATAAACAGGCTGCTCTTCACCTGCAATACTCGCATTGTCCCAGCCTTGAAGCATGTTGCCGATGGATGCGACAAAAGCGAGGAGCACTGCACCATCCATTTTCCCCAAGTCGGAAACCTTTCCACAAGCTGCAACAACAACAACAAGGAACATATAGGTTACATGGTCGTTCCGGGATCATTGGGAGCCTCGGGCGAGCCAATGGCGAGGCCCTTTACTTACACACAAAACTATGAAGAGAGTCTTGCAATTCTTTTTACCTTATATATTTAGTGTGTTACAATCTTAAAATACAAGTAACACTACAGCAGAGCTTACCTGTGCCGACGGTCAAAACCTGTGCCGACGGGTTTTTATCGGGGCCGTCGGCACAGGCTCCCTGCGAGGCCACCCACGAAGCTGGCCGTCGGCACATATATCCCCGTCGGCACAGCAAACCTGTGCCGACGGACATACCGCCGTCGGCACAGGTCCCCGTCGACTAAAAGGTGACGTCGACACAACCCTGTGCCGACGGTAAAAACCGTCGGCACAGGTTCCTTTTTTTTTTACCTCGTGCAGCCGAACAACCCTGTGCCGACGGTTAAAACCGTCGGCACAGGTGCCATTATTTTTTCGCCTACCCACACCATGTATCCGCACCAACCTATGCCGACGGTTTTACCGTCGGCACAGGTTACCCATTTTTTTTCTTCATTTTTATGTATATATATATTACTCTCAATTAAATTTAATATGTTTTTATTCATTTCTATATGTATATAGCTACGTCGAATAGCGGTCTCCACCCACATAAAATAACGTCATGAATCTCGAAAGGCAAGAGTGCGGCGTCGTCGAAGGAGAAGGGTGTTGCGTCGTCGAAAGGCAAGAGTGATGCGGGAGGCTGCGTCGATGGTAGATGAATTTTCTTTTTCTAATTTGCAGAGTACCATGTATATTCAATTTATGTTGTGTTTTCGCTACTACCGATATTTTGTTGTCTGTGTAATTTATGTTGTCAATGTAATTTGCATGGTTTGTTTAATATCAATGCGAAAAGTAGTCACCCATCATCATCATTAATCGAAACAGAGTAGTAGCAACTAAGATATAAGTCTGGTACATAGATAATAATATGTCTCGTACGTAGATAATATGTGTCATACAAAAATAAATATGAATATATGTCACATACAAATAGAAATACGGATATGTCTCATACATCGTAAATACGAATATGTCCCGAAGATATCACTGAATGGCTCCACCGAGCATAAAATAGAAAATCTTATAGCGCTGGCCAAATCTGTCTGCCACCGAGCATAAGATATCACATGTTTGTTGCCTTCTTCTTCTGCCACCTAGCATGCATCCTGAGAAGTTCTTCCCGTATTTCCCTCCAAGTCCTCGATGGCCACCCATGCCTACATAGGTTCGTTGATAGCTCACGAAGATGAGGTGGATAAGTAACAATATCCTCGAATGACACTTCCTTATTGTCTACCTTGAACTCGGCCGTAAACTTCAAAAGGAGTTCCGACATTCCTAGCTGGAAACTACGATCGGAAGGAAAGCTCGACATGTTCGAGTGAGTGGACTTGAATGCTTACCAACCTCAGTGAGAAGGGGTTCTTATAGGCCGAGAAGACAGGACCGTCGGGATGAACTGAAGGATTTGTAGATAGAACAAAACACACGGTTAGCCCGTCATACAGCCCAACGGTGGCTCGTGAGTGCCTGCATATCAAATGCACCGTTGGGCTGTATGACAGGAATCCGAATGCTTTGTATTCGGTCGATGAACTGAAGGATTTTGTTGCTCTCTTCACTCGGCAAATCGGCCTTCGATCCAAACAGCGGCAAGACATCTCTGATGATCTGCAACCGTCGGAACAAGTGTTGGGAATGTTGCTAATCATCAGAGATCCTTGCCGCTGCTTGGATCCGACCGAGGGGAGGGTTCACCTTCAGCCGACGCTCTAGGAACTCCTGCCTCTCAGAAATGTTGCTCTCTGCTACCCATGTACTGCCAATGATGGATGTGTGTTTCCTTCGTGCGCTTGTGAGCCGTTGGATCAGCGGTGTGTTTCTTTCGAGCGCTGGTGAGCCGTTGGATCCGGGAGAAGCACACGGATCGTGTGTTTCCTTCGTGCGCTTGTGAGCCGTTGGATCAGCGGTGTGTTTCTTTCGAGCGCTGGTGAGCCGTTGGATCCGGGAGAAGCACACGGATCGTGTGTTTCCTTCGTGCGCTTCTGAGCCGTTGGATCAGCGGTGTGTTTCTTTCGAGCGCTGGTGAGCCGTTGGATCCGGAAGAAGCACACGGATTGTGTGTTTCCTTCGTGCGCTTGTGAGCCGTTGGATCAGCGGTGTGTTTCTTTCGAGCGCCGGTGAGCCGTTGGATCCGGGAGAAGCACACGGATCGTGTGTTTCCTTCGTGCGCTTGTGAGCCGTTGGATCAGCGGTGTGTTTCTTTCGAGCGCTGGTGAGCCGTTGGATCCGGGAGAAGCACACGGATCGTGTGTTTCCTTCGTGCGCTTGTGAGCCGTTGGATCAACGGTGTGTTTCTTTCGAGCGCTGGTGAGCCGTTGGATCCGGAAGAAGCACACGGATTGTGTGTTTCCTTCGTGCGCTTGTGAGCCGTTGGATCAGCGGTGTGTTTCTTTCGAGCGCTGTGAGCCGTTGGATCCGGGAGAAGCACACGGATCGTGTGTTTCCTTCGTGCGCTTGTGAGCCGTTGGATCAGCGGTGTGTTTCTTTTGAGCGCTGGTGAGCCGTTGGATCCGGGAGAAGCACACGGATCGTGTGTTTCCTTCGTGCGCTTCTGAGCCGTTGGATCAGCGGTGTGTTTCTTTCGAGCGCTGGTGAGCCGTTGGATCCGGAAGAAGCACACGGATCGTGTGTTTCCTTCGTGCGTTTGTGAGCCGTTGGATCAGCGGTGTGTTTCTTTCGAGCGCTGGTGAGCCGTTGGATCCGGGAGAAGCACACGGATCGTGTGTTTCCTTCATGCGCTTGTGAGCCGTTGGATCAGCGGTGTGTTTCTTTCGAGCGCTGGTGAGCCGTTGGATCCTGGAGCACCACCGGTAGTTCTATAAAACCCAGTCGAAGGTAGGCATGGTACTCACTTGAGCGCAAGCATGGTGTGTATTGGTCCTTGCGAGAACTGTGTGTCGGGGTTTCACATTTCCGCATCCGAGCATCTCGCCAGGCTTTCGAGCAATTTGAAGGTAGATGGTAGGGTAGTTCCAGTTGAAGAAATTTTGCACACTGAGAGTCATCTCGCTTTGCTCGGGGCGAAGCTATGCCGCGATGGGTTTCCGTATAGGACCCCGCTCCAAATTCGTGCAGAAATGCTCAGGCTTGCAGATAAGTTTGACAGGAAAGTTACGAATAGTCCGTTCTACCGAACTGAAGCTGACCGTCATTCGTACGGTCGTTCCTGTCTCTGGGTAGTTGACAGCGATGATGACGATGATTTCATGCCGTCGTCAAAGGAAAGGAGGGTTGAAGCACTGAGCAAGAAGGCTGAAGCTTCGTCCAAGGGCAAAGGCAAGAAGGCAGAATCTACGTCAAAGGGCAAAGGCAAGAAGGCAGAATCTTCGTCAAAGGGCAAGGGTGGCAGCACACCCACGGCATAGGGTGGAGAAATTTGTTAGTTGTTCGTGATTGTTGTTCGATATCAAATTTGTTAACGTTAAATCAAATTATGTGTTCGATAGTAAATGTGCAAGAATCTACTCCTAGGTGTGACCGACATCACCGGCTTCACTTTCTCTCTAGTGAGTTTCTGCACTTAGAGGTGAAAACTCCCCTTTCGGGCGAACCGGATGGAATCTTGTGTCGATTTGGGGTAGACTTTGGTTTCTCATGTTCCTATGGCCTAACCTAACACAACCAAGCAAAAAAGTCCACTGGGCTACCCCATTTCGACGCACGTCTATGGGGGTAGACGGAAACGTTAGGGTTTTTCCAGCGGATTCAGGGTTTCGCCGAAGCGGGGCCCCGGAGCGTCGGAACCCCACCCAAACCTAGGTTGTGCCATACCATATGTATACAGGTGTGTTGTGTGTTGTAAATGTGCAAGAATCTACTCCTAGGTGTGACCGACATCACCGGCTTCATTTTCTCTCTAGTGAGTTTCTGCACTTAGAGGTGAAAACTCCCCTTTCGGGCGAACCGGATGGAATCTTGTGTCGATTTGGGGTAGACTTTGGTTTCTCATGTTCCTATGGCCTAACCCAACACAACCAAGCAAAAAAGTCCACTGGGCTACCCCATTTCGACGCACGTCTATGGGGGTAGACGGAAACGTTAGGGTTTTTCCAGCGGATTCAGGGTTTCGCCGAAGCGGGGCCCCGGAGCGTCGGAACCCCACCCAAACCTAGGTTGTGCCATACCATATGTATACAGGTGTGTTGTGTGTTGTAAATGTGCAAGAATCTACTCCTAGGTGTGACCGACATCACCGGCTTCATTTTCTCTCTAGTGAGTTTCTGCACTTAGAGGTGAAAACTCCCCTTTCGGGCGAACCGGATGGAATCTTGTGTCGATTTGGGGTAGACTTTGGTTTCTCATGTTCCTATGGCCTAACCTAACACAACCAAGCAAAAAAGTCCACTGGGCTACCCCATTTCGACGCACGTCTATGGGGGTAGACGGAAACATTAGGGTTTTTCCAGCGGATTCAGGGTTTCGCCGAAGCGGGGCCCGGAGCGTCGGAACCCCAGCCAAACCTAGGTTGTGCCATACCATATGTATACAGGTGTGTTGTGTGTTGTAAATGTGCAAGAATCTACTCCTAGGTGTGACCGACATCACCGGCTTCATTTTCTCTCTAGTGAGTTTCTGCACTTAGAGGTGAAAACTCCCCTTTCGGGCGAACCGGATGGAATCTTGTGTCGATTTGGGGTAGACTTTGGTTTCTCATGTTCCTATGGCCTAACCTAACACAACCAAGCAAAAAAGTCCACTGGGCTACCCCCTTTCGACGCACGTCTATGGGGGTAGACGGAAACGTTAGGGTTTTTCCAGCGGATTCAGGGTTTCGCCGAAGCGGGGCCCCGGAGCGTCGGAACCCCACCAAAGTTGGTTTGCTATGTTCACATGGCCTAACCTAACACAAACAAGCAAACAATTCCACTAGCCTACCCCATTTCGACACCGGTCTAGGGGGTAGATGGGAAGTTTAACTGATTATCAACGGGTCTAGGGTTTCGCTTAGATATAAAATAATTTCATGAATATAATGTAACTTTGAATATAATGTAACTTTCATGTATAATTAACTTAGTAAATAATATTTTTTCTTTAAAAATATTATCTAAAAAAAAGAAAAAAAATGAACTCTGTGCCGACGGTAAAACCGTCGGCACAGGTTCCCGCCCTTATCCCCACACAAACGGGGACGGTTTCTTCTCCCCCAACCAGACACTCGCACGCACGCCGCTCCCCCGTCTCGATCCCGTCTCACTCGCACGCCGCCGCTCCCTCGTCTCAGGCCGCCATTGCCCCTTCTCCGGCCGCCATTGCCCGTCTCCGGCCGCCCCTCGTCGTCCTCTCCGGCCGCCACCCGCCCTCGCTCTCCGGCGGCGGCTCGCGAGCGTCTCGTGGCCGCAGCGGCGGCGCACCAGCTCCTCTTCCCGGCCGCCACCCGCCGCCTCGCTCTCCGGCGGCGGCTCCTGCCGTCCTCCCGCCCTCCCGCCCGTGCTCCCGCCCGTCCTCCCGCCCGTGCCGGTCACCACCCGGCCGTCCTCCCGCCCGTGCCGGTCACCACCGTTCCCAGGTCACCACCGAGATCCCTTGCTTTCTATGTTCAAATGTTCAATCCATGCTTGCAAGATCTAACCTTTAGCCAATCAACCATCTACTTCTTCATGATTTATGTGGCGCTGTTGCTGAAATTTTGCTAGTTGCTGAAATTTTGAAGCATGTTGTGGTACTGATGCTGAAATTTTGAAGTGTTGAATGTTTGCTACTTGATGTAAATTAATTACAATGTGATGTGGTGAACTTTTGAAGTGCTGTTTAGTGTTAGTGTTAGCCGTTAGTGTTACCTTTTAGTGTTAGGGTTAGCATTAGGGTTAGTGTTAGCTTTAGTTTTAGTGTTAGGGTTAGTGTTAGCTTTAGTTTTAGTGTTAGTGTTACCTTTTAGTGTTAGGGTAGGTTTAGTTGTTAGCTATATAATTTTTGTTTTAAGCATTTTCATGAATATTTATGTTGCTAGACATGTGTGCTAATGTTCAATTTTTTTTTTTGCTTTTTCAGATGACGTAGATTCCCGTCAGCCAGCACCGTCGGTCCCGCGCGTCGTTGCGGGGCTTCTTCTCCAGCTGAGGAGGGGCCGCCTCGGTGCCCCTGTTTTGTCGCCCTGCTTCCGGAGCACGTCCTCGACCTTCTCCCGCCACCGATCACGCTTCGAGGGTATAAACCTTTCGCCTCTCTTGCTGCATAGGTTTATTTTGGTCTAGATCACCAAGTCAGTCGCGTAACCCGAGTCAGATCCCATCCGGAAGGGTTACAAATTTATAAATATGCAGGATTGTCCATCTTTGCATATTTATAACCGTAACACTTCCGGGTTGTCCTGTTGGACAGTCCGAGTACGTGTAGATCGGGTCGTGTTCCATGTTCTACCCCTTCCTGAGACGGAATTTCGGCAGCACCTCCCCGTTGTTCTTCGGATGCACACCCTCTCGGCTTGACAAGCTCGAGACGTGTATTCTGAAGAACAGCGGGGAGGTGCTGTCGAAATTTCGTCTCGGGTCGGGGTAGAACATGGGACACGACTCGATCTACACGTACTCGGGCGGGATAGGCCCTCCTATTAGAAGTGTAGGTGAACCCTTGCATGTTGTAAAAGATAAAATTTGGCCGTAATTAATCTTGGTGTCATTGAATAAATTTATTATTACTTGGTGCATATTACGAAATGCGTTGTTCTTTGGATCCAATAAAGCAGAGGATGGCTGATAATGGGTGGATGTACAGTGGCCGTATCAGTAAGATTAAAAGAACAGAGGAGTGGGAATGGAAGACCAATATGTTAGTGAAGGAGTTAGCGCGTGGTTCAAAGGCATCAGGAGTTCGTCCAAGGTGCCCATGCATTAATTGCAAGAATCGTGCCCGTCAGGGAAAGGATGAAATGACTAAGCATCTTTGGTTGTCTGGGTATATGCCTAACTACGTCACGAAGGTCGACTTTGCTCAGGTCGAACGTGACAGAGTTGAGGTGATGCGGCAGCGGATCAATGGCAATGAGTATGATGGGGTGAGAAACTTGCTAGATGATCTCCGCGATGCTGACATACCGGATTCGCCACCTCCACAGGAGGAACCGGAGGAACCGGGTGAACCGGAGGAACCGGAGCCAACCGCGAAGGCTTTCCTTGATATGATGGCCTCGGCTAAGAAGCCTCTATACGAGGGTGCAAACATTTCTCAGCTCGATGCCATAGCTCAAATACTAAGTGACAAGTGCCAGTACTCCACCACCCGTGCAGGCTTTGAAGCCAATCTGAAAACATTTGGTAACATGTTGCCCGAAGGGCATTGTCTGCCAAAGTCCATGCACGAAACGAGGAAACTATTGGGATCGCTCAGCATGGATTATGAAAAGATACATTGTTGTCCAAAAGGTTGCCTTCTGTTCTGGAAACAGTATGCGGATGACAAGTACTGTAGTCTTTGTGGGGCCTCTAGGTATCATGAGAACGAAGCCGATGGTCAGAAGAAGCAGACAAAAGTCCTGTGAAGATTCTTCGGTACCTCCCATTCATAAAAAGAATCCAGCGGCTTTACTTTTCTGAGGAGACTGCCACACAGATGACTTGGCACAAGAAGGGGAAGAGATACGCCGACGAGTTCGGACGGAAAAAGATGGGACATCCATCTGATGGTAAGGCATGGGAGAATTTTGATGAGAAACACCCCGATAAGGCAGCAGATGCTCGGAATGTCAGAATTGCGATAGCAACAGATGGATTCAATCCATATGGTATGTCGAGTCCTCGTACAGCTGCTGGCCCGTGTTTGTTATTCCGCTCAATCTCCCTCCCGGGGTCCTAATGCAAAGGAAGTTCATGTTTATGTCGCTGATCATTCCAGGGCCCGAATACCCGGGGAAGAATTTGAGTGTCTACATGCAACCGCTTGTGGATGATTTGCACCACTCATGGCACAATGGGACGTGGACATACGACCGAGCATCAAAGAAAAACTTCTTGATGAGAATTTGGTACCACTATTCCATGCACGACCTACCCGGGTATGCCCTATTCTGCGGATGGTGTACAGCTGGTAAGTGGCCATGCCCAGTGTGCAGAACCGACTTGAGTTCACTTGGCTAAAGTCAGGTCGCAAGTATGTCGCGTTTGACAAGCATCGACCGTTCCTCAAAAGAAGGCATCCTTACCGAGAAGACATAAAAAACTTCACGAAGGGCAAAGTCGTGCGTGAAGAAAAAGAGATACCGAAGTTCGATGGTGCAACTGTTGATGCCGAGCTACGTGCTCTCGTGCCTGCTCAGGTACCTGGCCCAAAATTTGTGGGATATGGTGTAACGCACAACTGGACTCACGTGGCAGGCTTAACGCAGCTAGAGTATTACAAGGACCTCGAACTTCCCCATAACATCGATGTGATGCACACCGAAAAGAATGTTGGAGAGATGCTCTTTCACACAGTCCTGAACATTCCTGGGAAGTCAAAGGACAATGTCAAGGCTAGAGTTGATGTTGAGAATCTCTGTGATAGGGAGAGATTACACATGCAGCCTCCTCAGCCGTCAAAAAAATTGGTTCAAGCCGAATGCCGACTACTGCCTTGATAATATCCAAAAGAAGGAGACATTCAAGTGGCTCAAACACGACGTGATGTTCCCTGATGGTTATTGTTCCAATATAAGTAATGGAGTCAATCTTGTAAAGGGAAATGTCACTGGGCTCAAGAGTCACGACTATCATATATGGATTGAGCGGTTGATGCCGGTGATGGTTCGAGGGTATCTCCCCGATCGTATCTGGCGAGTGCTTGCGGAGTTGAGCCATTTCTTCCGCACGCTCTGTGCGAAGCAGATATGTCCCGTGATTATTGGGAAGCTGCGTGATCTTGTGCCGGAGTTGCTATGCAATTTAGAGAAGATCTTTCCGCCAGGCTTCTTTGTTCCGATGGCACATCTCGTTGTGCATCTCGCGAACGAGGCACTCTTGGGTGGACCGGTGCAGTTTCGTTGGCAGTTTTGTATTGAGAGAGAGTTCAAGTATATTCGAAACATGACTGGAAACAAAAATAGGATTGAAGCATGCATAGCTGAGGCAACAATACTTCGGGAGATGGCAGACGCCGTGACAACGTACTATCCCGATGAAGTATCCACTATGCATAACCCGGTCTCTCGGTACAATGTCGACGAGCCCAAGCATGACCCCAAGCTCCTCCTCTTCCAATGTCCCGGTGGCAAGGCCGGTGGTGGTGTAAAATGCAGTTGACCAAGGAAGAGAAGGATTGCATAATGCTCTATGTGCTTACGAACATGACGGAAGTAGTCGGTTTCATCAGGTAAAATGGTGAACAAATTACTTTGCAACTAGTAACTCGGTTTCGGTCTAATACCTATTTTCTCCTTTTAGCCAATTCCAAGATGAACAGTGGTCGGGAATGGCGGATCCCTCTCCCGCGGAGCTGGACACTCTTCTGAAAAGGGTGCTCACGGAGGAAAAAAATTTGTGTCTTGGTTCATGGAAAAAGTAATTTCTAACCTGTCCCTCTTAGCTTGCAATCTGTGACTTGTCCCTCTTATTACACGTAACTAATGCACAAAACAATTTGAACCGTACTTGTAGGGAGCTGATCGCAACGTTGAGATGACGGATGAGTTGAGATGTGTTTCCCAAGGTTTTAACCGTACCGTCATGAAGTATGAGAAGTATGATGTGAATGGGTTCCGCTTCCATACAGAGTATCACCAGAATAGTCGGCCGAATGCAAAAACTGTAAATACTGGGGTCTTCACCAAAGGATCCAGAGGAGCCGATGGAGCCGATTACGTAGATTACTACGGAAGGTTAGAAAAGGTATACGAGCTGAAGTTCAATCGTACGAACATAGAACTCAAGCTCGTTGTGTTCCAGTGCCATTGGTTCGACCCACGCACTGGACCACACGGTGGACAGAGAAGTGACCCTTCCATTGGGTTAGTTGAAGTTAAGCCTTCAACCACCTATAGCGGAGCCGATGTCTTTGTTGTGGCTCACCAAGCCAAGCAAGTTTATTATTTGCCCTACCCATGCCAGAAAGAGAACCTCAAGGGCTGGGAAGTCGTGTTCCGGGTATCGCCACATGGTAAGCTACCCATGCCCTCTGCCGACGATTACAACAACATTGACCCTAAAACATACGAGGGAATTTTCTATCAAGAGCAAGAGGACTTCGGGGACTTTGCCTTACAAACGGGTGGTCTTGAGGACCTCGAGAACGATGCACACACTCGTGGTGAGTCAGTGGTGGATCTGAAGGACATAAATATGCTCTCGAAGTTACAGGCGGACAATGCGACGATGACGAGCCTCCACCGTGCGATGAGCCTCCAACCTACTACACACGTGATAGTGATAGTGATAGTGAGAATGAGAACCAACTAATTATGAGAGTGATTATTCGGGTGAGCGTCTTTTATGTCTCTATGCTTAGTATTTATTTTTCAACATGCTTCTTAATTGCATTACATCTTTATGCTTGGTGTCTACATGTTATTATGTCTTTATGCTTTAGTATTTATTTTTCAACATGCTTCGTCATTGCATTACGTCTTTATGCTTACTGTCTACATTTTATTATGTCTTTATGCTTACTTGTTTTCTCTTTCTCAATGCAGGTGATTGAACAATATGAGCCAAGGCAAGGAAAACTCCTCGTCCTGAAGTAAGATTAGTAAGATGATGGTACGGAAGCCTGGAGTTACACGGAGTGGACGACCTTCCACCTCGCGTTACGCCGTGGACGAGGGTGCGCGAGTAGGACGAGGTGGAGGACGAGGTGGAGGACGAGGTGGAGAGACGTGGCGGAGGACGAGGTGGAGTTGCCCTCCGCTTCTGGCGACGTGGCTTCCCAGTCTAGACACGAGGTGGAGGACGAGGCGGAGACCGAGTCTAGACGAGGACGAGGAGGACGAGGTGGAGGACGAGGTGGAGTGGCGCCGAAGCGGCCGCGGATGCGTGGCGAAGCGGGAGTCCCCGAGGAGGACGAGCCTAGGAGCGAGGAGGCGAAAGCCCTCATTGTTCCTAGGGCGTTGAGTAAGTGTACTAATTTTGTAATTTTGAACATGTAATTTCATTGTGTTCATAACAATTTGGCATATGTACTAATGTTTGATTATTGTGCAGCAAATGGACATGGCCAGCACCTAAGATTCCCGCACTCCTGGGAGCTTGCTTGGAGCTCTAATTAGGAAAATTGGCCGGGCTTGTACACGTCGGTCCCGACGTGAGGCAAAGTTAGCCTATAAATGGGTGACTATGAGGTGCCCCTATCCCGGGCTTCGAGACAGCTGCTGAGCCGTGATCACCGGGTTTTGGGTAAGACATATTTTTCGAGTTCCGTTCATAGTTTATGACTCCACCGTGCTAACTCATGACTCTCACAATTTTTTTATGCATGGTTGAAGAAGCATTTTCGGGTGGCGGACGAGCATAGAGACGGCGGCTCGCGTATTGCGTGCTCATTGTGTGAGGTTGACACGGCAACAATTCTACAACCAAAAGCATACGTCCGCCAATACTTTCACGTATGAGAAGACGGGCAAGAGGGCCAAGAAGGAGGAGAATGTCAAGACGGCACAGAAGATGACGAGGGAGGAATTCCTTTCGGTAAGTAAACTGTCAATGAAATTCTATATTGCTGCTAAGTTGCCATTGCATTATCTCTTCTTGAATTGCATTTTCAGGTTATGCCCGACTGGGCCGACGGCAAAGAAGACGCATGGGATGCGTTGGTTACGAGGTGGGTCGGGGGAGACCCCGAGTTCGACGCCGTGAGCCAGCGGAACAAGGCAAACCGAGGCACCGAGGGAACACACAGTGCGGGAAGCCGCAACATCTTCCGCTTCAAGGAAAAGCTGGTATATATATACATGGAACGACCTCCATTTATTTTCCCCTCATGTTTCTACTTGCTACTCATGACATTTCTTTTCGCGATGCAGGACGCCGATAGGGGGGAGGTAAGCTCTGAGTTGCAATCGTGGCAGAAGATGAAGGAGAAGAAGCGCGATCTATCGAAGCCTCAGCCCCAGCTTCCTGAGTACTACAACAATGCCAACGAGAACTTGGAGAGGTACTCCACGACGTTCCAGTCTTTTCACCCGGAGGTGGATGACCCCTTGAGCCAGGAGGTCGACGAGAGGTCGATGGTCCTCTCGGGGCATGGAAGGCCGCATGGCCGTGATCTCTTTCTTCAGAATGTGGTCAGGCCTTCCATGAGCTTCACGCAGGCAAAAGCTACCCTCCCTGACGGCAGCCCCCTTATCGCGCCTCGTCCACGGCCTCGTCGACCCACTTCCACCGATGTAAGTTTTTCTCATTTTCATCCTCTTTCCGACATTCGTTCCTGCATGGCTAAGTTGACAGTTCCATACCATATTTTCGAAATTGTAGCCCGATCTTGAGGCAGCCTACGCTGCCGCTCATGCGGAGTATCAGGTGGCCTATGCCCAGTGGCTGGAGATGAATACAGCCTACTCCTTGTATCAAAAGTCGTTCCGTGAGTAAGTTTCAACCTTTATTTTTGTCTAATATGACAAGTCCCACTTCCCTAGTTTGAACCTTTATTTTGCCAACGTCTAACATCTAAACTATCTTGCAGTCGGTGCTGAACTTTTCACCACTGGAGTGCGGGTCCCCCCTCTATGGAGGAGCCTCCGGAGCCGGGGCCGTCTCCACGGTTTCCATCGAAGGACGAGTTCGCTCTCACCTACTACTCATCGACCCCGGTAAGTTTGATGCCAAACCACTGTTACCGCTTTCCTTTGCCTCGCAAGTTGCTAACTCTTGCTCAAACATGTAGGGAACGGGTGCTCGTCGGAGAACCCACACTTTGGTCGTGCTTCTCCTAGTGCCTCGCCGGGTTCGCGTGAGATGGTGAGGTTTGATGCTGATCCTTCGTCGGGTTCGCGTGACATCACACCGGTACATGCCGGTGGTCGTTCTCCTGGTGCTTCCCGTGGTGCTTCGACTTCTCCTGGTGCTTCGCCTTCTCCTGGTGCTTCGCGTGGTGCTTCGCCTTCTTCTGGTGGTTCTACTGCGAGGCCGAGCCATCGATCGCCTGCGCTCACCCGGGGAGACATGGGGTACACCCCGTCGCCGCCGCAATAGATGTAGGCCTTGATGATCTAGACATTTAGCTATGTGTGATGATGGTCCTATGTGTGTATCTACTTGATGATATTACTATTGTGCTTGATGATATTGTTTCAGATCATATATGGAGCTATGTGTGATCTTATTTGTGATGATATTGTCAGGATTTTATATTTTATTTTCTGCTATTTTTGTTGCAAAACAAGCGCTGCAAGCAAACTGCTAAAAAAAAATCTGGGGACGAACCTGTGCCGACGGTATTCCCGTCGGCACAGGGCTTGCGTCTGTGCCAAATGGCCAGGCCTGTGCCGACGGTATTACCGTCGGCACAGGTTCACCCCAGGAGACGCCACGTGCACGCCTGTGCCGACGGTATTACCGTCGGCACAGATTCTCTGGCGAGCTCGCCCACGTGGGACCCACTGAGCCTACGCCGACGGCATTTGTGCCGACGGGCATTTTTTCACCGTAGGCACATCCTATGCCGACGGGAAAAAGCTGTGCCGACGGGCAAAAAAGCTGTGCCTACGGGCACCTACGCCGACGGCGCTGTGCCGACGGTCACCGTCGGCACAGCCCTGTGCCGACGGGGAAGGTGGCTGTGCCGACGGTAAATAACCGTCGGCACAGAGTGCGCCTGCTGTAGTGTAAAATCATACGGAGTACATTAGTTGTTTGTACTGTTTCACTTCCGTAAAAAAATGGCACACGACTGATGTTAGTTGGCGTGAACCTTCGCATAAACCACTACATTTAAATCTGTATGGTGCCGTAATAGAAAATAGACGACATAGAGATAGAGGTGCAAAGATTGTGAGTCGAAAAGGTTCCCCAAGTTCAAGCATATGTGTGTGCATGTATGATTTCTCCGTTTGCAGCATGAAGCTACCGTCACCCAACAAAAGTATTTATTGAGGACATCATAAACTAGCCATATCATCCGTTTGAAATACACAATGTCTTAAAAAAGTGTGTGCAACCTAATGTCTTTTTACCATCGACCCTGTAATCTGCATGCACACAAGATCGTCTCCTCTATTGTGTGTACTTCCTGCAGCCTAGGGTGCTAGCTTGGACCTAACCTAACTACATGCATGGACAAAACTTAAACATGATCTCCAGACCTATAGTACTTCGATCGAGGCAACATTCCAGTGAAAGCACATACTAGCTAGACGTATCCGTTCCTGAGACACGGTATGGGTTAAAGTGCAGTCTTGCAGACCTAATCCTAGATATATACATATCCATGTCCAGCTTTAGATGTTATCCAAGCTTCCTATCATTTTCCTTAGTTTCCTGATTTTGGACCCAAAATAAATTAGACCTTTGATCGGATAAATAGGGGCAAAGGACGGCATTATGTACGTTGATACTGTACCCTTTGCCTTTGGGATGGTCAAAACATGATATATCAGACGTTCATCCACAGGCCCAACATTTACATGCGATCGACGAGACTAGCAGCAGATATATAATTCATGAACTGGCCACATGCATGTATGATCTGAAACCAGTCTATAGGAGCTCACGAGATTTACCACGCCGGAAGAATCCACCAAGCGTCCATGTCGCCGGAGTTTGCTTGGCGCGGAAAGAACCCGTTGAATCTTGGAGGAGAGGCCTCGCAT
Source organism: Poa pratensis (assembly GCA_947311845.1). Taxonomy (NCBI): domain Eukaryota; kingdom Viridiplantae; phylum Streptophyta; class Magnoliopsida; order Poales; family Poaceae; genus Poa; species Poa pratensis. The sequence continues at coordinate 66,752,215 of CAMZMU010000045.1, read as the reverse complement.
CGTCCACCACCACCAGGGGGGCGGCGAGGTCTCCCATTGCTTGGCCGGAGAGGGTAAGGGCCTCGCTTCTTCACTCGGTTGAAGGAAGCTATAGGAGAGGGAGGGAGGTTGGACGAAACGGGGTTCACGCACAGCGGTGCTTTGGATCCGTTTTGATCGCGCGCCGAAACTGTGCGCGCGTTTACTTTCCAGTCCACCAGTCCGACTTACGGGGCTAGCTTCCGCAAATTAGCCTCGCGTTGGTTTCTTTCAGTTGGGAAACTGAATCCTACGACCGTAATACTCTCGTTCCCACTAATCCTCGTGCTTCTGTACGCCGCCGACGCGACCACACCGTATGCCACCACGTGCTCTCGTCGGACTCTCAACCGTCGTGAAGATGAGCAGCGTCGCCGCGCCGACAGTGAGCGGCGTCCTGTTGGCCGGAGTTGGTACTGTTCCTTCACCGGCGGCGGCAGCACTGCCATGGACATGCATGGACGCCGAAGAAGAAGAATTGCCACAAGGATGAGGAGATTGAGGGCGACGAGCAGGCTGAGTACCGAATCAGCGAGGAGCTCTGGACCGGACAAACGTTGATCAGTTAATGGCCTCCGGCGGCGAGGTCTCCGTCGGGCTTTCCTTGAGTCCTGTTATAATCTTGCTGATCAATCGTCACATGCAGGCAGGTCGTGCAATTGTTAAGGAGATAGCTTTTTTCAGATTTGTAATTTTATCTTTGAGTCGAGGATCAATAATGTAGAAGCTCATAACCTAGCTAAGTTTGCGTGTCACTGGGGATAGGTCGCCATGTGTGGCTAGGGATTCCCCATGACCCTGCTTTTGTACCCATGATTATATCTGAATAAAGCTTAGCAGGTTTCCCCTAAAAAAATGCACTCTTTTAACGTGATGATAAATACATCATGTATGTTGTGAATACATTAGTGAAAAGATAATTTTTTTATTTTTGTTGGTTGAAGATATTGCAAGGCATGGCAATCCTTGTCGTCGCCTACGAATAATTTACTTGATGTAAATCACAAAATATTTCTATTGCCCTTTTTAACAATTTTGTTTCTAGGTAAACGACCTTTGTGATAAAGTTTTCTAAATTTGTTGCATTATTTTGGCGCAAGAGAACAACTTCGAAGCCGCAATCATCGGTGATGTTGCAACCATCTCAAGTGTGTGTTGCATAAATTTAATGATTTCTTATTTTGTTCTATAAAACCATAGTTCATCTGTCCAATGCTAGCTTAATCTGGATTATCTCATGCATGCATGGGCATCTTTTTAGAGATTGTTCTAACATGGAAATTGATAAGAATAAAGGATTAACCATGAAACCAGTTGATGATTATGATATACTCTTCCGCCGCAGACCGCAAACCAGCAGCCTGTTCGTCATGTATCCCCTGCTTGATTAACTCCAAAACTGCATAGAGCTACTATACCATGTTGATTCCCCGGAATCAATACACATATATACACGTACCACGTCCATCTACCAGCACCAGCACAGTATACCAATCTTTACATATATAAACTAAACCGTCGACGCATTCACAGAAGCCTTCTCGTGGAGATCGACGTCTCCGGCACCGGCGACGTCGCCATTCGACTTCTTGAACCTGTACCACCGCGCGCAAGCCACGAAGTACACCAGGTTCAGCGCTGCCATGGCAGCCGTCACAAGGTAGAACAGGTCCACCCTCCCCTCGTCCAGGTCCTGCGCCAGCCAGCCCGTGGTCCGGTTAACCACAATCACCATTAATCCACTCGCGTAGCTGGCGACCGCGAGCCCCAGGAAGAAGAGCGCCCCGGCGACGCTCCGCATGTTCTCCGGGAACTGCCGGTAATAGAACTCCGTCTGCCCGATGCTAGCAAACGCCTCAGAAAATCCCGACACCACCTGCTGTGGCACCAGCCAGAAGCACGACATGGGTGCCGACCTCTTCCGCCGTTCGCGCTCCACCACTGCCGCCACCACCATCGTGACGACGGAGAGCACGAGGCCGATACCGATGCGCTGGAGCAGACTGATCCCGCCCTCGCGCCCGGTGACACGCCGGAGCGCCGGCACCAGCAGTCGGTCATACACAGGGATCCACAGCGTGAGAGTGAGCATGTTGAAGATGACGAAGGAGCCCTGCGGGATCTCGAAGCCAGAGTTTCCGACCCGGCGGTCTGTCTGCGCTGCCTGGAGCACGGTGTAGGTGCCAAGCTGGGTGAACACCAAGAAATAAATGATCCCCGAAGACCACACTGGGATGATGCGCACCAGACACTTCACCTCCTCCACCTGTTGCACCGTACACAGGCGCCACGGGTCCACCGGTGTCTTCCCGTCTGCACGGAGCGCGTCCTCCGGGGCCCGCATGGCCGCCCTGTCGAGGCATGTGAACTGATCCGTGTAGGCAAGCTTAGATACGAGCTTGCTCCGGTGCGGCGGATCGAACAGCTGCGAGGACGCGTTGGGTATCGAGAGGCGGCGCTTGCGGGCGGCGGCCAAAAGGACCCGGGCGAAGCTGGTCAAGGGGCTTCCCTCAGGCCGGACACGGACGTAGAATCGTGTGCCCATGAAGAAGACGGCACAGGATGCGCCCATGAGCGCGGCGGGCACGGCAAGGCCGAGAGCCCAGTTGACGTTGCTCTGGAGATAGATGATGACGGTGGAAGAGAGCATCACGGCGATGGTGAAGGTGAAGTAATACCAGTTGAAGAAGCTTGCGATGCCGCGGCGGCCTTCCGTAGTACGCGGGTCAAACTGGTCAGCGCCGAAGGCCAAGTTACATGGTCGGATGCCGCCGGCGCCAACGACGAGGAAGAAGAAGGAGGCGAGGAGCGCCGCCATCTGGCCGCCCGAGGGCCCCTGGCATTGCTTGCCTCCTACTTTGGAGGGGTTACAGGTGGGTGGGTGGAGGGAGTGGAGGGCGGCGGTGAGGGTGAGGATGACCATGCCAATGAAGGATGAAATGGTGGCGGCGGCAAGGGTGTTGTAGCGGCCAAGGTAGGTGTCGCAGATGAAGGCACCGGCGACAGTAGCTAGGTTGCTAGTGCCGGAGAAGACGTTGAGGAGGGTGGCGGCACTCACGCTCTGCATGTGGTACACTTTCGTCAGGTACACCAGCATGTTAGACAGCGTCCCGATCGTCCCAAGCTTCTCGAACGTCTCGTTCCCTGCACAACCAAATTCATTACATTGCATTGTTACTAGTTGCTCACAGTATTTCAGTTCAATTTATTGTGAAAACTATAGCTAGAATACTCCAAAATTAAATCCAGAAATGAGCAGTATTTTGTCAAACTTAGTACTCCCTCCGTTCCCAATTAAATGTCGCAAGTTGTACAAGGTTTTGTACATGTTTAGTTCATTTTTCACGTCGCTTAAAATGGATAAGAGGGAGTAGCCATTTGCCACAATTGTCCAAACGTTTTTCTTTGAGGGATGAAAAATCGAATATAGTCTGAGATAAGTAAAAATTATGACCCAAAGTACATATGTTACTTCATCTTGTGGATTTTGAAACAAAGGCAAAAACTTTGTCTTTTATTTTGATATAGAAGGAGTAAACATAGGTGGACTAAGCCAAAATAAAAATAATAATCTGGTGGACTTTGATGACTATGAAGGTTGGAATTCTACTAGTGGAGTAGTGCTAAGAAACGAGGAGGAAGTAGGAGGAAATATACATGGCATGGGTACGTAGCTACTTTTCTGGAATTGGATAGATTTGTGGGCTACTACTCAATCGTCATAGTTAAACTTTCTTGCCGAAGGTCATAGTGAAATTCAATCGTCATAGTGAAGCACGACCTTTGGGAACATGTCACAGCACGGCATGCATATGCATGCAACTAACTGAATTATTGGTTCCATCCGTTCTACTCACTGTTTGCTTTTCCGGTTCGTCAGATCGGCCACACGTACGGTTTGTTGAGATTCGGTTGAAGAAGAACAACAGAAATTCGCAGCAGAATTGAGCATGCATGATGGATATTGCCATGCAGATTACTGCTTTTGATGCATGGCAATTTTCACTCGACAATTGAGCTGAAGATGGTAACCACTCACCAATGACATATGGCATGGCCTTCCATCCACGGTGGTTCTGGACCGGCTCGCCAGCTTCCTCCTCCTGCGACGGGATGGCCTCTTCCTCGGAAGAGAAGACCTTCACCGTCTTCATCTCCATGCTGGTCTTGCTCTCCTGCTCCTCCTGATGAGGCTTGGGGGCGTCCATCTCCGCTGCACTAGCTAACTAAGCAGCCAGTCTCATAACACTGAAACTGCAGTGTGGGAAGCACAGGAGAAGAGGCAGGGGTGTATAAATAAGACAGAGTATGGCATCTTGCTTCCAATATACTTGGCATCTTGAGCACCTATTAGATTTTTGGAGGATTCAATCCTATAAAAAAATTTACTTTCTTGCTTGTTTGATTTGTAGGATTGGATTGTATAGAAACTTTTCATAAGAAATCTTTTGTACTACTTCCCATATGAATTATAACATCTAATTCAAGCTCTTTTACAATTCCTTTGGTGGAACCAAACAAATTTTGATACAAACCAAATCTTATAAGATTGGAGTGTGCATGACATGTCAATCCTATTCTTACATCTTTCCTATCATATGAATCAAACAGGCCAGAGTGAGAGGGACGCGCGGCACATAGGAAGGTAGCCAAGATGAATGGTTTCTCTCGCTCACTCAGTCACTCTCTCTCGATGAAACCTGAAGCCTGTTGTAATGTGAGATATTGCAGAGAGCAACAGCTAGCGAGCGTGTTTGAGACACGGCGAGAGAGACTAGTGCTCCACTGCTCCGTCGATCTTGTTTTGTCAAGCATAGTACGCAAATAATTGAGGAGAGCTTTCGGTTTTTTCTTTCTTTTGGGAGGTTCAGCATGCAGCTAGCTACTACACGTATGTATATATATATGTGAATGGAAGAGAAGGATCTCACGAACGTACATCAGAGATTATTAATCGACAAGCGAAACAATTCATGCACAGTTAGAGGATTCCCGTCCGGGCAGTTGCCTGCCTATTTTGGTGAAGCTTCCATCCATAGTACTGTGTACTACGCGCAGCACTAATTAACCACACTGTTTGTGCACTCAATGTCCTTGTAGCTCCTAGCTAGATAGAAAATCAAGTAACTAATTGACCGAAACATATACATATATATGTATGTGATAAATTAAGTAGCTACTCCAATATGTGATATAGTACACATGTAGGTTTGGTGCAACAAAGGAGGATAGCCTTAGCATTTCGAGGAACTAACTAATACTCCATCCGTCCACAAAAGGATGCCTCAACCTAGCCAAAATTTGTATGTATCTAGACATGATTTAGTGTGTAGATATATGTAAATTTGGGCTAGGTTGAGACATCCTTTTGTGAACGGAGGGAGTACATAGATATACCAATAGGGTTTGGTCGACTAGTTATGTATAAAGGGGAACAATTATAAATTACTCCAATACGGTGCACAACACTAGTGCTAGCTCTCTTAATTTTGTTACAGAAGGCATTTTGTAAGGAATGCGAAAGGACGGACATTTAGACATGATCGAGTGTACTCAACTAAAGCTTGATCTAAATCTTTCCTTTAGATCGATCAATAAAGCAGCTTTGAGTCTTAACAAACATGGTGACCGATAATACAAATCTTATCAGAAATAATTCAGAATGCACATGCCTGGGCAAGACTAGCATCTACGGAATTAATAGAGCCGGCACGAGTGTCAAATCTTGGTTGCTTATATAGCCCGTACCAATTAACTGACCAGACTTTCCACGTGATGAATCTCCCCTCGTCGTTCGCCGAAGATGTCCGATTTCGTTCTCAGTGTGGCAGTTCTTTCTTTATAAAGGACAATATATTTGTATAAAAAACATACCAAATATACGAACAAAACATCAATGACGCACACCGTCGAATTATTTATCCGATGATTCTAGTGTTGCATGGGGCACAATGGTGAACAGACGACGAGACCTTATCCGACTATCAATTCCATCGGTGATGTAACAAATTAAGGATTTTTTCAGTTTATGCACTTTGCAAATTACAATTGTATTTGCATGCATGGGTAGGAAAAACACATGCATGCATACCATGTTTTGTTGTTGTTGTTGTTTTGCTTTCTCAAACATGGATGCCAATTGCCACACGGTCAGAACAGTGTGTGAGGTCGAGCGACGTAAGTAACAGTAGCAAACGGGCAGCCCGCAACCTTTGACCAGTGTGCAAATTGCCATGTCGACTTCTAGTTCTTGCAAAGTATTATGGGAGCTAGCTAATCGAGTTTGCTCCATGCAAGCAGATGCAGGGGCACAGGCACATATAGTATAGCGCAGTGGCATTTTCAGCTGTCAGACATCATGGACGAGCGTATGTACGTGCAGTTTATTCTCATTAATATTCCCTCTACTTGACTAGGGTCATCTTCTCTAATTAATTAGTTAATGCTAATTAATAAAGGTTTTGCTATTTGCCATTAGACTCAGCTGACACCAACTCCTCCAACGCAGCTCCGTCCCGATGCAAGTCGTCATTGTCTATTTGTTTTGCCTTCAATTTCTCTTCCATCACACTTAGCTGGTTGAATGAATGCGCTAATGATGTAACTGTACAGGCCGGCCGGCCATCACGTCACGTTGAAAGTTTGCAACCAACACGCATGCACTCCATCGTTGCAGATCCCATCAGCCCATCTCTATTATCTTCTCACAATCCAGCAAGAGCTATATAATTGCAGTCTAGATTATATATCGATCGATCAGTTATAGCTAACATAATGGGTTTTGCTTTCCGTGCCCACAACATATCTATAAATTTTATAAGACAAAACCACGGCTAACACTAAAACAAAACTGCGCTAACATTTAGGACAAAACCAGTTTAGAAGAGTATTGGGGTCATCTTCATATCTTTATGTCACCGTTGTCATGCATATTATGTTACTCCCTACGTTTTTTTACCATTACTACAGAACGACACATCGGAAACGGGCAAAAAAACCCTTCGGAAACAGAGAAAGAGCCATGTCCCCGCCTCCGTGGCTGATGTGAAGTACCTCATCGGGAACAAAGCCAAAAGTTGCTAGCAAATCCACAGCAGCAATGCATTAAGATTTTACTCGTTTGCATTAAGATTCTATTTTACTCGTTTGCATTAAGATTTCTTCGTAAGCCTACAGCAGCAATGCTGTTGCCAATTGACATTCAAAATCTCACAGCAGAAGCACAAAGTTGCTAGCAAATCCATTCATAACGTATATAAGAATTGTCACCATTACATAGCATCAAAAGATGAGTTACACATACCTCGCTAATCCTATCATTCTCATGCCTCCCTAAACTTACCTTTTATGGCACTCCATTCTTTTCCAGCTCCACCTTCCTCAGTTCCGAAGCGATGAAAACGGTATTCGACCTAGCAAAAGACTCGAGTAGCAGTTTCATACTTCTCCAAATCACATCTGTAGCCAAATTGCTACACATATCCACAAAATAGATGGAGAAACTGAAAACCAGAAACCTTACCGAGCTCGCAAGGCTCCTTAGCAAATTAATTTTGACAAATTCTTCGTACTGAGGCTTGCTCCATCTTGGACGGTGTCGCCAAAATATAATAACGTCACCGCTGTGACATTTCAGTCACACTGTCCAAGACACTCTTAATTAAAAAAGTGTTTTGAACAGTGCAGCGAAACGTCACAACAGCGACGGTTCACGGATATGATCCCACTTTGTATTTAGCTCTTTTAAAACTTGTTTGGATCTGCATGGCGTTTCTGCATATAAAATACATGGATGTTTAGTTAGAAAAGAGCCAAATATGATGCTACATGACATAAATACAATTTAAGATGAAAACAGTTTACACCTTAAGCGCCTATATTCGTGTGCTTGCGGTCCGATCGAAACGATTTAGAGGCAGAACTTGAAGGTGATATTTCCTTCAATTGCCTCACCATTTTTATGCATTGTCGCCGAAATATATTATTACTCCATATACTAGCTACACAAAACAATAACGAGAATTAGCACATTGACAAAGGGTTGAAATTAATCTATTCATCATCGGTGGTACTAGCAGTGAGGGATCTAATCATCATCGGTAGTACTACAAACCGTTGAAATTAATTTACCCTAGTAGACTTTAAATAGTGCAAGATTTAGTGTTGAGGGGTGTATTCATCATCGGCGGTACTTAAAACAGACACAACACAATACTAGACTTCAAATACTAGACAAGTTTTCTATGCTACTTTAAATAAAATGTAAGATCTAGTGTTGAGGGGTGTATTCATCATCGGCAGTACTACAATACTAGACATAACACAATACTAGATTTCAAATACTAGACAAGTTTTCTTGCTAATTTAAACAAAATGTAAGATCTAGTAGGCGACATACTCGGGGAAGATGTGCGGCAATAGACCAGCAGATCCGCGTCGGCGACATACTCGGGGAAGATACGCGGCGGCTCGCCGACGCGCCGCTGGGGAGGATGCGCGGCGGCTCGACGACGCGCCGCTGGGGGAAGATGCGCGGCGGCGATGCCGGCCCGACGCGCCGCTCATATCTGTGAGATAAGGGTTAGGTCTGTGATGACGTGAAACACACGTTCGTTGGGAGACCCCAAGAGAAAGGTATGATGCAGTGCAGCAGCAAGTTTCCCTCAGTATGAAATCAAGGTTTATCGAACCAGCAGGAGTAGTAGCACTTCTGAAGGTTGTTGGCGGCTCGCACGGCGCAACACGATCACCAACGTGGAATCTGCATACAACACAATCAAACTACTTTGACCCAACGAAACAGTGAGGTTGTCAATCTCACCGGCTTGCAGAAAACAAAGGATTAAACGTATGGTGTGGAAAACAGTAGTAAATTGCAGAGAATGAAAAGGAACAATTGTTTGCAGTTGGTTGTATTATCAGTGTAAAAGAATGGACCGGGGTCCACAGTTCACTAGAGGTGTCTCTCCATAAAAGATAACTAACATGCTGGGTGAACAAATTATAGCTGGGCAATTGACAAAATATTGAGCGCATGACAATGCATATATATGACATGATGATTACTATGATATTTAATTGGACATTACGACAAAATACATAGACCGTTATCCAACAGCGTCTATGACTAATAATCCACCGGCAAGTTGTCATCCGAGTTCCCCGTTGGTATTAAGTTGCAAGTAACGGATAATTGCATTAAGTAAATTGCGTAATGTAAACAAATACATATGACCGTGGACATAGCATTGTTAGGTTACCCCTAATAGCAACAACACATCCACAACCTTAGGCGTTGCTGTCACTCGCCCAGATTACTGGAGACTGAACCCACTATCTAGCATAAATACTCCCTCTTGGAGTTACAAGCATCTACTTGGCCAAACCATCTACTAGTAACGGAAAGCATGCAAGATCATAAATAACATAAAAGATAGATTGATAATCAACTTGACATAGTATTCAATATTAATCGGATCCCAGCAAACACAACATGTAGCATTACAATAAGATGATCTTGATCATGTTAGGCAGCTCACAAGATCTGAACATGATGGCACAAAGTGGAGAGACAACCATCTAGCTACTGCTATGGACCCGTAGTCCAAGGATGAACTACTCACGCATCACTCCGGAGGCGGGCATGGTGATGTAGAGCCCTCCGGTGATGATTCCCCTCTCCGACAGGGTGCCGGGAAGAGGTTCTGGACCCTCCGAGCTAGGGTTGACGATGGCGGCACCTCTGGAACTTTTCGTGGATAATGGCTCGGGTGTTTAGGGTTTTTGTATCGGGGGGAATAAGTAGGCAAAAGGGCGGCAGCTGACGACCCCCGAGGGGCCCACACGCACCCTCGGCGCGCCTGGAGGGGTGGCCACGCCCAGGCCGCGTGTGGGGCCCTCGTGGCTCCTCTTCGTTGCTCCTTTGGACTCCGTGTGTGTTCTGATAAAATAGGTGCCTCCGTAAAATTTTGTCCAATTCCGAGAATATTTCCTGACTAGCTTTTCTGGAATACTCAGTGGCACATTTATAGCACAAAGTATAACATCGCAAACGGAGGCGATAAACAACCGTTTCCTTTTATTTCTTCACTGACAAACTAGACCTACTTACGAAGGATCGATACAGTAGAATTGAACTAACTATCTACTCTACTTGTTCTTCTTACGCCCTGCCTCCGCGCCATTGTCATCCGCGGCGCGGCGTCGCTTCTTGCCGGTTGCCTTCTCCTTCTCTGGCGCATCCTCCTCCGGCGCCTCCTCCGACGTCTCCTCCTCCTCCTCCTCCTCCTCGTCGTCGGCGTTGTATTCTTCCTAGCTCGAATACGTCTCCGGCGGGTCCTCCGGCTCCTCTTCCTCCGGCGACTCGTCCTCTTCGGAGTCGTCTTCTCCTTCGCGTGAAGACGGCGGGTCCGAGTCGTCGGAGTCGTCTTCTATAGAGCGTGAAGATGGCGGGTCCGAGTCATCGGGGTCCGAGTCCGGCGGCCCGTCTTGATCCCACCATGGGACTTCAACGCGGTCTTCAGAGCTCGCGTCATCGCTCGAAACTTCCTCGTTCTGCCACCAGGGTTCCTCCATGGCAGTTGTGCTAGTGTGGTAGAGAATGTGGGAGAGAATGAAGGGGAGAATGCGAGAACTGCCTGGCTTCGCGCGGTTCCAGTCACATTTTATTAGCGTCGATCAGGCGTTCCAATCCCTCGTGAATTAAGTCGCATTGAACAGGCACGATTCCAGTTTACAACTGCAATTTCTCAAGCACATCGCAAACGGATATCCATAAACGACCGTTGCCATAGAGATACGTATTGGAAACGGAGATAAATTTATGACCGTTGCCAAGAATATTGGTAACGGAGATAAAAAAATCTCCGTAACCAATGTTGACGGACCAGCCGCGGCCCAGTTCTCCCAGGCCTCGTCCGCAACGCTAAAATCGAGATTCTCTGTCGCCTAACTTGTGCCGTTTCCATAGAGGGTTATCCGATGTGTCGTTCTGTACTAGTATACTCTGCATATTAGGATTGTCTTAAGTCAAACGTTTTAAAGTTTGACCAAGTTTATACAATAAAATATCAAAATTTATAATACCAAATCGATATAATATGAAACTATATTCCATGGTGAATCGAATGATGTTGATTTGATACTACAAATGTTGATATTTTTTTCTAAAAAATTGGTCAAACTTAGTGAGTTTGACTTAAGACAAATCTAATATGCATAGTAAAAAGGAACGGAGGGAGTAGATTACTAAAACCATTGGGGCCATTGGACATGTGACTGCAACGGCCACCGGTGTCGCCATCCTCCCGTCGCGCCCAAGCCTGTGGCGTGCGAGACGTCTTCGAATCGCGCTCCGTCTGTGACACGCGCTCCGCGAGCTCCAGCTCGCCACTCCTGCGGCACGCCAATGAGCTCTACCTCGACGCCTTCGTCCCGCGTTCCGCCTGCGACTCGCGCTCCGACAACTCAAGCTCGCAACTCCTGGAGCGCGCCGACGAGCTCTACCTTCAGCGACCTCACGCTCGGCAACAGGGAACGTGCGCGCGAGCGCTCTCCTCGCCGGCACGGAGGTGGCTCTGATCGCCACGAACGCCTCCATGCCTCGCCACCGGTCGTGCCAAGGCTCCGGCTGGCAAGCCTCCCTTGGCAACGTGCGGCGCCGGTCAGCACGCTATGCTCGTTCGCGGACGTGCTTATGGCGCGCCCGGAGATGGACATGTGCTACTCGACAACAGCGTCCATGGTGCCAGCGAGAGGTGCTACAAGATGAGCGTGGACGGTGTGCTCTCTGTGGAGAACGAGAGGGCCGGCCTGGGGATGCTGCAAATGCAAGGAAAGGACGGCGACCGCAAGGCGGCTGAGTCGGAGGTGCTTTTGTGCCTGTCAACGGCTGCGTCTGGGGATGTGTTGTCGCAGGTCTCTCGTCTGGTTTTGGAGTGCTCCCCATTGTTGACTAGTCACCACCCGCTCCTTCCTCCGGGCGCGGGCCTCACCATGGTGGTGTTCTCGCCTGGCGACGCGCCGTGCGAGGGGGGACATCCCAGCTTGGATGCAGAGGCTGAGGCTGCGGAAGGGAAGATGCAACAACTCTTTCCATGCCTCGACGCGCTGGCTCAGCAGGTGATTCTGCTGGACGGCGAGGAGGTGGCGCACGAAGACGGCCTTGATAACGATGACTACTCGGTGAGGGGGGAGTTTCAGCCTGTTGCGGACGCCTTTGACACCGACGTGGAGGCTGCTACGCTTGGAAACCTCCTCGCCACCGATGTTGATGACGATGCTGATGATGATGATGTTGATGACGACGCTGACGATGATGATGCTGGTGACGTTGGAGGTACCGCTCCGTCTTCAGGCACTGCGATACGCTGTTTTCGTGGACCTGTTTAGCATGCCGGCTATGCCGTTGCTGCCCACGCCTCCTCCGTCAATGCCACGTGCTTCTGTGGCCCAACCTGCACCCGACCGTCGCAGCAGCAGGCTCGCGATGAAGCCACAACTCCCAGCGGTCGAGAAAGCGCAGCGTCTCCTCCACAAGAAAATGGAGCTCGACGTTGGAGATATGCCCTTAGTGCAGGCTACAAAAGAATTCGCGAACACCTGCAAGAAGGCTCTGTTCTCTGATTCGGCAATCAACGGGTTGAGAACCCTCTTCAGGCTGAACTTGCCGTCCATGACGGCATCCGATGAAGCTTTCATTGCCCTAGCTGGCCCAGGGGGAAGCGACTTCCCACCACCGGCAGCGCTGGACGTCTCCGCCTGATCTGCTTCCTGGTCTCAGACCGCGCCACATAGTCGCATTTTGAAGAAATGACGATTTATCTTTCGGAGAGACTCGACGGAGTAGGATGATCTGCATCCTCACGGGGATACTTTTCTCTCGTTTAGTAGACCCTGACATGTATGGTTCTTTTTCTTTTGGCTTTGGCCGTATCATGTTTGCTTCTCCTATATCAATATAAAAGGCAAATCTTTTGCCTCATTTCAAAAACTAAAACCATCACTAAATTATCAAAGGATTTACAATGGCTATTGGTGTCAACTGATACCACGCACTACACCTAGCTTCACCCCTGTTTATTTATGATAGTCTATTTCTACATACAGGTTATCCACATCATTCACTATTTTAACCAATTAATTGTTCGTGTCATTTCTACTAATAATCACTAATAATAATAATAATAGAATGCAAACTTGTCCACGTCATTTTTAGCCATGTAATTCTCCACGTCGCTATTTTTAGTCACCAAATACACAACATTTCACGTCAATTAAATTTGGCATCTCAAATATTGTTACCATTTGAACCTTGCATATTTCATCTGTAAACAATTAATGTTTCATATGTTTTATACCTTCTCATTTACATAATAGGTTTTTAAGGGATTGTGCAGCACGTGGGTAATGATATATATCCATACATCATACATGCAAGCTATTCCCATTATAAAATCTTTTAGCCATACCACTTTCCAGATTATCCATTTTTAGTGGTTAATTATATGAATGCATTGATTAAATGTAGATTCTCAACTATTGTGGACAATCAAATCCTGCACATTCTAGAGAATGTTTTCCCATTCATGCATTGTATATACTTTGGTTTATACTATAATTCTTTTAAAAGATTCCCGCTTCAACAGGCGGGTTATTTATCATTTATGAGAAAGATTTCGCCTGAAGAAGATCAAAGCGAATGGAGGCGGCATTTTGGGTAGTAGGTGCAGATGCACCTACTATGTAAAATATTTTAGTTTTTTTAAAATGTCAAAAAATTACATAAAAAATTCAGTTATACATTAGAACATTTTGTGTTAGCACAAAAAATTTCGTGGTGAAAAACTATTTTTGTGACCTGTGCAAAAAAAAGAAAAAAATGTCTCGTACAAAATAATTTTGGAGCGTCCGGATTTGTCTTTTTTGCACAGGTTTCAAAAAAGATTTTTTTCTTCACGTAACTTTTTGTGCCCCGCCGTGCCTCTACTCGCCTCCGACTGCGGCCGCGTCCCTGCCCCAGTCGCGGCGCCGCGTCCCTGCCCCAGCGTCCCTGACCATGCTCGCCCCCGGCCGCTCCCGCGTCCCTGCCCCAGCGCCGGCCTGGCTGCCCCGCATACGGTAGTTTGTACGTATCGCATATGGTACAGAGATGCAGCCCCACTAGTCAGGTACCTTTTTAAGCCCGTAAATCACCTGATTTGGGCTAGCTTCTACGGTTTAAACAAAAACATGCCCGGCTGTCTCGCGGCCTTTTTGAATTTTACAATATGACCCTCCTAATATTAATATTACAGTAGGGGCCGGTTTTCTGAAAATTTTCTATCCAGAACGGGATGACGTGGCCCGTTTGTGACCAAAGTGCACACAGTTATTCAGTTGTGTGACCCATTATTCACGTTAACCAGATGTGTGACTTAAGTGCACATACACGACGAGATGTGTGACCGTTAGTGCAATTAACTCCGTCATGATGGCTTTCCCCAACAAAAAAAGAACTAGTTCTTCAAGCCTACTCTAGGAAGATTCAACACAGATGCACATGAGAAGAAGCATGACTTCACATCGGTCATCTTTTCATTCCCTAAAAGAAGAGAAATTCCTGAGTTTTCTCAAACAACACATTCATTTACTGCACACATGCATGCGTACGTGGCATCATTATTTTCACAACTGTGCGGTCCTAGCTGGAGCAGTACCACGAAGTAGAGGCATGAATTTCCTTAGCAGTGTAAAGATGAGCATAACCAAACATAATTCTTGGAGAAAAATGTTACGGGTTCCTTTCGCTTAAAGTATTTGAGCAATTGTATAGTAGGAGTACTAGTACATAAGATTCAAATTAATTCCGAACCTTGTCACAGTTAAGTTTTATTTGGTTATATTTAACCGATTCTAACTAAAATTTCCATTGATTTTCTTGAATGAAATTCAATGAAATGCCAGCTACACCGGAGGTATGGGGCCGAAGAATAAGATTTTGCACGAGCCCGGCAGCATGGATCGGCAGCTAGGCGCACCGTGCACAGCACATTCAGAAAAGAATAGAATCTATCTACAGCTCAGCCGATTAATTAGCCGCCATCGCCATGGATAAACGAACGAACTTGGCAGCGCCGCATACATCCGACGGTGTATTTAATATGCGGGCACTCAGCAGCCACCGTCGGGCTGTATGCAGGAGAAACCGTGTGTTTTGTTCTAACTTTATCGAGCGCTTGTGAGCGCCGTTAGAGTTTAGATTTTTTTCCGAGTTTTCACAACACAGTTACATAAAAGGTTTAATACATTATTACACATCACCACCAACATCCCTATCTAGTGTTGTGGTATAAACTTCTTCGTGTGTGTGTCCCTTCTTCTGATTGCGCCGCAACCATGGACAATCTTCATCATTTAACTTGATGTTTGGGTCAATGTTCACTTTGAAGAGCGGAATTTCATGAAACTTATTGTAATCTTCTGACATGTCTGTCTTGTCCTCCACTACCACGATATTTCTTTTCCCTGAAAGAACTATGTGGCGATTTGGCTCATTGTCTGATGTATTTGCTTACTTATCTTTTTTTTTTCGGTTTGGTAGATATGTCCTTCACATAGAAAACCTGAGCCACTTCACTGGCTAGGACGAATGGTTCGGTGTCGTACCCAAGATTCTTGAGATCCACTGTAGTCATTCCGTACTGCGGGTCTACCTGTATCCCGCCTTTCAGGTTGAACCATTTGCACCAGAACAAAGTGACCTTAAAAGAAAGTTCATAGTCAAGTTCTCATATCTGCTCTATGTAACCATAATATGTGTCCTTTTGCCCATTGTAGTTTGTTGCATCAAAGCGGACACCACTGTTTTGGTTGGTGCTCTTTTTATCTTGGACGGCCGTGTAAAATGTATTCTCATTTATCTCGTACCCTTGGAAAGTCAATATAGTCGAAGATGGTTGCTTGGCCAAAAAGTATAGCTCTTCTCCAACGGTGGTGTCATTAATGATACATGTTTGCAACCAACCACTGAAATTCTTCACGTGTTCTCCATCAATCAAATCTTCACGTTTCTCCGGGTTTTTTTTTAGAGCAACCGGCAGGAGCAATGCCTCTTCATATAGATAGAAAGAAGTGAAACTTTTTTTTCTCCGGTATTTTGAGCGTAACATATTCTTGTGTTCCTCGATATTGTTGGAGATATGCCCTAGAGGCAATTAATAAATAGATTTTATTGTCATATCTCAATAGTTCATAATAAGTTTTAATACCATGCTATAACTGTATTACTCGGAAACATAATACACGTGTGGTATAGAAACAACCAGGTCCCTAGTAGCCTCTACTTGACTAGTCCGTTGTGTAACAGATGATCAAGGTTTCCTGATCATGGGCATTAACCGGTTAACAACGGAGTCATATCATTGGGTGAATGATTTGATGGACATACCCAAAATATAGAAACGTAGTTCATACCTTGGACCGTGAGATTATATCAAGTCGCTGCTTCTGAAAGATATGGCTGATCGCATCAAACGTCATGCCTCATAAGCTGACAATAAAGATGACACTTTCGGGTATCGGAAGGAAGTAGTCGGGGCGAGTGATCAATAGCGGGAATTGCCAATCCACATAGCAGGATAGATACTCTGGGCCCACTCGGTGAGATTACATCAAAGAGCTTGCAAGCATATGACTAGTCCGACTAGATCACAGGGATGTAATGTCATAGACGAGTAAAGATAGATTGTCGAGGATGAGGTCAAGCTCGGTAAAATGTGATACCGGAGAACGACGCTCGACAATCTTAGTATCGCCAGGCAAGAGGATGAAACTGGACGTCTAAAGGTTCAAACGAATAAAGAGACATTCGTGGACACACAGGGGCTATCATGGATATCCAGATTCCGCTGTTAGTCGATTGATCGGAGAGAGAGTCTCGATCATGTCTGGAGTGATCCCGAACCGTGGGGTAACACACTTAAGGGTGGGTGACGATTAGATTGGATTTAGAGAGAATGAGAAACAGGAACTCCGGAAGTGTTCTGGAGCTCCGGAAGTGTTCCGGTAATTGTCCGATGATTGATCGGAGGCCACGAAATATGTTTCGGGGTCCGAATGAATTAAATAATATGTATCTAATATTAATAAGTGTTATTAATGATTAAATATATTTTTATTTAATTAATTTCGAATTTAAAAGGCATTAAAAGTTAAATGGGCCTTAGAGGCCCATTAGGGGAAAGAAAAGAAAAGAAAAAGGAAAAAGGGGGCTGCCACCTTAGTGGGCCACATGGGGCCCACCAAGGCAGCCGCACCCCCCATGCAGCCGCACCCCCCTGTGGGTTTAGTCCCACATGGGGGAGCTAAGGAGGTTGGCACTCCTTTTTCTCCTATAAATATAGGTGCCCCTTTGCCTTGAAAAACACACAAGTTCCTCTCTCCTTCTCTCCTACCTTGAGCGTGGTTCCGATTCTGGAGCTTCGTACGAGGAGAGAAGTCTCTCTATAGTTTGCACACCGCCGTGCTGCTAGATCCACTCTTCCACTTCCGCTGCTCTGCTGGATCTGGAGCCCGGAGGTCGTCATCCACACCGTACGTGTGTGGAACCGCGAGGCGCCATCGTTTGGCGCTGGGAGCTGTCTACTTCCGCTACACGACCTTGAGGTCGGCTACGTCGTCTTCATCGTCAACGTTTGTGCGGGAACGTAATCCCGCTTTCGGTCTACAAGGGTATGTATTCCGTTCCCCTCCGTATAGTATATCTGCATAGTATAGATCCTGGCTAGTTTATGGTTATCGTTGTTAGGAAATTTTTGTTTTCTGCCTACGATTCCCAACAGTGGTATCAGAGCCGATCTATGCGTAGATATATCTGTACGGTTAGAACACATGTTGAATGTGGGCATCGATTCTACATTTGTTACCCTCTCGCGTGTACTTGTTTATATCGCGGCATTGTGGGATGAAGCGGCCCGGACCGACTTTACGCGTACGCTTACGCGAGACTGGTTCCACACCTGACATACGGCTTGTACCGTATATGTGGCTGGCGGGTGTCTGTATCTCCTACAATAGTTGATATGCATTTACAATGGAGGGCCCCGAAAGGGGTGTAATAGAGACAATTGTCTTATCGCTGTTGTGGTTGTTTTCGTAGGTAAGAAACGGTTCTTGTGCGGAAGCCCTAGCAGCCACGTAAAACATGCAAAAGATAAAGTAGAAGCGTCTAACTTTATTTTGCAGGGGCAATGTGATATGGTCAAGGTAGGTTTATTAAATTGTTTATAAACTGTTGGCGCAAGGAGACCATCGGCGCGAGGAGACCATATCATGTCGCATTACATTTCATATTAGATGTTATGTAGATTGTGTGCATCTTATATAGTGTATATATATATGTCTATATATATTAGTTACACGGCGGTAGTTATATAAGATGATCCCTCCCAAAATTCCGATAATAGTGTTCTCCCTCTGTCGTGCACCACCAATAAAGTTCTACGTTACGGGGTACGTCGTTCGGGTTTCGATCCCTTTCGTCTACACTCGTCTCTTCGTTCGCATACAGTGGGTGTAAGCCACGTTGCACACGCATATACGGCAAGGGTGTTATGGCGAGCCTAGCATATACCAGTATATGGCCTCGGAACACAAGTACCGAAAGGTTAAGCACGAGTCACATACGATGATGTGATTGATATACGATGTCTACCTTTGAAGTTATGCTATCCGCCCGATCGAAGGGGATAGTATAATGGATGGGGATTGTGTAATCACTAAGACGATGAGAGGGATACTCGTCTTGAGTGGGAGTTCTAGTAGTTTTATTTTGAAAACTTAGTTTTACTTTGAAAACTTAGTTTTATTTTAAAACTTGAACCCATATTTTATTATGAACAAAAGTCTTGTTGCTTTGCAAAACCTTTGTAGATGATAACCTCTTCTATACTCTTTTTAAACTTAGGCGCATTCCTGCGATTTGAGAAACTTAAAAGAGTTGGGTCCAAACTTCATATTTTTATACCGTAGCTTGAGGATACTCCTTGTTTCAAACCTTTTAGCTCTATTCGATACAAAACCCGCTAGGAGATAAAACCGGAGATTCCGCTGACAAAAGATAATTCAGATTATCGAGTTTTGTGCGGATGATTTCATTATAGTCCAGTGTATGCTATGATCTCTGCCGTTGAGATTAAACTGTGGGTGCGTGTTCACAGATCGCGAATGGTCGCTGATCTGTATCCACCGTAAATCAGGTTTTCTGCTCAACCAAGATGGAAGAGAACATTTGCATTAAAGGATCACGTGGCAGTCATACTTGATGACATCAGTCATACTTGATGACGTTGGTCATACTTGATGACATTGGTCATATTTGATGACATTGAACGCCTCGCTCAACTCGATCACTGGATGACAACAACGTTGCCAGGTGCAAATGGTTTGTCATAGACTATGTCATGAAAGGGGAATCGTTCACCTTCATGAATTCTTGATTACGTTGAAGAATCAAGAAATGAAACGAATCACCGAAGTCATCAATGATAATGGTATATATATGATATACAAGTTATGAATGTTTTACCTAAACAAGTACTCGCAGTAGTGACTAAGATTTGATACTAGTCATGTTTTATGAAAACAAGATTTTCTGCTTGAGTAGCTTGGAAGGATGAAGAGACAATGTGTGTTGATGATGGCAGGCAATATGTTGTGAATATGTTGTGATGGCCATAGACACTCTCTCTGTATCTACCATTTAATCAAATTTGATTTGAACAAATTCCATTTGATCGCTTGCTAATGATCATTATAAGTGTGTCTCCCTCTTGCGAGACAATCATTCATATCTGTTAGTGATAAATCGTTATCCTACATTTATGAGCGATATCTTTAATGATCATACACCGATCGTGAATGGAATGTTGTTATTTTAATCTATGGTAGTAGTTCATACATTTATAATATTAATGCCAAAATGACACCACATTCATGTGGCACTAACGTTTGAATCATGTCAAAGTTATAAGCATAAAGTAGCTCCATTCCGATGGATCTCCAGTCTTAGATTTGATCTTGACAATTGCAAAGATAACTAAGACACCGTTTCTGAAACGGGCATTAACTTGTTAAATCATACATATGATGTGTGTGATCAATGAAGTATTTCAACGTGTAGTGGAAATCATTTAGTAAACTTTACCAATATTGATTTAAGTAGATGTATGGGCATCCAACTTAATGAAATGCTGGTCTGAAAAGTTGATGAATTCAAATAAGTTCCTACGATACAGATCGAGGAAACAGGATTTGAGTTATGAGTTTGGCATGTCATTGAAAGACTTGTGAAAAAAGGTTTCACAAATACGCCGTATGGAACACCACAATGTTATGGTGTGTTAGGACGTCGTAATCACACAATGTTGGATTGTGTGTGATCAATAAAATCTCTTATCGAATTTTGTGATCATTAGAGTCGTGTGGTAGGAACAAAACATTCACTTTAGATTATAGGGAAACCATCTAAATCCATGGAGACAATACCATATGAGTTATGGCATGGCTTTTAGCCTAGATTGTCGTTTCGTTGTTTTAGTGTTTTGATACGATCAAACCTAAATGGATAAATCTTTGTAGTGTACCTAAAGAATTAGTTGGGTACGTGTCTCACGACAAGAAGGCAAAATAGTTGCTGGAATATATCTTACTAAAGAAATAGTTTCTTGTCCGAAGGTATAAGTGGGAAAGAAAGTAGAGCAAGACGGAGTTAATGTAATTCCTCTCTAGACATCAGAGTGACGCAACGGAAATTGTTCCGATACCGGAAACTGTTCCGATATCGTCCTCCATAGATGAAAGAAAGCTAATGATAACGATCATGATGCTTTAAGCTCGTACTAAAATCATAGGCATACGAGAATGGTTACGTAGCAGTGAGTGCTACGACTATCTTGTTATGAAACGTCATGTTAATGGAACATGAAAATACCTATGAACTACAAAGAATCGATGGTGAACCTAAGTCCGAGAAATGGCTATGAGCCATATATAATCCGAGATAAAATCCATGTACAATGACTAAGTAATGACTTAGGTATATTTTCTTGATGGCATTCAGGCCATTAGAATAAATGGAATTTTATGGAAAATAGACACTGACGGAAAGGCAACCGTCTATAAGGATCGATTTGTCATAAAACAGTTTTGACGAATTCAAAAGTTGACCGCAACGAGATTGTGTCTCAAGTGGCGATGCCTTAGTCTATTTAGGATTGTTCTAGCAATTACTTTCAATTGAGAAATTGATAGGAGGATAAAGAAACCGTGTTCCCTAATGGCAACATTAAGGAAGAGTTGTAATCGGTACAACAAGTAGGTTTGGTTGATCCTAAGGATGCTAGACATGTATGCAAACTTCAGTTGTCCATTCATGGGCTGAAGCAAGCATATCGGAGCTGGAATCTTCACTTTGATAATGTGATCAAAGGATTTTGGAGTCGTCCAAAATAATTGAAGAAACCTGCATTTATAAAGAAGTGAGTGGGAGCTAAGTAGCTTTTCTTGATCTCATATGTGAATGGCATATTTGAGTGGGAGCTAAAAGTAAATTCCCTTGTCTTATATGCGAAGGCATATTTGAGTGGGAGCTAGGTGTCATTCCAAATTTTATATGTAACGACATATTGAGAATGATACAGATCCTCTAGTAAAGTATAATGATTATTTAAGTGATTAAATTTTCTATGAGTGAAGTTAGAGTATTAGGCTTTAATCTATAATTCGTATAGATCATAAGGGGCTTAATAACATTAGGTCGGAATATTGTCCTACGTTAAGATTCTGAAATGTTTCAGAATAGAACAAGCGAAGAAAAGTTCTTACTTGTATGACTGGGTTAAAATATTAAGATTGTCTTGGCGTTTCAGTGATGGTTGTTAGAACTGGATGTCCGACATCCTCTATGCCTCAGACATAGATACTGAAAGCTCGACTTGGTGTGACCCAAGTTCTTGGTTGAAGAACGGGTTCTAGAGTGATCCCTGGATGGATCAATGAACAAACGTTAAGTATATCCTTCAGTGTCTAAAGAGAACTGAGGATATGTTTTCTGGTATGGGGTAAGAGTGAAGAGATAACTTGCCGTAAAAGGTTTACGATGATGCAAGTTATGACACTAACCCATACGGCTAGAAATCTCATACAGGAAAGTCCTTTGTTTTGAAAAAGGGTTAGATTGGAAGTTGCATATGAATGCACTATATAGAAGGGTTAGTTCGCGAAATTGCATATGAATGCATTGTCGCATGATCTACATAGGTATAGAAATATATGGCTATTTCGGAAATAGCAAGTGTGATTGGATTGTGTGTTTTCCCGAGCATGACTGGTTTCCCTTAATAGAAGGCTCATGCTGCGTGAAATTCAGAGTCTCACTCCATCGACAAAACATATATTTTACCGTTATCATAAGATACGGGATGATGTCAAACTAGGTGACATAGAAGTGTTGCAAAGCACATACAGATCTCAATGCGGGAAGATCTGATGACTCAACCTCTTCCACGAGACGAGCATGCACCATAATGCTATAGGTGTCAAGCTTTTACCAAGTTGTAAACTAGATTAATTGGTACTCTAGTGCAAGTGGGAGACTGTTGGAGATATGCCCTAGAGGCAATTAATAAATAGATTTTATTGTCATATCTCAATAGTTCATAATAAGTTTTAATACCATGCTATAACTGTATTACTCGGAAACATAATACACGTGTGGTATAGAAACAACCAGGTCCCTAGTAGCCTCTACTTGACTAGTCCGTTGTGTAACAGATGATCAAGGTTTCCTGATCATGGGCATTAACCGGTTAACAACGGAGTCATATCATTGGGTGAATGATTTGATGGACATACCCAAAATATAGAAACGTAGTTCATACCTTGGACCGTGAGATTATATCAAGTCGCTGCTTCTGAAAGATATGGCTGATCGCATCAAACGTCATGCCTCATAAGCTGACAATAAAGATGACACTTTCGGGTATCGGAAGGAAGTAGTCGGGGCGAGTGATCAATAGCGGGAATTGCCAATCCACATAGCAGGATAGATACTCTGGGCCCACTCGGTGAGATTACATCAAAGAGCTTGCAAGCATATGACTAGTCCGACTAGATCACAGGGATGTAATGTCATAGACGAGTAAAGATAGATTGTCGAGGATGAGGTCAAGCTCGGTAAAATGTGATACCGGAGAACGACGCTCGACAATCTTAGTATCGCCAGGCAAGAGATGAAACTGGACGTCTAAAGGTTCAAACGAATAAAGAGACATTCGTGGACACACAGGGGCTATCATGGATATCCAGATTCCGCTGTTAGTCGATTGATCGGAGAGAGAGTCTCGATCATGTCTGGAGTGATCCCGAACCGTGGGGTAACACACTTAAGGGTGGGTGACGATTAGATTGGATTTAGAGAGAATGAGAAACAGGAACTCCGGAAGTGTTCTGGAGCTCCGGAAGTGTTCCGGTAATTGTCCGATGATTGATCGGAGGCCACGAAATATGTTTCGGGGTCCGAATGAATTAAATAATATGTATCTAATATTAATAAGTGTTATTAATGATTAAATATATTTTTATTTAATTAATTTCGAATTTAAAAGGCATTAAAAGTTAAATGGGCCTTAGAGGCCCATTAGGGGAAAGAAAAGAAAAGAAAAAGGAAAAAGGGGGCTGCCACCTTAGTGGGCCACATGGGGCCCACCAAGGCAGCCGCACCCCCCATGCAGCCGCACCCCCCTGTGGGTTTAGTCCCACATGGGGGAGCTAAGGAGGTTGGCACTCCTTTTTCTCCTATAAATATAGGTGCCCCTTTGCCTTGAAAAACACACAAGTTCCTCTCTCCTTCTCTCCTACCTTGAGCGTGGTTCCGATTCTGGAGCTTCGTACGAGGAGAGAAGTCTCTCTATAGTTTGCACACCGCCGTGCTGCTAGATCCACTCTTCCACTTCCGCTGCTCTGCTGGATCTGGAGCCCGGAGGTCGTCATCCACACCGTACGTGTGTGGAACCGCGAGGCGCCATCGTTTGGCGCTGGGAGCTGTCTACTTCCGCTACACGACCTTGAGGTCGGCTACGTCGTCTTCATCGTCAACGTTTGTGCGGGAACGTAATCCCGCTTTCGGTCTACAAGGGTATGTATTCCGTTCCCCTCCGTATAGTATATCTGCATAGTATAGATCCTGGCTAGTTTATGGTTATCGTTGTTAGGAAATTTTTTTGTTTTCTGCCTACGATTCCCAACAGATATATGGAGCCACCAAGCTGGAATTATGTAGAACTGTGTAGTGTTCTTGAGTAAAAGAATACCCGTCCATACATATTGTTGCTTTCTTTCCTAGCGTGCCTTTTCCACACAGTCTCCCGTCATGGCGCGATTGAGGAACACCGATCGGCTTAAGATCAGGAATAAAGTCAACACAAAACTCAATGACCTCCTATGTTCCATATCCCTTCACAATGCTTCCTTCTGGCCTAGCACGGTTATGAACATATTTCTTTAAGACTCCCATGAACCTCTCAAAGGGGAACATATTGTGTAGAAATACATGACCGAGAATCCTAATCTCTTCGGCTAGGTGAACTATGAGGTGCGTCATAATATTGAAGAAGGTTGGTGGGAACACCAACTCGAAGCTGACAAGACATTGGACCACATCCTTCCGTAAACTTTGTAGAGTTTCTGGATTGATTACCTTCTGAGAAATTGCATTGAGGAATGCACATAGATTCACAATGGGTACTCGAACATTTTCCGGTAGAATACCCCTCAATGCAATCGGAAATAATTGTGTCATAATCACGTGGCAGTCACGAGACTTTAGGTTTTGTAACTTTTTCTCTGCCATATTTATTATTCCCTTTATATTTGACGAGAAGCCAGACGGGACCTTGATACTGCTCAAAACTTCAAAAAAGATTTACTTCTCTTCTTTGGTAAGAGCGTAGCTGGCAAGACCTTGATACTTCTCTGGATGCAGGCCATCTCGTTCGTGCATACGTTGGTGGTCCTGTCGTGATTCCGGTGTATCTTTCGTTTTCCCATACACGCCCAAGAAGCTTAGCAGGTTCACACAAAGATTTTTCGTCACGTGCATCACGTCGATTGCAGAGCGAATCTCTAGGATTTTCCAATAGGGTAGCTACCAAAATATAGATTTCTTCTTCCACATGGGCACGCGATTGTCAGCGTCATTCGGAACATATAGTTCGCCAGGGCCCTTTCCAAAGATTACTTTTAAATCCTTGGCCATGTCATAGATATCATCACCAGTAGGGCAGGTAGGCTTCGTCCGGTGATCTGCCTCGCCTTTGAAAATGCTTGCCTTTCTTTCTTACGGGATGCTGTTTTGGAAGAAATCGACGATGCCCCGGGTACACATTCTTATTTCCCAAATGTATACTTTCAGTCTCACCTAAACAGTGCGTGCATGCATTGTATCTCTTGTTTGACTGTCCTGAAATATTACTAAGAGCATGCCAATCATTAATGGTTACAAACAGCAACGCTCTTAGGTAAAATTCCTTTTGTTCGTGCTCATCCCACACAGGTACACCTTTGTCATGCCACAACTGTAAAACTTCTTCAACCAATGGCCTCAGGTATACATCAATGTCATTGCCGGGTTGCTTCGGGCCTTGGATGAGCACTGGCATCATAATGAACTTTCGCTTCATGCACAACCAAGGAGGAAGGTTATAGATACATAGAGTCACAGGCCAGGTGTTATGACTCGAGCTCTGCTCCCCAAAAGGATTAAAGCCATCTGTACTTAAACCAAACCTTAAGTTCCTTGCATCACGTGCAAATTCATTGAACTCTCTGTCGATTTTTCTCCACTGCGACCCATCAGCGGGGTGTCTCAACATCTCGTCTTTCTTACGGTTTTCTTTGTGCCATCGCAACAACTTGGCATGCTCTTTGTTTTGGAACAAACGTTTCAAACCGTGGTATTATAGGAGCATACCACATCACCTTGGCAAGAACCCTCTTCCTGGGGCGCGGCTCTCCCTCAACATCACCGGGTCATCTCGCCTGATCTTATACCGCAATGCACCACATACGGGGCATGCATTCAAATTCTCATAATCCTCACCGCGGTAGAGGATGCAGTCATTGATGCATGCATGTATCTTTTGCACCTCTAATCCTAGAGGGCAGACAACCTTCTTTGCTTCGTACGTACTAGAGGGCAATACGTTCCCCTGGAAGCATCTTCTTTATTATGTTCAGCAACTTTTCAAATCCCTTGTCAGAAGTACCATTCTCTGCCTTCCATTGCAGCAATTCCAGTGTGGTACCCAACTTTTTTTGGCCATCTTCGCAATTTGGGTATAACAATTTGTTGTGATCCTCTAACATTCTCTCCAACTTCAATCTCTCGTTTTCACTTCCGCAGTTTATCTTCGCCTCAAGACTGGCCCGACGAAGATCGTCATCGGGCTCATCAACAATGGGCTCTTCTTCAGCTTCGTCTTCCCCCATTGTAGTATCACCGTGTTCAGTGAACATAGGATAGTTGTCATTATCCTCTTCTTCTTCATTGTCTTCCATTATAACCCCTCTTTCTCCGTGCTTGGTCCAACATGAAAGACCATGGCACCCACATGTGTGGTTTTGGTAATTAATGACAATCCCTATGGACTAATGGTTGCATTGAGTTGTACTTGTAGTGTTTGTCCATAGACCATGCTTGAACTCAATATGTTGGATTCAAGGTTGATGCCATGAATATATTGATATAATGAAGTATTTGGCATCAAGATCAAGAAGAAAAGTATGTGATGACCAAGTTATTATTCAAGGAGTTATCCGATGATTGGTCATATGTGAGTTGAGCATATTGCAAGTATGTCTTGCAGAAAAGGATTAGTGATCATTCATGGTTATCTTCAAGACATCATCTATTGAAAAGAGAAGAAAATATACAAGGTTGATCAAGATATTGATCAACTCACAAAGCTAAAAGATGTACCAAGTGGGATCATGTATCTCTTGGATGATGTCAAGTGGTGATCGTCATCAAGCTTGAGTTGTGCAAGTTCAAGAGGAGTATCTCGAAGATATTATATGTTTGAAGCTTGTCATCCATTTGGAGAAAAAGTCAAGTGAAGATGTGCCGATGAGAGGCTCTCCCATAGTGGAGTATGGGGGAGAAATATGTGGACCTTCACCAAGCGAAGCGCAATCAGGAAAGGTGGTCCACTTGAGAAGATCAAGATCGCCATCATCTAGTCAAGTAGGAAGCACAAGGCAAAGGTATGATCTTGATAGGGTTTCTATTTTACCGGTCTCATGTTGTTAGTTGGGAGACCGGGTTATTGGATAGACACCGTACAATCAAGAGGGGCTCTCGATTGAGCTTTAGCGTATCAGTTGGAGAGAGCTCAAACCTTTGCATACTTGCCTTCATCACCTTTCTTGGTT
The DNA here is from genome assembly GCA_947311845.1 of Poa pratensis. Classification (NCBI taxonomy): domain Eukaryota; kingdom Viridiplantae; phylum Streptophyta; class Magnoliopsida; order Poales; family Poaceae; genus Poa; species Poa pratensis. Next base: position 66,724,732 of record CAMZMU010000045.1, on the reverse strand, counting down.
CTTATTTGGCTTTTCTCCTTATTGGTTTTTGGTGCTTGTTGTGATCTTCATTACAAGTCCAAGTTCTCCGAAAACGGATTTCGCATGGAAAATTTGTTGCGTTTTCGGGTTGGAAATATTATCGGTTTATACGTGAGGAAAGTTCCACACCTTCCCATGTCTGTCAACTTGACTCAAGCAGGGGAATCGGATTATCCGATCAACCATGATTCGGATTATCCGATTCTCAAGGTTTGCTCGAATTCGGCTAAGGACTTTAAAAGCATTGCGAGTTTTTCGGAATATCCAATAAAGGCTGTTTCGGATTATCCGATTCTCAAGTTTTGCTCGAATTCGGCTAAGGACTTTAAAAGCATTGCATACTGGACTTTTCCGGAATATCCGATTTGGTTGTTTCGGAATATCCGATCATCATGGATTGCTCGATTTCGGCTAAGGTCTACAAGCAACCGCGTACTGAAGTTTTTCGGAATATCCGGTACTCACTTGAATCAGAATATCCGATGTTTCTGTCTACAACGGCTCTTTTTCTGGGAGGGGTATAAATACCCCTCCACCTACCTCCAGCCAGCAAACTCTTGCAGCTCGTGTTCTTCCCCATTGTTGACCTTCTTAAGCTTTGCTAACTCTCTATCCCTCCATGATTCTTGCCTCCATTTAGTGGGAAAAGAGAGAGGATATCCAGATCTACCATTCCACCAATCAATCTCTCCTCTAAGTGAGGGGAAGCTTTTGGATCTAGATCTTGGAGAATTTGGTGTTCTTCTTTGTTCTTCCTCTCTTCTCACCCCAATAGCATTAGTTGATTTGGTGGGATTTGAGAGTGAAGGATTTTGAGCACTTCTTGTGTTCTTGCCCATTGCATCGGTTGCATCGGTTTGAGTTCTCCACGGTGATATGTGGAAATCAAAGTTGAGAAGCTTGTTACTCTTGGGTACTTGGGGTGCCCTAGAGCTTGTCCTCTTGGGTACTTGGAGTGCCTGATTGCTAGGCGTGCCTGCTCGTTGGGAGACCCCAAGAGGAAGGTTTGATGTAGTCTAGCAGCAAGTTTTCCTCAGTATGAAACCAAGGATTATCGAACCAGTAAGAGCAGCAACTCTTCTGAAGGTTGTTGGCGGCTCGCACGGCGCAACACGATCACCAACGTGGAATCTTCACACAACACAATCAAACTACTTTGCCCCAACGAAACAGTGAGGTTGTCAATCTCACCGGCTTGCTGAAAACAAAGGATTAAACGTCTCGTGTGGAAAATGAGTATTAAATTGCAGTGAATGAAAAAGGAACAGTTTGCAGTTTGTGGTTGTTTAATCAGTGTAAAAGAATGGACCGGGGTCCACAGTTCACTAGTGGTGTCTCTCCATAAAAGATAATTAACATGTTGGGTAAACAAATTACAGCTGGGCAATTGACAAATAGTGAGCGCATGACAATGCATAAATATGACATAATGATTACTATGGTATTTAATTGGGCATTACGACATAATACATAGACCGTTATCCAACAGCGTCTATGACTAATAATCCACCGCCGGGTTGTCATCCGAGTTCCCCGTTGGTATTAAGTTGCAAGCAACGGATAATCGCATTAAGTAAAGCGCGTAATGTAAACAAACACATATGCCCGTGGACATAGCATCGTTAGGTTACCCCTAGTGGCAACAGCACATCCATAACCTTAGAACTTTCTGTCAGTGTCCCAGATTAAACGGAGGCATGAACCCACTATCTAGCATAAATACTCTCTCTTGGAGTTACAAGCATCTACTTGGCCAAAGCATCTACGAGTAACGGAAAGCATGCAAGATCATAAATAACATAGGGCATAGATTGATAATCAACTTGGCATAGTATTCAATATTCATCGGATCCCAGCAAACACAACATGTAGCATTACAATAATATGATCTTGATCATGTAGGGCAGCTCACAAGATCTAAACATGATGGCACAAAGTAGAGAGACGACCATCTAGCTACTGCTATGGACCCGTAGTCCAATGATGAACTACTCACGCATCACTCCGGAGGCAGGCATGGCGATGTAGAAGCCTCCGGTGACGATTCCCCTCTCCGGCAGGGTGCCGGGAAGAGGTTCTGGACCCTCCCGAGCTAGGGTTGACGGCGGCGGCGTCTCTGGAACTTTTCGTGGATATTGGCTCAGGCACTTTGGGTTATTTTCTCGGGGGAATAAGTAGGCGAAAGGGCGGCGGTTGGAGCCCCCGAGGGGCCCACACCACCCCAGGGCGCGGCAGAGGGGGGGCCCGCGCCCTGGTGGCGTGTGGCCTCCCGTGAAGTTTCGTCTAATTCCGAGAATATTTCCAGACTAGCTTTTCTGGAATACAAAAACAGCAGAAAACAGGAACTGGCGCTTCGACATCTTGTTAATAGGTTAGTCCCAAAAAATGTATAAAAGTGATATAAAGTAGATGCAAAACATGTAGCAATTGGTATAAAACAAGCATGGAACATCAAAAATTATAGATACGTTGGAGACGTATCAGCATCCCCAAGCTTAGTTCCTGCTCGTCCTCGAGTAGGTAAACGATAAAAACAAAATAATTTTTGAGTGACATGCTACCATCATAATCTTGATCATATAATATTGCAAGGCACATGTAAATGAATGAAGTGATCCAAGTCAATGGTCTATAATTTGCTACCAAATAGATAATGAGTAAACAATGAATCACACAAGCTAAACGTTTTCATGAATAGTACTTTCAAGACAAGCATCAAACTGTTTTGCATAGGCGTTAACTCATAAAGCAATAGTTTCTAATAAAAGGTATTCAATCAACACAAAGGAAGAATTAAGTTTCAGCATTTGCTTCAACTTTCAACATATTTATCTCATGGATATCGTCAACACAAAGTAGTATAACAAGTCCAATACGTTGCATATAACCCATGTTGTAACAAAGTTGACACTAGTGTTTGCTTGTGGAAGACAGAAAGAATAGGAAAACTGACTCAACATAAAAGTAAAAGAAAGGCCCTTCGCAGAGGGAAGCAGGGATTAAGTCATGTGCTAGAGCTTTTAGGTTTTTGAAAGCATATAGAGATTGCATAAAATATTTGATACTCCTCCCAACCTTGCTAACACAAGCCATGGCTAGCCGAATCCTCGGGTGCCTTCCATCAATCACATACCATGGAGGAGTATCTATTTTTGAGAGGTGTTTGTTAATTGTCAACGAATGGTAGCGGGTGATAACAGTATTCTACCTGTCAAACGGACTTTTAAGAGCGGCTCCCATAGGGACGTTATTTCTACCAGCAAGGCAGATCATCCCTTTTTCTCTTTGGTTTACACACATGCAGATATTTCACTGTGTTGTCATTGCTTACTGATGAATCAGGGCAAAAGTGTGAAGAGAATTAATGGTTAAAGTTGTAATTAATTGGGACTGGGCACCCCGTTGCCAGCTCTTTTTGCAAAATTAGAGGATAAGCGGATGTATATGCCGCTAGTCCAGGTGTAAAAGTCCATTTGACAACCAGAATAAAGAATAACCACACTAATTCCTCATGAGCTGGTAAACATTGACACAAAAAGGGAATAATAACATTTTGAATAATTTAAAGGTAGCACATGAAAAATTTACTTGGAGTGGCAAGGAAATACCACATATAGGTAGTTATGGTGGACACAAATGGCATGGATTTTGGCTCAAGGATTTGGATGCACGAGAAGCATTCCCTCTCAGTACAGAGTTTAGGCTAGCAAGGTTTATGTAAGCAAACAAGAATATCAACCCGTACACCAAGTTTTATATGACAAACATATTGCAAACGTTATAAGACTTCATACCGTCTTCCTTGTTAACCAAACCCGTTTATTAGAAAATATCTAGACCTTAGAGATACCACCGATGCAAACCAAATTTTCAACAAGCTTTACGGTAGTTCTTCACTAATAGGCTTAACTCATGTGATGCACAAATTTAATCATGATCTACTTGTTAACTCAAAACAATTGACAAGCATCAAGTTATCCATATTAGTGATCTACAAGATTAAGCAAGTTTTTCCTTATACCAATTACCACATGCAACATTTTCTGAACCAACCAAACACCAATCAATTTATTTAATCAACTCTCCAAATAGATATAAGTGAAGCAAGAGAGTACTTTCTACAAAAGAAAGCTAATAGCTCTGAAAAGAGATACATGAAAACAAGAGCTAAAAGCTGAACAGCGCTAGATATGAATACTCAACAATATAAGTGAAGAATAGGAGTATTCTCATGAAAAAGCGGAGCGTGTCTCTCTCCCAATCAAGAATGCTAGGGTCCAGTCAAGCTTATTGAAAATAAAAGACAATACTGAAAATAAAAGCACACAGACGCTCCAAGAAAAGCACATATGATGTGAAAGAATTAAAATATAGTTTCACTAGAGATGACCTGATAATTTGACGATGAAGAAGGGGATGCCTTGGGCATCCCCAAGCTTAGACGCTTGAGTCTTCTTGAAATATGCTGGGGAGATCCATGGGAGCCTCCCCAAGCTTAAGCTCTTCACTCTTCTTGATCCTATTATCACCTTCTCTCTTGACCCTTGAAAACTTCCGTCACACCAAACTCAAAGTAAATCTCATTAGAGGGGTTAGTACTCAAAAATTTTAATCCACTGGTTCTGTTGTGACACATTGCAAGAACTCAATAAAACATTAGCTACAGCCCTCCATAGAAAGCCTTGCCTAAAGCCCACAAGAGACAATGCAAAAAAAAGAGACAATCTGTCAAAACAGAACAGCCAGTAAAGATGAATTTTTTCGAGGCACTTACAACGCTCAGATCAAAAAACTTTGAACTAATGAAAGATTCAGACATTCATAAAGATTACGCACAAATTTCAGATTTTTTCAACAATCTGGTGAATTTAGGATTTTCGTACAGTGGACAGCAAAAATCTGTTTCTGCGCAGCAATCAAAATTAAGCATCGTCTTAACACTAGAGGCTACTCTTGGCACAACAATGCGAGAAAATAAAGATACAAAGGAGTTGCTACAGAAGTAAACAATCTCCTTGACTCAATAAAAGAAAAATTGCAGAAATAAAAATAATGGGTTGCCTCCCATAAGCGCTTTTCTTTAACGCCTTTTAGCTAGGCACAAAGCATGCATCAAGTATTACCAATGAAGAAGCATCAACATTGTAATTTGTTCGAACAATAGAATCATAAGGTGGCTTAATCTTCTTCCTAGGAAAGTGTTCCATACCTTTCTTGAGAGGAAATTGATATTTTATATTCCCTCTTTCATATCAATAATAGCACCTACAGTTCTAAGAAAAGGTCTTCCAAGCACAATAGGGCATGATGGATTGCATTCAATATCCAAGACAATAAAATCAACGGGACATAATTGTTATTAACCATGATAAGAACATCATCAATTCTTCCCAAAGGTTTCTTAATAGTAGAATCAGCAAGGTGAACATCCAAGTAACAATTTTCCAAAGGTGCTAAATCAAGCATATCATAAAATCTTTTAGGCATAACAGAAATACTAGCACCAAGGTCACACAAAGCATTGCAATCAAAGTCATTCAATTTCATTTTAATGATGGGCTCCCAACCATCTTCTAACTTCCTAGGGATAGATACTTCACGTTTCAATTTTTCCTCCCTCACTTGCATGAGAGCATTAGTAATATGTTTAGTGAAAGCCATGTTTATCTCACTTGCCTTAGGAGTTCTAGCAAGCTTTTGCAAGAATGTAATTACTTCAGAAATATTACACCCATCAAAATCAAAATCATTATCATCAAAGGTAATGGAGTTATTATCTTCCTTATTGCTAGAAATTTCAGCATCTTTATCAAGGACAGTTTTAGAGTTATCAGGCAATTTAGGACATTTTGCAATAGAAGTGGAAACATTACCAACACCAATTATCTTGCCATTAATGGTAGGAGGTTTGCTAACACTTGTGTTTGAAGCATTTTCAGAAGTAGTAATAGTATAAACTCTAGCAATATTATTCTTTCTAGCAATTTCATCCTCTCTTTCCCATCTAGCATGCAATTCGGCTAACATCCTCACATTGTTATCAATTTTAACTTGTATAGCATTGAGAGTTTTGCTCTCTTTAACATCATGAGGCATGTTTTTAGTTTCAACAAGTCAACATCAAGAGCAAGACTATCAACTTTAGAGGCAAGAACATCAATTTTCCCAAATTTCTCCTCAACAGATTTATTGAAAGCAGTTTGTGTACTAATAAAATCCTTAAGCATGACTTCAAGATCAGAGGGTACACTCTTATTATTGTTGTAGGAGCTACCATAGGAATTTCCATAACCATTGCCACTATTAGAAGGATAGGGCCTATAATTGCTATTACCAAAATTATTCCTATAAGCATTGTTGTTGAAGTTATTATTTTTAATGAAGTTCACATCAACATGCTCTTCTTGAGCAACCAAAGAGCTAAAGGAACATTATTTGGATCAACATGTGTTTGACCATTTGCAAGCATAGACATAATAGTATCAATTTTAGCACTCAAGGAAGAGGTTTCTTCAACAGAATTTACCTTCTTACCTGTTGGAGCTCTCTCGGTGTGCCACTCAGAATAATTAATCATCATATCATCAAGAAGCTTTGTTGCAGCACCCAAAGTGATGGACATAAAGGTACCTCCAGCGGCCGAATCCAATAAATTCCTTGAAGAAAAATTTAATCCTGCATAGAAGGTTTGGATGATCATCCAAGTAGTCAGTCCGTGAGTGGGACAATTTTTAACCAATGATTTCATTCTCTCCCATGCTTGAGCAACATGTTCATTATCAAATTGCTTAAAATTCATTATGCTACTTCTCAAGGAAATAATCTTAGCAGGAGGATAATATTTTCCAATAAAAGCATCTTTGCATTTAGTCCATGAATCAATACTATTTCTAGGCAAAGATAGCAACCATTCTTTAGCACGTCCTCTCAAGGAGAAAGGAAAAAGTTTCAGTTTAATAATATCACCATCTACTTCCTTGAGCTTTTGCATTTCACAAAGTTCAACAAAGTTATTAAGGTGAACAGCAGCATCATCAGTACTAACACCAGAAAATTGCTCTTTCATAACAAGATTTAAAAGTGCAGGTTTAATTTCATAAAACTCTGCTGAAGCAGCAGGTGGAGCAATAGGTGTGCATATGAAATCATTGTTGTTTGTGCTAGTGAAATCACACAACTTAGTGTTCTCAGGAGTACTCATTTTAGCAGAATTAAAAACAGGACAGAAAATAAAATAGATGCAAGTAACTAATTTTTTTGTGTTTTTGATAATTGAAAGCAAACAAGATAAAATAAAATAAACTAAGCAAGACAAAAACAAAGTAAAGAGATTGGAAGCGTGAAACTCCCCTTGCAGAAGACTGCTGTCTCCCCGGCAACGGCGCCAGAAAATGCTTGATGCTAGGCGTGCCTGCTCGTTGGGAGACCCCAAGAGGAAGGTTTGATGTAGTCAGCAGCAAGTTTTCCCTCAGTATGAAACCAAGGTTTATCGAACCAGTAGGAGCAGCAACTCTTCTGAAGGTTGTTGGCGGCTCGCACGGCGCAACACGATCACCAACGTGGAATCTGCACACAACACAATCAAACTACTTTGCCCCAACGAAACAGTGAGGTTGTCAATCTCACCGGCTTGCTGAAAACAAAGGATTAAACGTCTCGTGTGGAAAATGAGTATTAAATTGCAGAGAATGAAAAAGGAACAGTTTGCAGTTTGTGGTTGTTTAATCAGTGTAAAAGAATGGACCGGGGTCCACAGTTCACTAGTGGTGTCTCTCCATAAAAGATAACTAACATGTTGGGTAAACAAATTACAGCTGGGCAATTGACAAATAGTGAGCGCATGACAATGCATAAATATGACATGATGATTACTATGGTATTTAATTGGGCATTACGACATAATACATAGACCGTTATCCAACACGTCTATGACTAATAATCCACCGCCGGGTTGTCATCCGAGTTCCCCGTTGGTATTAAGTTGCAAGCAACGGATAATCGCATTAAGTAAAGCGCGTAATGTAAACAAACACATATGCCCGTGGACATAGCATCGTTAGGTTACCCCTAGTGGCAACAGCACATCCACAACCTTAGAACTTTCTGTCACTGTCCCAGATTAAACGGAGGCATGAACCCACTATCTAGCATAAATACTCTCTCTTGGAGTTACAAGCATCTACTTGGCCAAAGCATCTACGAGTAACGGAAAGCATGCAAGATCATAAATAACATAGGGCATAGATTGATAATCAACTTGACATAGTATTCAATATTCATCGGATCCCAGCAAACACAACATGTAGCATTACAATAATATGATCTTGATCATGTAGGGCAGCTCACAAGATCTAAACATGATGGCACAAAGTGGAGAGACAACCATCTAGCTACTGCTATGGACCCGTAGTCCAAGGATGAACTACTCACGCATCACTCCGGAGGCAGGCATGGCGATGTAGAAGCCTCCGGTGACGATTCCCCTCTCCGGCAGGGTGCCGGGAAGAGGTTCTGACCCTCCCGAGCTAGGGTTGACGGCGGCGGCGTCTCTGGAACTTTTCGTGGATATTGGCTCAGGCACTTAGGGTTATTTTCTCGGGGGGAATAAGTAGGCGAAAGGGCGGCGGCTGGAGACCCCCGAGGGGCCCACACCACCCCAGGGCGCGGGAGGGGGGCCCGCGCCCTGGTGGCGTGTGGCCTCCTGGTGGCCCTCCTCTGTTGCTCCTTTGCTCCATCTGGTGTGTTCTGGCAAAATAGGGACTCCCGTGAAGTTTCGTCCAATTCCGAGAATATTTCCAGACTAGCTTTTCTGGAATACAAAAAGCAGAAAACAGGAACTGGCACTTCGGCATCTTGTTAATAGGTTAGTCCCAAAAAATGTATAAAAGTGACATAAAGTAGATGCAAAACATGTAGCAATTGGTATAAAACAAGCATGGAACATCAAAAATTATAGATACGTTGGAGACGTATCAGTGCCCTAGACGGTCCTTGTTGATCTCGGAGTTTTGGTGGCTCGCGGGATATAGTTGGGAGCCTCCAATTAAGTTGTGGAGTTGCGCCCCAACCTTGTGATTCTTGTGGCTTTGGGAGCCGCGGGAATTCGGTGAGAGCCTCCAATTAAGTTGTGGAGTGTGCCTCATCCTTGTACGGGTTCGGTGACCACCCTCAAGTGTCCCATATTGGATCATGGCACTCCGCATTGGTGGAGGTACGAAGGAGATTACGGTGTGCCATTTGACGGCTATTCGGGGATCACTTTGTGACTCCGCACCGCTCCAACGGAGACTAGCTTCCATTGGGAAGTGAACTTCGGGATAAATCATCGTCTCCAAGTGCCTCGGTATTTCTATACCCGAGCTTCTTACTTATGCAATTTACTTGGTGATAGCCATCGAGCTTGAAGTAATATATCTTGCTATCACTTAGTTGCTTATCTTGCATAGCATAAGTTATTGGTGCACATAGGTAAACCTAGCTTGTTTAGGTTTCATGCTTGATAAATTAAATACTAGTTTTATTCCGCATTTATTCAAGCCTAAACCGTAAAGAATTTTTAATCGCCTATTCACCCCCCTCCCCTCTAGGCGACATCCGTGTCCTTTCACAACAATTATAGCCGGACATGAAACCGAACTGAATCAGGTGGATGTGAAGGTATCTTGAGAAAGAGTAATCCTTCTCATTCCGACAGACATGGCATGGACAGCACATAAAACCATTCCGCGTGTTTGCCTCAGCCACATCAAGAAAAGAACGCACGCCTTGAATCTTTAGAGCGTCGGTCTGCGTACATCCATGGATGACTCATCTGCATTATATAAGTATATCAAACACAATCACCGCTAAAACACAATCACTAGTCCCGATGATAAAACAAAAAAAAACAGTCAGTTATTGTTTTCCAATCTTTGGATTATATAAGTATATCAAACACAATCACCGCTAAAACCAAAGTAGAGTAGTGACCAAATGTAATACATAGTTCTCATAAAACATACATTAATTGAAACTAACATACAACTATCTAAAGAATTTAAATCCAATAACAAATGCGATCAAAATCGCAACTAAGGTAATTATTGAACCAACAGCATAATGATACCAAGCCTCTTTATGAATGGCATATTTTCTAATCATTTTAATTTTTAAGCGCATTGCATCCATCTTGATCTTGTTTTTATCGATGACGTCGGCAAGATCGAAATCCAATTTCATCTTCTCTTCTAGGGATTGTAGACGAAGATCTTCACTTCTTTTCAATTTTGCTTTCAAATCATTGTTTTCTTTTTCAAAAAACTCGACAATAGGGTCGGTTGGAATTTCCGGTTCAACTACTTCCTCGATAAAAATATATCTATGTCAAGTTGGTCGGCATAATTGTCATAAAACGAAATGAAACTAAAAGTTATAAAAGTATACCACATCCGAATCATAGACCGGACGAGGGCCGACGGGGACGGATATCAAAACCATGGCACTATATGAAAGTGCATGTGTTGCCCCATGTGTGGTTTTGATAATTAATGACAATCTCTATGGACTAATGTTTGCATTAAGATATCTTTATAGATCATGTCTAGGAAAAGATTGGAGTTCATGTGTTGGACTCTAGAAGATTACATGATGATCAATGCTCTATTCAAGGGTTTATATGAAGAATGGTCATGTGTAGAGTGGAGCATATTGCAAGTATGTCTTGAAGGTTTCAAGACATCATCTTCATGAAGTCGGAGCTAAGCGAGGCTCTCCCATAATGGTGTATGGGGGAGTATTTGGAGAAGTCTTCATCAAGCATGTGCTAGCAAGCGCAATCAAGAAAGGTGGTCCACTTGAAGAGATCAAGATCGTCATCATCTAGCTCAAGTGGAATGCTCAAGGCAAAGGTATGATCTTGATAGGATTTCCATTTTACCGGTCTTATGGTGTTAGTGGGAGACCGGGTTATAGGATAGATGCCGTACTATCAAGAGGGGCTCTCAAGTGAGTAACTTGATCGCATCTTTGTGGAGAGCTCAAACCTTTGCATTCTTGGCATATCATCTTTCTTGGTTCTTATTTGGCTTTTATCCATATGAGAATTTAGAGCTTGTGTTCATCTCCATGTCAAGCTCTAGTTCATCAAAAACGGATTTCATTTGAATATCTTGTGATGTTTTTATTATTGGAGGTTTACCGGTTTGTCCTTTTTTAAGAGAGGTCAAACTCTTCTCTTGTGGTTTCCTCGTCACATGATGGACTATGATGTTTCTCTACATAATCTTGAAGGGCTCTTCGTTGCGATTCCAACGAGCCCAAGAACATCGAAAACGGAGTCCGGATGAAAACTTGTTTGCATTCGCGGCTTTGGAAATATTATCGGTCCACCTCGAGATAGGGTCCACACCTTCCCATGTAGCAAAGCTCTTGTCGGTATCTTTCCAACAAAATTGGTTTCATCGCATTTGGAATTTTATTTGAAAAGATATGATTTTCCGAAGTTATTTTTCTGCGCAGGCCGGCCCAAACCGGGCCTCTGACCGGTCGCCTCGGGCCACATGCCGGTTGCCAGGCCGGCCCATGCCGGGCCAGAGGCCGGCTGGCTCTGCCAGGCCGCCGGCTCTCAGGCCGGCCCAGACCGGGCCACTGGCCGGCTCTTGGCCCAGCCCAGCTCGCTCCCTGCCAGGCCGCTCGCTGCCTTGGGCGCTGGCTCGCTCGCGTGCTGGCCGTGCACGCACGCTCGCTCGCTCGCTGCACCAGCCTAGAACGGCCCGATCGATGGCTGGCAGCGATCGCTGCCCCTGGCCAGCTCGCTCGCCCATGCGTGGCCTGCTCGCTTGCCTGGCCGGCCTTCAGGCCGGTCCTGGCCGGCTGGCAGGCCGGGCCAGCTCTCTTTTTCCTGCACTGCTTTTTTTCTTCCAACGGCTATGTTTTCCACAGTACCTATAAAAGCAGTTTTCTTCCCCAACGTTTAAAACACAACTCTTGAGCAACTTTTCCCTCTCTCTCACTCCTCCATTGTTGTCTTTGAAAAGCTTGCTCTTCCTCTCAATCCCTCCCATGATTCTTGCTTATATTTGAGGGAAAGTGAGAGGTGATCTTGATCTACATATTCACCGATCCATTCCTCCTCTAAGTGAGGGGAACCTAGTAGATCTTGATCTTCGAGTTCTTGGTGTTCTCTTTCTTGTTCTTCCTCTCTTATTCCCCCACAAGCATTTGTTGCTTTGTTGGAATTTGAGAGTGAAGGATTTGAGCACTTGTGCTCTTGCCATTTGCTTTGTGCATCGGTGTGCTCTCCACGAGGATTCGTGGAAGTTGAAAACTTGTGAGCTTGTTACTCTTGGGTCGTTGGACCCTAGACGGTGTTCTTGTGACCTTTTGTGGTCAAGGCCTTTTGTGGCTAGTTGGGACCTTTTGTGGTCCACTTGGGAGCTCCCAATCCTTTTGTGGGTTGTGCCTCAAGATTGTTGTAAGGGACTCGATTTCCGCCCAAAAGGAAATCAATAGTGGAAGGTGAACCGAGCTTTTGTGCGAGGTTCATCGGAGAATAGGGTGAGGCCTTTTGTGGCATCTTGAGTTTGATACTCACACCCCTCCAACGAGACGTACTCCCCTAAAAAGGAGGAACTCGGGAATACATCGTCGTCTCCGCGTGCCTCGGTTATTTCTATACCCGAGCTCTTTACTTATGCACTTTACATTGTGATAGCCTTCGAGCTTGAAGTATTATATCTTGCTATCACCTTGTTACTTGTCTTGCTTAGCATAAGTTGTTGGTGCACATAGGTGAACCTAGTTTATTTAGGTTGTGTGCTTGATAATTTAAACATCTAGTTTTATTCCGCATTTATCAAGTCTAAATCGGAAAAGTTTTAAGCGCCTATTCACCCCCCCCCCCCCCTCTAGGCGACATCCTTATCCTTTCACTATATATAAAAATAATAATCATACAAGTAAGAAAATTATACAAGTAATAACTATGCATCTAAATCATTTTTTTTAAATAAAATATAAAACAAGAGGCTCACCGAGGTGGTGCCGGTGACAGGACGGCGCGGGCGATCGACGGCGGTGAGGACGGGGACGACACTAAAACCCACAAATCATAATTTAATTTGAGCTCAAATTGCATATAAAACAAATGAAATCCCTAACTTACGCATTTCATCAAACACCTAGCTAGCACTAGAAAAATGAAATGTGCTAAACTAGCAATGAAATGAGCTAAATTAGCAACGCCGAAAGAAAGGATGATGTTGCTAACCCTTGGATAGATGGGTGTCCCCAATATTGACAAATAGTGGAGAAAAATGGGGATCAAATTGAGCTATGGAGAGTGAAATAGGAGAAAAATGGAGACGTGGCTCGAGCTCAAAAATGGAGAGCTTGCTCGGGTGGAAGAGATGATATACAAGGAAACTTTTTGTCCCGGTTCCTGATACGAACCGGGACGAAAGGTGCTCGCGCGGGCCCCCCTCTGCGCGGCTGCCTTGCCACGGACCTTTAGTCCCGGTTCGTATCACGAACCGGGACTAGAGATTCCCGACGACCCGGGACAAGTGCTTCGCGGCCTCGTTGCCGTTGAACCGCGACTAGTCCCCCCCTCTAGTCCCGGTTCAAGAGCCATCCGGGACTAGAGCCTAAATCGACTCTAGACCAAAGGTCATGTTTCTACTAGTGAGGGGACGACGGAGGCTCTGAGCTCCTTCATGGTGACGTCAAAGGGTGCGGAGTAAGTGGGCGGAGACGCCATGAGCTCGTCCCGCAGGTAGCCTGGCTTCACGTTGGGGACGACCGGCATAGACTCCACGTTGGTGTAGTAGTCGGAGACGAAATCGACGGCGCTATGGAGGTAGGCGCGGACGTCCTCCGGGTTCAGCGGCTGGAATAGTGCTGTATTGCCCAAAGCAGACAAGCCGGCTCGCGGATTGGTGGAGCTACCCATTTTTGTTTCTTGCCCAGCCGGACGAAGAAGAAGAAGAAGAAGAAGAAGAAGAAGAAGAAACGGCAGCTAGCTACTTGCGTAGAATGTTGCTTGGTATGATTTGAGGTTCTGAAGTCCGAACCACATCTTGCATTTATGTTGGTGGTAGGAGTCGCGCGCCCGAGATCGGCGTCCAAAGAGCTGCCATATTATTTACTACGGTTTGTCTAGACAAAGGTGGACTGAGAATTTCACATGTCTTAGTTGATGATTTTCTTTATTTTGGGCACGTGCTGTTTTCTTTTGTCTTGGCCAGCTAGCAACTGGGTCTTCAAAATGGACATAAGAGATCTCTCGCTACCGGATGGCACATTCATCAACTAATCTTTTGTTTTTTGGCATAGACAGTCATCACGTAGTCCATTGCACTACTAGTACAGACAATCACACACATTTAATTTTAGCCATTACACACGGTTTTTCTGAAATTGTCACTATGTATGGATGGGCGATTCCGTGATTACATACTTACTCTTTCATTCGCACGAAAGGAGAGCATGTCGGAAGAGAGACACTCAAATACCCTTACAGATCCGTGGATACCCATTCCAATTTTACCCATGATTTTAAATGGTATTGTATTCATTTAGCTACTCTTTCAGGAATCCATAATATGATAGTTTCCATTAAAAAGAATATAGACACTGTGTGCTTAAATATTGCTAGGCTTAGTTTCATGTTGTTCAACTCAGCTACATTGTGCTATATTTTAATATTTATAATCTATGACCAAAAATTAGCCATAAAATGGGCAAATCTGGTTGGGCAAACAATATTATGATAGTCCACTGCAATCCAAACATGACGTTATAGTGTAGTTAAATCACAATCAATATGTGCAATAAAAAATCATGCATAAACACTTTTTTCTTGCGAGACAACACGCATTAAGTTTTTACCGAGGGCAAATAACATGTCAAATTGATCGATATAACATAGAGGAATAATGGAAACACTAATATTGTCATTTGTCATCTTGTACAAAATAACCAAAATAGCAAACGAAATCTCTGTTGACTTAAGATTTTATATGTATAACAAGAGGCATCAAGAATATATGCATGAGAACATTCATCACAGCTTAATTTATTGGACACTAATTAATCGATCTCAGCTCCAGTTTACTGTATGCGCAAGAACAAGTTGTTACAAGAAACTTTACCAAACAAAGGTCAGCATAACTTCCACTCCCTTGCAACAAAGTTCCTTAGCTAGAAGAAGCCCAACTGTTGTCTTCCAAATCGATTTTTTTTTGCCATAGCAGAAGGGGCCAGAAGAAGAGAGGTTGCCGGTTGCTGAAGAGGGGGTCGAAAGAAACAAATAGTAAAGGCCGATTGATCAAGTGTGATCCACCCCCACGAGGTGTAGTAGTAGGAGAAACGAAGACAGCGGACACATGCATGGGCCAATTTAATGCACAATGTGGTAAGATACGCTGTATGTTGCTGGACGTGGCCCGGGATAAACAAGTGGCATTGTGGCAAAGACGGATCCATAGGTGCTTAACACACATCTACCAAATTAGCAATTCACGGCCGATACAATAATGCTTGTTGGGACACGCAATTACTAAGCAAATCCCACCTATCGTTCCTCGTTAGCCGTTGGTAGCAACTCTACGAAATATAGCATGCCCAGATATATGCAAGATACATATCTATTATATACTAAAAGCAAAATGAGGGAGTCTAATAGAGCCACCACGTTAACCCACATACTCCAAATTAATTTAAATGGTTAGATCTTAAATTTACGTTCAGGATTAAGCGAAAAGTTACGTTAAACGTAATCACGTAAATATGTCTAGCCTGACACGTAAAAGACATGTCTCCTACTCCAACACGTTCGTGCCTAGGGAAGGCTAACACGTACAAAATATGTTTTCATGGTCTTCGTTTGGCTAGCGATCTGGACACACTAAAATTCTGGTGGAAAGTGATGCTCTCGATGTAGTGAAGTTGTGCAACTCTAACAACTTCGTGAGGGCTGACATAGGTGCTCTGTGTCGCCAAGTGATAGACTTACAGTTTAGCTTCATTAGTTGCTCTATTTCGCATGTACCTCGTACAGCTAATGAGGCTGCACATGCGTGTGCAAAGCAAGCTAGTGAATCTAGACGTAGATGCTTATGGGTTAATTATATCCCATCATTTCTGAGAGGATGTATGCATCAACCATGTACTTCTGATGAGTAATAGTAATAGTATGTGAGTTTCAAAAAAAAAAATGTTTTCATGCCTGTGGCTGGCAAAAGAAAAGAAAAAAGCGCAGGGGCACGGTAACCACCGTACCGGATCCTTTTCGGAAGAAAAAATACGCCAGGAAAGTGGACGAAATCACACGTATCTCGCTGGGACTCTAGCTTTGTCCGATTAAAAGTTTGCGCACACTCGCGCTGGCCAGTGCCTTAATACAATTAGTGCAAGCAAATGAGCAAATCAAACTACAAACAACAGCAGCTTGTGGCGTTTCAAAAATAACAACAGCCCATGACAGAATGCAGCGATGGTATCCAGTCCAAGCTGCAGCATGAGCAAGGAGGATGACTTTGTGCACATACGCAGACGACAGAAAAGACTTAGACGCTCCAAGTGTGTATTACTCTCTTGATTTGTTCAATGATTAATTTTCTTGGTCGGGATTCCAACCGTGTGATCTCTAAACATTTATGTCTTTGGTCAATTTTTCCTTTTTTTTCTTATATTGTGCATGGCACATGAAAGATAATAAATTCAATTATTGAAGATGTGTGAATTTCATATAACAAGAAAAATTAATTAAACATTTAGGAGTTCTTATTCATAAAACTTTTTGAATAGATTGTTTGATTTGCAGGGTTATAGCTAATAACGTTGGAGAATTTAAGGGATATGTTTATTTTAGTTTCTGAATAACACATGTACGAAATAGTGGTCAAAATTTTGTATTAGAGATGGTGTAACACTAATGTATTTCAATATAAAGAAGAGTGTCGCATATCCAAGAACATTGAGTAGAATTAAGAACACTATCGCACAAAGAAAAACAAGAATTCCTTCTAGCGGGCTACACATATTTAAACTTAAATAACCAACATTTTGTTGCTATCTCATCGAAAGATCAACTGACACCATATAATCATTGCTGCTGCCCCCATAAGCGCGCTAATCGCAGATTCAGTTTCTCCTACAGATCCCGTCGTATGCCGCGGGTGGCTATTGCTGCTATTTTTACGATGAATATCCATCTAGAACTCCGTTTGGAGTACTCAGTTATCGCTTTGTTGGTTTTCGCTCTCTCCTGTGGTGATGTGACATCGACCAAACAAGCAGTGATGTACCGGATGTAGAAGGTTTTTTCCAATGATTTTAGATGACCCCCCCCCCCCCCCCCCCCCCCCCCACCCACACACACACACCCCCTGGATGTACAAGCGGTCATGCGACGTCTACTTTCGCGAGTTAGGATATAATCATTTAAAATCTTACATGAATTTTCATTACAATAATCTATAAAATGGAAGGCCAAGCTGATGGAAAAAAAGCCAATACCATAGAATGTCATCTTAGTCATTTTACATGACAAGACAAGTACATGTGATCGAGAGTGTACAACAACCTGGAGAGAGAACTAAAGCAAATAAAAAATGTAGTACTGCATCCGTTTAAAATATGTGATGTTATATAAAATTTTAGGCAAATTTCTCTTAGTTTGATTAATGTTGTGTCACGTTGTAAAGACTATTCATGTCTAAAAAAAACATTTCTGATGGAAGGAGAATTCACATATAATTGTAAAACATAGGAAGTAAAACAGAGAAAGAAAGACAAGAAAAAACTAGAATGAATTTCTTTATACTTAAGATGATATCTAAAACTCAGAAGAAAAAATGACGCAAGGTGAATGTCACATATCTCAATTTTATTTTTGATATTTACATGGCTTATTAATATGGCTAATTTATTATTCCATGAGATTAAAAAAAACTTGTCTTCCAGTTCTAATAAAAATATCACCTAAAAATTATCTCGCATAGCTCAGGCGGACTGTAGTTATTTGGTTGGAACATATATAACATGAACAACTTAGTTGCCATTGATAGATAATTTAAGCATTGTCATTGCATAATAATTAATCCATATGGACTGAAATTTAATTTAATATACAATGACACATTTGGTCCTTAACACCGTATGTTTGGTATTGGCACAATAAGCTTCCTTCCACAAATTTAAAAGGATGTTCATGCACGCATATGATATTTGTTATTATTTAGATTTGTACCATTTCCTAATATGTACTATAAATATATTTAAAATCATAGGTTTATATGTGTGTTAGTTTTTTTTGGCAAAATAAAGATGATGCCCTCGCATTTGCGAGGGCCACCCTGCTAGTTCCTAATGAAAAAAAAATACCCCTCCATTTCATAATTCTTGTCGTGGTTTTAGTTTAAATTGAAGAGAATCATAGAAGGGAGGTAGTATTGTGCTAAATAGACATTGGATCTTGGTGCAATCAGTGAGGGCAAAAAAATCATTCTAGCTTTGTGTTATACTACCTCCTAAGGCGTATATTTTTAGTCAAAAGTTAATAGAGTTTAATTTTGACCATCTTATAGACAAAAACATGAATATTCATAAAATTGGATAACCGTACAATAAAATAAAGTTACAATAAAAATAGAGTTAAACGCTTGAGGGGTTATGAAGTTGCCACGGATGAGCCCATCAGTCACGAACTAAATAAATGCTAACTATAGGTCAATATAGGTCACAAAGTTGTGACTTAGAGCCAATTGGTCACTCCGTTAAGACGGACGTTAAGTCGCTGATGTGGTTGACTGTTTTCTTACAAAATACGCCCTATATTTGTGACTCTTCAAAAAAATCGTCCCTATAGTTGAAATTCTGGACATACATTTTATCAAACATGTTACATGCATCTGGACCTCCTCCAGTCTGCCCACTCAGAGCTCACCGCCGGGAAGGAGACGGAGCCACAGAGGGCGCCAGTACGGCGTTCGGAGAGGCGCTGCGGTGGATGCGGACTTCACCAGGGACGCATTTCGCGGCGAGGCATTCGTCGGTTACGTGTGTGCTCTGGCATTGCCTCCGCGCAGATGAAGGCGTTCACCAGGTGGAGGAGTCTCATGCCTAGAGGCGCTTTGGTGGTTGCCGCCCGTGCTATCCGTGGGTGCGCAACGACTCCCAGGAGGGCAAGAACAAGGACAACAGCCCGCGGCAACAATGCTCTCTTGGCGACATGGCCATGTCAACGCAAGCGCGAGCGCGGCGGCGACGGACGGGGCGTTCATGCGGGACGTGTTTCACGTAGATATGCCCAAGGTGTACTACTCCGCGATGGCCTTGAAGCCACCGCCGGCCGAATCCGAGTGGCGCGGTCTCGCGGTTTCCAGCATGGCACAGCGGAATGCGTTCAACCAGTGTAGGCGGTATGACCATGCCGCCGCCGGTACGCCGTGACACCGCCAAGAAGATAAGATAACCGGGAGGCCTCGCCGCCGCTGTCGGCGTGGCCGTCCTCTCCACCTTCTCCGTGCGGTCGTGGTGGTGTTCATGGCGTGGCCGTAGTGTAACGCACCGTGCGGGGGAGCTGGTGCGCCGAAGAGACTGGCGGGGAGGAAGCGACGGCGAGAGCGGATGCGGCGGCGGGTGAGGATCTGAAGGCAGAGGAGCCAGCGGGGGAAGCAACGGCGAGTGTAGAGGAAGCGGCGGCGCGGGAGGGGAAGGCGGAGGAGCCGAACGCAGGGGCGGGGGAGGAGGAGAAGGCAGATGGGGCGGTGGTGAAGGAGAAAGGGGAGGATGAGGAGGATCCCGCCGTGACGGAATTGCCGAACGCGAAGGTGATCGCCATGGCTGCTACGAGCGGTGGGAGATTTGGGGTTGATTTGGGAGCGCTGGGAACTCTCTTCGCAGGCTGCATCTGCTCCTTCTACACTGCCGGTGACACTCAAGAAGCTCGAGTACGAGCTGTTCCACGTCTTCCCCGTCCGCGCCATCGCGCCGGACCTGTCAACGGGAGGCGGCGGGGATGGTGGAGGAAAAAAATCAAAAAAGGACCTAGCAATTAAAAGGAATAAAATTGTAAGGGTGTATTTGTAAGAAAACAGACAACCACGTCACGTCATTGACGGGCGTGACCAATTGGCTCTAACTCACAACTATGTGACCTATAGTAAGCATTTTTTTCAGTTCGTGACTAATGCGCTCATCCATGGCAACTTCGTGACCACTCAAGCGTTTAACTTATAAAAATATATACTATGGTGAGTATGTTGATGTTGATTTCATATTCGAAACTTTCATATTTTTATATGTATAATCGGTCAAACTTAAGCTATGTTGACTTTTTTTCGCAAAAAAAAAGCTATGTTGACTTTTACTAAAAATATATGCCTCGGAGGGACTCCTATAAACTTGGGAAGGATAGGCAAAAATGATGCAGGTCATGATGGTATGGTGGTCCGCGCATGCAGGCTGGCCTGCTGCTGCATGTCTCGCCCGTCTTTGCACAAACCCAAGCCCCACGTCTCATAATTATTGGTCAGGGTACAGGGCTACATTTTTTTTGGGAAACACAGTACAACGCAGACGCTCACATACACGCGCATACACTCACCCTATGAACGCACACACGCACACCCTACCCCTATGAGTACCTCCGAGAGACTGAGCCGGCGGATTGAGTCTTGAGATTGACGAAGTCACCACGGGCGCCTCGCTGTCGACGGGAACGTCGCCTCCCACTGAAGAGTCAAACCTGGGGTTTGAACTCTGATGTGCTGCGGGTACAACCACCCACCTAACCATCTTGCCATAGGCGGCTACATAAATAGTGTGAAAACAAACATTTTCGAAAAAATTCAGTGAGTATATACCCCGTTTCAAAAAACAACTGATCGTCCGACCTAGACAGATCACAGACCCCATGCCACGTGGTAGTGAGAAGACACAACTAGAACAATCATCTCGAGCCAAGCTCAAAGTTCGATCTTGCTAACGTGTACTCCAAACTGCATACATCTAAATTATGGACTACAAACTGAAATGGAAGGTGTACAATTAAGCCAACATACCTTGCTCTTACAATCAACCATTGGTAGACCACCTCTGAAGAACACTCAAATTATGCATACCTGGTTTGCATCTATACCAAATCGGTAGCGATGGCACTCATGGATCCATGCAGATTCGTTGGGAAATGTTTTTGATGAAGTTTCGTCATTAGATGCTGAGTTGATGATAAAAGAAATGGGTGGAAGGTGCTAGCTCAAAGAGGACAGAAGATTTACACATCATGCATAACATATTTATGAAGCCGAATTGCGAAGGAGTGCCTACCACTTAAACAATTCAAAATGACAAAATATAAGCCAAAGAACTATTTCATCAATGTCCACATAAATAACACTAACCATATGTGTGTAAAGGGTTTCTTTTTTTTTTGCGAAAATGTGTGTAAAGGGTTTCAGAAGCAAATCTGTTTTACGTAACTTGTACAAACTGAAGCATCTTATAAAAACAAATGTAATGTGTTAACATACTATAATCATGAACATGTCATGTGAAATAGCTGTGATAAACTGAATTTTTTCTGAAGAATTATCTCCTAACATATGAACTGTTACATCAACTCCTTTTTTCGAACGTAGCGTTTTCCTCCCACGACAAGGAAAGGCGGCGATCTAGGGTTCCTCCCAAGTCACTGCCACCATCTAGTCTATCTTTGGCTCTATGCCATTTTCTGACCGTGAATCGACGGGTCCCCGCCTTCTCTGCTTGCTGTTTCTGCGGCGAGAGGAGGTGGGGACCTCGGACCAGCACTCGGCGTTGTACTAAGGTCACTAAAGTTAGAATTTGGTCAACCGGCAGCGACATCATGGTGGCTATGGCGGCGATGTATGGGCCAAGAATAAGGTATACCTGCCTCCTCGTCCACCTCGTCAGCAGCAATCTTGCTGATGGCGTTGAGGAGGACAGGGTTCGTCTGGTCGTTGCTCCCATCAAGTGGTGGATCTCGTCGTGTATTAAAGGTTTAGTGTCGGAAGATTTGGATCAATGCAAAGGTTCAATGGTGACGATTTTGGCTCTGGGGTGTTGGTCCTGAGGGGCACGTGCATGAAGACTTCCCGGCTGTCATCAACAACGCCGGGCCATCTCCGGTAGGAGAGCGGCGACAGTGGTGTGTCAGCGGTTCGCTCTGGTGGCGGTAGTGGTTAGGTGCTCAAAGATCTCGATGTAATTTTTATTATGTCTAGAGTGTTTTGTACTGCTTGTGAATTTCTATAATAGATCCTTCTCGAATAAAAGAACTATTACATCAAGGTGTTAACTTCAGAGATTGAAAATCTCCAGCACCGTACAGGTGCCTCAGAAAAAGCTTGAGTACAAACAATGGTCTGCGTTTACCTATGGAATTGTAGAATGCATAATATTGGTGCACTGATATTCTGCACAGTTACCAACATATCTCACAAAAAATTATCGGCTTTAGCATTTTGTTCTGTGTAACTCTTTCGCTTAAAGCAAAACATCGAAACTTCAATGTGATACCTTAGGTATATGATATGTTTGATGTTATCCACATCCATTGATGCTGTCGGACCAGAAACAACACACTCAACCTGCGTCTTGGTTGAGATTGCAAAGTTCTGGTTAATACAACAATCATGCCCTCCTAGTTGTTATTCTATATGACAGCAACCCAACCAGCATGCATCGTTGGTAGCCTCGCGTTGAGCATCATCTAAATATAAGCCTCTGCAGTTTCCTTCATATCGGTGAGAACAAGGTAACTGTCAGTTACGTCTGCGTATCCAGAGAATAAATTGTAACTATAAGCTAATGTTTAAAGGGTGCAAGAGAAATGCATATGCATGTCCAGGAAAAAATTACAAATATTTTCCTGACGTTTCAAGGGGTATGCTCACCTGAAGAGTGGACTTGTCGGTGCCCTTTGGGGCTGTGGTCATGATGCCGGACAAATCTACAAAAAATCAAACTGGTTCATTTTAATTTCAACTTTGAGCCACGCCTTTACGTCATGTCCAACAATCTCATCGCCTTTCCTTTTGGTTCCAAAAAAAATGGTAGAGAAGCAATACTCAGACTTGTTCCCATGTTTCCGGATCTTTTTAACTGTAACCGGCAGGAGCTCTGCCATTGCATTAATAGAAGAAATAATTGATCAGTTTAGAAAGAGAAACTGGACCCAAACCCATACATTGCACGGTTAATTACGGGGACAGGCAAAACCACTCAACACTCCAGCATTTCCGGATCTCAAAGCAGCATTTGCATTTCCGAAAGAGCATGATAGATTCTATCCACGTACTCAACGTGAACAACGTCACATCACATTTTCATCATCTAACTGGATAGCTATACCTAAGAACCATCACGCGACCTCGACCGGATGTCCACATGCGACTAAACAAAATGAAGAACCAGATGCTAACCGCTAATCAGTGCAAATTTAAAATAGAATGCTTGGGTTCCAATGCATGTACGTACGCTAACCAACCATACGTTGATAACACAGCTTATCAGTTAATTAAACAGACAGAAGCATCGCTCAATGGATATTCCTCCGAATCCATTACGTCTCCGCCATCTGAATAAGATGCGTAGTCAAAGTCAAACATATGATATTACCCAAGTAACTTCTGAGGAAAACAACTTTCTTACTGCACCTTTCTCTATGGAGGAGGTAAGCAAGGCGGTTTTCCAAATGGAGCATAATAAGGCGCCAGGACCAGATGGTTTTCCGGCTGAGTTCTACCAGCATTTCTGGGAAACCATCAAGTCTGATTTGCTTGAGTTATTTGGCTGCTTACATGCCGGACACCTTGAGCTATTTCGCCTTAATTTTGGGGAGATCGTTTTGTTGCCTAAGATTCAGAATGCCGAAAGGATACAACAGTATCGGCCAATTTGCCTTCTGAATGTTAGCTTCAAAATCTTTACAAAAGTAGCGACCATCAGGTTAAATTCAGTGGCAGATCCTGTGGTAAAACTTACCCAAACTGCGTTTATTCAAGGGAGGAATATTCTTGACGGTGTTGTGGTTCTACACGAGACCGTACATGAGATGCACACGAAAAAACTTGATGGGGTGATATTTAAAATTGATTTTGAAAAAGCATATGATAAAGTCAAATGGCCGTTCTTGCTACAGACTCTGAGAATGAAAGGGTTCTCAGAGGAGTGGTGTGCTTGGATCCACAATTTTGTTACCGGAGGTAGTGTGGCGATAAAAGTCAATGATGACGTTGGCCGCTACTTCCAGACAAGGCAAGGTGATCCTCTATCGCCTATACTATTTAATATAGTGGCGGATATGTTGACGATCATGATTGAACGAGCTAAGACGGATGGCCAAATTGAAGGAGTAGTTCCACATCTTGTTGATGGTGGTTTATCTATTCTTCAATATGCAGACGATACAATCCTCTTTATGGAACATGATCTAGATAAAGCTGTGAATCTGAAGTTGATACTATCAGCATTTGAGCAATTATCGGGATTGAAAATTAATTTCCATAAGAGTGAATTGTTTTGCTTCGGTGAGCCTCAAGAAGCAGCTGCTCAATATGCCGATATTTTTGGTTGCGAGCAGGGTCAATTTCCAATCATGTACCTTGGGATACCAATACATTATAGGAAACTGACTAATGCGGAATGGAGACACGTCGAAGAACGTCTACAAGCTAGGCTATCTAGTTGGAAAGGAAAATTGCTATCTCTTGGTGGAAGATTG
Organism: Poa pratensis; assembly: GCA_947311845.1. Taxonomy (NCBI): domain Eukaryota; kingdom Viridiplantae; phylum Streptophyta; class Magnoliopsida; order Poales; family Poaceae; genus Poa; species Poa pratensis. The sequence goes on along the minus strand of CAMZMU010000045.1, from coordinate 66,699,984 downwards.
GTTCTCATTAATTCGGTACTAACAAACATGGTACTGTATATGATTTCCTTCTTCCAAATACCAAAAGGGATCTTGCATAAATTGGATTATTTCCGATCAAGATTCTTTTGGCAAGGAGATGGTGAGAAGAAGAAGTACAGACTGGTTAAATGGAATGTTGTTTGTCGCCCTAAAGATCAGGGAGGGCTTGGTATTCATGACCTTGATGTCAAGAACTCAGCCCTCCTAGGTAAATGGCTTTTTAAGCTGCTTACTGAAGAGGGGATATGGCAAACACTCCTTAAGAGAAAATACATTGGCACAAAGGCGGTATCACAGGTATATTGGAAACCTGGTGATTCCCACTTTTGGGCTGGACTGATGGCGACAAAGAAACATTTCTTTCTCTTCGGGGTATTTAATATTAAGGATGGCTCGGAGATTAGATTCTGGGAGGACAAATGGTTAGTCAACACCACCCTCCGGGATCGATATCCAGCCCTATACAATATTGTTCGTCATAAGGGAGATACCATTGCCACCGTCTTGCAATGCTCTCCTCCGAATGTGACGTTCAGGCGAGATTTGTTCGGGCCAAGACTAGTGTCTTGGAACTCCCTTCTGGCACGGTTGAGATCAGTTCAACTCACACAGGGTCCCGATGAATTTCGTTGGAATCTATGTGAGAATGGTAAATTCTCGGTGGATTCCATGTATAGGGCGTTAGTACATTCCGATGTGCCAGTTGATGATAATAAAAAAATATGGCAAATGAAGATACCACTTAAGATTAAAGTATTCACGTGGTATCTTCGTAGGGTGTCATTCTAACAAAGGATAACCTTGTTAAACGAAATTGGCATGGAAGTACGAAGTGTATGTTTTGTCCAAATGAAGAGACAATAAAACACTTATTCTTCGAGTGTAGTTTCGCACGTTCTATATGGTCAGCCATCCAAATAGTGTCTAACTTATATCCACCCAAATCTGTTGCCAATGTTTTTGGTAACTGGCTACATGGGATAGATAAAAGCCTTAGAAGGGTTATTAGGGTGGGAGCGATTGCTGTTATATGGTCGATTTGGCTTAGTAGAAATGACAAGGTTTTCAATGATAAAAATGTTTCTCATATGCAGGTACTCTACCGTTGCACAAGTATTCTCCGTATGTGGTCTACCTTACAACGTGTGGGACATCGAGACCTCTTTACGGAGGCTTGTGCACGACTGGAGGAGGTGGCAAGGGACATTTTCTCACAACATGGGTGGCCGCTTGATCGCCGGATTGGACCTCCATAGGCCGTCGAGATTAGCCATGACATAGGCGTTTTACATTATCATGTTGGTTGTAATGCGTCTATTGTTGCACAACTTTTTACTTTCTCTGTTGGATTGCGGTTGTGTGCATTTTTATGCAGAGGCCGGGTGTAATACTTATACCATTTGAGTAATAAAGCCCTTTATCTAAAAAAAAAGTCAATGAATCCAAGAGCGTTGCTATTTGCTAACCTTATAGGTACATCTCTATACACAATGCCACTTACTCCTGTTTTAAACTAAACATGTTTAAGTTTGACCACAATCTCAACGAATGTAATGCAGATGATGGATGGATCAAGAGGGTATGACCTGGTCTCAGCCAGCAGGTCTTCAGGGTTCACTCCTGGGTCAGTATCGCTAAGGAGCTATCACATTGACCATGACCGACATGCAGCTGTGCAAGAACTAACCATGCTTATACCATTAATTGTTCTATGTTGACTGAAAGAGATAGCATGGCAACTACATGGGAGGCCCCGAGCTAGCCAGCTAGCATAGCAGGAAGCTTCTCAGAAACAGTCCTCGACTATTATCCTGCATCGATCACACTTCAAGGACGAATGGAATGGTAAGCGCTGCTAGAGAACGACCTTCTGCCTAAGAAGATCAACTTCTTTGTTTGGTTCTCCCTCACAGCCATTTTTTTTTACCCCAGGCTGACAGGCGAGAGCAAGGGCGGCAGAAAGCCACAACTTGTTGGTTTCTCCTTGCTTTCTATCTGCCTTGTCTCCTCGGCCTCTAGCACCAACAAAAGGTATTACACTTGTTCACTCTTCTCTTATCTTGCTGCTTCTGTCTCTGATCTGCTAGGTAGCAAGCATATGCACTGCCACTAACCGTTTGTCGAGCACACATGGCCGTGGTCAGCAGCGCACGCGCTTCTCTCCCTTCGATGTCGACGTCGCCATTGCCGCCCTTTCCCCTCGGTCGCCGCGGCCCGGGTGGAGAGGATGTTCTCCCAGCGGGGAGGGAGCGGGCGGCCATCGTCCAGCACCAGCAGGGCTAAGAGGAGCGCCGGCCTCGGAGAGATCGATGAGGAGGCTGCGGCCGTCTCGGAGGACGACGACAACGATGGAGGGAAACTGTATGTGGCCGTCGGGAAGGACCTCAAGGACGGCAGGTCCAACCTGCTCTGGGCCGCTCGGAACCTCTTGGCCGGTGATCTCAGGCTTGTCCTGCTGCACGCCCACCAGCCTGCCGAGAGAATTATGACTGGTAAAGCCATCACCTTTGGTCGCTTCAGTCTTAGTTTTATCTCATCTGCGTCAACTCATGGATGAAGCAGCCTTGCTCATTACCATCCTATGCTTGCCATGCTCCTGCAAAAATGATACAAATGAACTTAGCAGGAAGCAAATCGTTGTTCTCAATGAACTCTGCAGTAATTGCAGTTGCTGTGACATAATTTCAGAAAGCACTCGTCTATTTGCAGTAATCATTGCACGTACTTGTTCAGTACTCAAAGCAAAATCTTCCTGATTACCTCTAGCTTTGCCGTATTATGCGCAGGATTATGCAAGGTTCTGCAAGCCAACTCGAAGAAAAAGAGCTCAAAGCATATAGGACAATTGAAAAGGAGGAGATGAACACGCTTTTAAACCAGTACCTCAACTTCTGCAGAGTATCTCTGAAGGTCAATTACCTAATTCACAAAAGTTGTACTATGAATTATAATATCATATTCATCTCACTCAAAAATAAAAATAAAAATACAGGTGCAAGCTGAAACATTGGTGATCGAGAAGAACAATCCTGCAAATGGCATTGTTGAGCTCATTGATCAGCATCACATTAAAAAGCTTGCTATGGGAGCCTCTTCCGTCTCAATGTATGTCCAGATGCAATACTCCAGCCTTATAATTAGGCTTCCTGAATAAGTATACAACAGTTATTTCTAACTGCCATGTTTCTGTAAAACTAGGGACTCTATAAGTTAGTATCCAGTAATATGCTCAACTCATGTACATGTAAATTTCTTATTTCTTGATAATGTCTTATGTTTGTCTTTCCTGTGCATTTCTTAGTTAGCAAATGACAATCACAGCTTGACATCAAAATTCCAATAACAATCTATGGTAGTTACCATCTCATCTTTTGTCTAAAGTTCAAACTGAAGTCGAATATTTTGATCAATACAGAATCTGAGTTATTTATGTTGATTATGAATCTTTCATGAACAGGAAGAGGAAAGTACCGAAATCAAAAGTTGCTGCCATTGTGCATCTACAAGCTAAATCATATTGCCACATCTTCTATATTTGCAAAGATACTCTTGTTTGCTCTAGGTATGAATGGCATGCAGTCCTCAAGCCAATATACAGCAAATGCTACATATAGTTGACAAATTCATCTCGAGCATACTCAGAATTATTTCTAGCCTGACAAAACAACGGTAACATTGTTCTTCGTCATTTTATAGGGAAGCCACTCAGCCTTCTGCAAAAGTAGAGTCGCCACGAAGCAGCTGCACTAGCTCTGTCTCAGATCAGCCTGAGTTCTCTCTACGATCCATATCACTGCCGTCAGGGCATCCAGGTTTCTTAGGCTCTACAGATCAACAAGCCCTTCAACGAAGGTCTAACACAGTTAGTTATACCTTGTCTGGAATGATAGCAGATAGTGTATATGGAATGATAGCACACAGTGTGGAGAACGTGTCAGCTGTGAGACGGGAGTCGATTGATATGGCAAGAAGACGGGAGTCGATTGATATGACAACATCAGGTTTCTCTCTCAATTCCAGCCAGCAAAGAACTGGGGGATCCTCATGGGATCTGAAGGGTTTGGACAGCATGGATGGATCACCAGCACCTGTTTCAATTGCAAGCTCTGATGAAAATCAGTGCCCCATGGTAAGCCATATTGGACTGAACAGAGTTCCTAAGAATAGCATATTGTGCTGCTATATTGCTCTATCATCCAAATTTAGGTTGAACAAGCAAGGTCTTTAGTTATAGTATCATATGTAATACTTATTGGATAATGTCGTCAGACTTATTAAATTTAGAGTAAACCTAATGTGTGCAGGTGGAAACTGTCATACAAAATGAAGTGTTTGAGCAACTGCACAGAGTGCGCAATGAGCTAGAGCGCTCAAGAAAGGAAGCATCCGAAGGACGGCAGAAAGCAGAGAGAGATCTGTTTGAAGCTTCTATAATGGTATGTTATTTGTCATTGCAACATACTTTTAGTTATCCCTTACTTGATGGTAATGTGGCTATCGAGTAAGGAATCTGTTTTTCTTGCAGTTCAAAGCACGGGAGAATTCACTCAGAAAAGAAAAAAATGAGTTAGAGGAAAAACTGACCAGAGAAAAGACCATCCTCGAAAAAGAGCACATACATATATGCAACAAGCTGCAGAAGGCAAATGAGCAAAGGGCAGAACTGGAGAACAAGCTTCTCCAGGCTACTTCCCTAATGGAAGAGCTCGAACAGTTGCGAGGAGAGCTGCAGCGCGAGAAAGACCATTCTGTTAGAAAAGCAGAAGCGATGCGCCAAATAAACGGTAACAATGTATTATTTGGCTCTACTGGTGCAGTTGTCTTGACAGAGTTCAGCTACGAAGAGATAAAAGAAGCAACCGACGACTTCGATGACTCCAAGAAGATCGGGCAAGGTGGATGTGGAAGCGTCTACAAGGGATTTCTCCGTCATACTACTGTGGCTATAAAGAAATTCAACCGTGAAGGCACAACAGGAGAGAAAGAGTTCAATGACGAGGTAATCTTAATCATTCTTTACAAAATACATGTTCAATGCATCAGATTAAGATTAAGAGTAAGAAGTGTTATCAAATGAGAAAGAATAAAAAGGGGCATCTAAAATATTTGATTTCTTAACATATTGCAGGTAGAAACACTGTAGGATGAGGCACCCAAACCTCGTCACCCTGATAGGAGTGTGCCGAGAGGCCAAAGCGTTGGTTTTCGAATTCTTGTCGAACGGAAGCCTAGAGGACTGTATGAAGTGCAAGCACCAAACAAAGCCACTCTCATGGAGAATGCGCATCAGTATCGCTGCCGACATCTGCACAGGACTTATCTTCCTCCACTCCAACAAACCAAAAGGCATTGCCCATGGTGATTTGAAGCCTGACAATGTCCTCCTGGACACTAGCTTTGTTTGCAAACTAGCAGACTTTGGGATCTCCCGTCCCTTGAATCTGACAAACACCACCGTCACCCCTTACCACCGGACAAACCAGATTAAAGGCACAATGGGATACATGGATCCAGGATACGTTGCCTCGGGGGAACTCACAGCACAGTATGATGTCTACTCCTTTGGGGTAGTTCTGCTACGATTGCTAACTGGCAAGAGCCCCCTAGGCCTTCCGAATGAGGTGGAGACGGCCTTGAGCAATGAAATGTTGCAAGATATAATTGATACTTCCGCAGGGGAATGGCCACCTGAGTACGCTGAACAGTTGGCAAGACTGGCACTGAGATGTTGCCGGTACGACCGGAAGGAGCGGCCTGATCTTGCAAAGGAGGCCTGGGGTATCTTGCAAGCTATGATCGACTGTCCATACAATAAATGCCAGCCACCAAAGTTTTTCATCTGCCCGATGACAGAGGTCCGTAAACAAATCAAAGAAATGAAGCACTTGAATCATGTGTGCCGTAGGTCGCACCAACAGTTACCTTCCATTTACCTGATTACAATTCAGTCACTACAGTATTTAATGTCTACTGATATAGTTAGGTTTTATTTGCTCTCAAGTAGGCGGTTAGCGTTATCACCTCTAGTTTGATATAACCGTGCATCTTTATAATATTTTCAGGAGATCATGAGGGATCCACACATTGCTGCTGATGGATTCACGTATGAAGGTGAAGCCATCAAGGACTGGCTTCAAAGGGGCCATAAAATGTCCCCCATGACCTACCTTAGTTTCACACACCAGGAGTTAATACCGAACAGTGCCCTTCGTTTTGCAATTCAAGAATGGCAAATGCTACAACAAGCAAGATTTCAACCTTCCATGTGAAACAAATTGTTTTAAGTTGTACAAGTCTAGAGATTTTTTTCTCTCTTTAGGGGCTGTTTGGAATGGATGTAAAATTTATGTGGCTGCTGCTATTTAGCTCAAACTTGAACTAAATGCCGGTGGACAAACTAATTTTACCCGCATTCCAAACAGGGCCTTAGCAATTAGCACTATCTAAATGTTTGGCCCCACAAATCAGAAGTGATGTACATGCTTTCAGGCACATGTGTTTGGGATGAACTGAGAAGGTATATTAACTGTCCAAGAGGAAGGTTTATTCAGACTGAATGAGAACTGAAGTGTATACCCATTTTCTCTCTCGCTTTTGCAAAGTTAGAAGTTACAGCAAATCAGCATGGTCTCCACAAAGTTGTAGTACATCAGCAATCAGATATATCAGAAGTTAGATGGTTAACACACAAACGGTCTACAATAATTTCATTACTTCATAGATTAACTATGATTTTTTTTATCTTTAGAACTACAGATACTGGTCTGACTTAATAATTTCACTGCATGCTTCCATTTTATAGAAGTTTAAAAAAAACGAGGCAAAAGCTTTGCCTTTTATATTGATATAGGAGAAACAAATACAACCCGGCCTAGGCCAAAAGAAAAAAGGGTCACATCTAAAAAGATATTAGCCGATGATTTCTGCCAACATCTTTGCTCCTGCTAAAATCCAATTCCTGCCCTCGCTTTTGATGCGTTGGAAAAGGAGGAAGTGCTGGGAGAATTTGTTGCTGAAAACCCTAGCTTTCCTTTCCTTCCAGATTTCCCACGTGATTAGAATGATCACCGTCTTCAATCCCTTGTGAGAGGGACACGGTGAGGTCGCCAAGTTCCTCCAATAGTCAAACACCATTGGTTTGGTGGGCGCCATACTCTGCGTAAGCCTGGGGCATCTAGCCACATCTTAGCCAGATGGCGGCATCCGCCCAGTTTCTCTTGGAGTAGCAGCATTCTAAAAGGATGTGCCTTGCTGTTTCTGGCTGACGACTGCACAGCTGGCAAGCAGGTTGGTGGGGCCATCCTCTAATAGCCAGACGGTCTGAGGTCCAAAATCTGTTCTGGAAAGCAAGCCACGCAAAAAAAGGAGCATTTCGGAGGTGCCCAAGTCTTCCAAACAACGCTCATGAAGGAGTAGGACGAGGCGCCAAGGAACTGGGCCTTCTAGGCAGAGCTTGCCGTGTAAATCCCTCAGAGCTTGATAGCGCCCAAGTGATGGAGTCTTCAGTGCCGGGAGAAAGGGTTACCACCTGAATGAGGCCCAGAGGTGGATGAACTGGGAGATGTGGTCGACAGATAAGTTGTCCACAGGAGAGGTCCAAAATCCACTAAGTCAATGAGAGCGTCATGGACATTCCGGTTCTTTCGTTTGGAAGCTTCGAAGAGGCTTGGCGCAATAACCATAGGGGGAAGGCTATCAAGCCAAGAAATCCCCAGAACAATGCTTTGCGACCGTCACCATCGTAGCTGCGTTGACAAGGCTCTTGTCAGTCCAATCAATGGGCGTTTCGGAACAACCCAAGGCTTTCAGGAGAGGCCCACGCATCATAGCCACCGAAGTCGTAGAGCTTGAGAGAACTTTTCCAGGTTAAGGATCCCAAGCCCGCCAAACTTCTTAGGATGGCAAACATTATCCTAGTTTATCCTGCCGCCGCTAATAGCGTCGCTGCAGTTCCAAAGCATGGCCCTACGAAGCTTGTCGAACGCCTTAAGCGTGCGCTTGTCAGCCTTGATGGCTGTTAGAAGGAAGATGGGCATCAAAGATAGCACGGATTTGACCAGCACCGTACCCGGTTAATGAACTTTCCTTTCCAGGGCTGCAGGCAAGAGGCGGCTTTATCAATGTAGGGCTGCAGATCGACCCGTCGAAGCCTGCCAAAGGAGAGAGGAAAGCCAAGATACTTGATGGGGAATTAGGTGATTGCGGCCGGGAAGTCCATCATTATTGCCCCAAATAGAACTCTTGGCGATATTCGTGACGAAACCGGTGACCTCACCGAAATTGTGCAAGGTAGATGCGAGGTTGGAGATGTCATTGGCCGAGGGAACCAGGAAAATCGTGGCGTCATCATCGTCAAGGGAGACGCGCAGCTGGCCAACCGATCCGGAATGGGTTGAAGAAGACCTGCCTCCGTGGCCAGCTCAAGGATTTTGTTCAGGGGGTCTATGCCGATGTCAATAGCAGGGGGATAGCGGGTCCCCCTGTCGAAGCCCTGGCCATGCAAGATGTCGACCCAGGGATGCCATTGAGCAAGACGCGCGACGTGGCGGTGGAGAATAGGATGGAGACCAATGCACGCCACCTGGGAGGAAACCCTGGCGCTGCATAATGTCTAATAGGTAGTCCCACTACATGGAATCGAAAGCCTTGGCAATGTCAAGCTTTAGGAGAAGCATTGGTGAGTGATTTCGATGAAGGCGCCTTGGCGTGTTTCTCACGTACATGAAGTTGTCGTGTATGCTTCTGGTCTTGATGAAAGCACTCTGACAGTGGGAGACGAGGTCATTCATTTTAGGTCCCAAACGGCGTGCCATAATCTTGGCGAGCAGGAATTAGAGCAACCGTTGGTCATCCCAATGAGAGCAGCAACTCCCGTTATAAAAAAAAAAACTAAACTTTGGTGTGCTATCATCCTCTAGTTGATTGAGAACATGGGCGGGGCATACAAACAAACAGGTGATGTGCAACAAGAATTGTTCAGGAAACACAAAAATAGGAAGCAACCGGTGCACACATGCTTTGCTTGCTACAGACATGGTGGACTCTTCACAGCACCTACCAAGCTCCTGACCCATCTATGGTTTCTTACTTAGTCACGCATAGTTCGAAATGAAGCAAACCATATGTTAAATATATAGTGACTATTTGCTCCGAGTAGTTAAAAAGCTGGTTGCATACTTGCAGTGCAGTACTGAGTACAGTGCTCCTCGTCGTTATTACCTGAGTGGTCGCCGCGCCCAGGCCTCCCGCGGCGCCGGATACGTCATCGCTGAAACGCGCGCGCGCGCGCCTCCCACCATCTCCATCTCGTCCTCCTGATCTCCGGTCGCCGCCGAGGCTCAGGCTCCGGCGCCCGCCAACGCCGGCCTCGAACGAGTCCACGGTGGCTCGGAAGGCGCGAGGGATCGCATGGGCTGGAGAGGGTGGAGGGAGGAACTGGAATGTAGGCGGCGGGGGAGGAAGGATTCCGGCAGCCGGCGATGTCACTGGGGATTTCTTTCTCCATTTCCTCTGCTCACTCAGCGAAGTGTGCGATTTACTGCTCAGCAGGCTGGGCTCCGCCGAGAGAAAAAGGCCCAATTTCTTCCTCCTGCCACGTGAAATAGTATGCGGCCCAAATTAACCGAGTAGAAGCCCAATTTTCCAAAAAGGCAAAAAGAAAGAAAAAAAATCCAAAAACTCAAATAAATTATAATTACCAAACACAACCCGTGCAAAAAAAATTCAAAATACGTATACAACTTGATAAAAAAATTACAATAGTATCAAAGTTGAGCTGACTGGTTAAACAAAGAAACAAGCTGCATTTCAACACACATTACCCCTTCGTACGCGCGCCGCCAGGGACTAGAAAAAAGTGATCTCCAGCCTCTTGCCGGCACCGCCGATCTGCCCGTCTCCCATGGCCTTAGGGTTCCGTTTTTTGTGTTTTGGTTATGATTTGTGTCCTATTCAGGAGAGTGAGGCGATGGCTCCCTGTACATGGAATAAGGTCCTCCACGCCTAGCCCCCGTTTCGGCGGTGCTACTAGCGTCGTCGGAGCGCGTGTGGAGGTGTGTCACCGGTGGATCTCACGGGATTCGGTCGGTGTTTGTCTTCGGTGGATCCAATTGGATCTGGTGTTCGTTCGTGTGTCGTGTGTCTACAAGTTGGATCTTTCAAAACTATGCTTCTCTTCATCCACGACGGTTGTTGTGCTGGTGCGCTGGTCCTGTGGGGACTTAGCACGACGAATTCCCAACCATCTACTACAACAAGATTTGCCCGAGACCGGTGTGGGAGGGGCGATGGCCTTCGGCTCACTCCAGTGTTTGTAGTCGTCGCTAGGTGGTCTATGAATTTGGATGTAATTTACTTTACTTCTATTGTTCTTTGTACTACCTTGATGGTTGATTAATAGATTGGAAGTTCACACAAAAAAAAGTTGAACTGACTATGGGCTCCGATGGAACCTAGACGTTACATTTTCTTCATCATGGTGGGCATTTTGTGTATATATACTCGAATTGTTCAAGTTTCTTTAATAATTTAATATATATAACCATTTCGAAGCTAGGAGCAACAAGAGCATCTGAAACTTGGGGGCACGCTGTCTTCTCAAGAGCCCAGAATTGATTGGGATAAAAGTGAATCAATACGTTAGGCCCCAAAGATTCTAGAGATAGGTGCTCAAGAGTCATGATCTAGAATTGCACGACGCATGGACACCACTTCTAAGACCTTTGGTGTTAGGGTGTTGATTCAGTTTCTCCCAGACAACTTTGGGCTCTCGAGGAGGCAGTGTGGCTTCGCTCGATACTATGGGATTGCCGGATCGTCAAAAGGCAAAGTAGACAACAGAGGATGAAGTTTGTGGCATCTTGAAGAAGAACACGTTTATTGTAGAGAAAAGTGTCGCACGCCCATTGTGAGAATGGTGGGGATAGCCATCGCGTCTGGTTGTCTAGGAGGGGGTTAGCGTCTTAGGGATCGACACCGTTTAGTTGCGCGTGCCTGGGTGCCATTCTTATGACGCAATTCGTGAGGTCAATTTGTTGTGAACTTGCTACCATCATCTCTTAAAGAAAAATGAAGAATCGTTATGAAAAGCTCCTCTATCTTGTTCCAGGACATGTAAGATCGAGGACTCAAAGTGTTTCAACCGAAATGCTTGCTCGCGTTCCTTCTGCAAATAAACAAACTCGATGGACGGTACATCATACTACATATTTTTTTAGAGTATAGTATTAAAGTAGATCCAATGGTTAACATCGTTTGGGCCAGAGTTGGGCCAAAGGACAACATAGTAATTTAGGCTATATTTCTCTTTTTATGTGTCAAATAATTTGCCAGTTCACTTGTCTCCGTCTTCTTCCTTGACGCTTTTCTCTGGTCCTTCTTCCTCGCACAGGGATCTCCACGTCCGCCCAACTATTTCTTCGCACAAATCAGACCCAGCAGCGTGCGCTATCCGTCGTGAGGTTTCCATTTTTGTCTTAATTGACCCCTTCCAAACCCTCTGTCGGATTTAATTTTTGCCGCCTCGGCCGGCCGGCGGCGTCCTGACCGGACCAGCGTGAGATTGGAAGTTCCACAACTCTGAACTTGCTCCTCGTGGTGCCCCGAGTCTGAATCCATGTCAGCGTCGATAACTCCGAGTAAATCAATTGGGTATTGATCCTGTGAGACTGCAGTTCTGAATCGGCCAAAGTCTTCCGATCAGTTTAGCCACCGAACCATGTTTGCGTTAATACAAAATTAAAAGAGATTTCCTGATGCACAAGGTCTTTTTTTCGATAGAGATTCACACAGACAACAAGGAGATGAGAACAGCGATCCTGCCTGCATGTCTGCCTGTTCATGGTCATGGATCTAGTTGACTCCGTGGTTTGCTTGCACAAGGGGCAAAGGCCACAATTCGGCCACCCTCTCCTCGCTAAGCGGTCGGCCGTCCAAACTCTATTTGATTTGCAAGCCAAGCGAAGAACTTTGTCTTGGGAGGTGCCCAAGGCCTCCAAACCGTCTTGGCCATAGATGAAGAGATGGTTCCCATGAATTGCATCTTGTATGCCGATTTTGCCGAATATTCCCCATTTTCCGTGAGCCTCTAACGGATTTCATCATCAACATTGGGGTTGAGGTGGACGTCTTGGAGAAGAGTCCAAAGTCTCACAAATTGTGAGAGGTGGTCGATGGTGAATTCCTCATCAAGACGCACATTTCGCACCCAACAATCGTGTAGCATGGCCGCACCAACCGTGCACTTCTTCTTGCTAGATATTTGGAATATGAGAGGTGCAATGTTCTTCGGTTTCTCTCCCTCCAACCAAGGCGCATGCCAAAAGGGAGTCTTGAGCCCATTTCCAATGGAGATTTTTTTCGCGGCATAGAAGATGTCCATGTCCTCGTTGGTGCAAGGATTTCCATAGCCAACCCAAATGTTACCGGGTCCTTCCACTCAAGCCATGGCCAACGTAAACGCAACGCCGTCGCAAACTTGCCCATGTGAAGCAAACCGAGCCCTCCAAGCTTCTTTGGGCGGCACACGAGGTCCCAACTAACTTTGCACTTGGCTCCCGTTGTTGAATCCTTGGCCGACCATAAGAAGGCACGTTGAATCTTGTTTAGAAAGGTCATTGTGCCCGGTGGGATAATGAGAGGCGTCAAATAGTAGATGGCTTGGGAGGCGATGACCGATTTCACTAGGGTCGCACGGCCGGCCGTTGCAATGTGCTTGCCGTTCCAAGTGGGCAATTTGCCCACACACTTGTCTTCAAGATGTTGGAAGTTCGCCCTCTTTAAGCGCCAAACCGAGAGGGAAGGCCAAGGTAGCGCAACGGGAAGGAGGCTCGCGTTGCCGGAAGCCCCTCGAGAACCTCGTCAAGATTAATCTCCCCACACCTAATCGGGACCACGGAGCTCTTGTCAAAGTTCGTGCAAAGACCGGTAACCTCTCCGAAGGCTTGAAGAATGGAGGCAAAATTGGCAATATCCTCTTTGATTGGTGCCACAAACACCGCCGCATCATCCGCATAAAGTGAGGTTCTCAATATGGTGCCTCTCCCACGAAGCTTGTGAAGAAGACCTTGTCTTATTGCAATTTCCAAAATTTGCGTGAGAGGATCAATGGCCAAGCCGAATAGGAGAGGTGATAGCGAGTCACCTTGCCGAAGGCCACGCCCATGTATGATGGGGCGCCGGCCACTCCATTGAGAAGAACACGGGAGGTACGGGTCGGCCAGAACCATCGTGACGTAGGGCCACCGTGTTTGCCTCGCACGCATCTCCCGTGTCGACCCGGCGAGCGACTCGCGGCCATGGCGTCCTGGTCGCTTGCATCAGCCCAACAGGTCGTTGTTTTGCGAGGTGAGCTTCGGCGACATACAGACAGCAGGATTTAAAATAGTGCACTGTCTAAAATACCCCTGATGCAGAAATATACTACTCCGCATCATGTTGTAGTATTCCACATCCTGTCCGTTGGATCAACAAGAATAGATGACTCAAATTTAACTGATGTACCGTAAAATAACCCAAAAAAGAACACTCTTCTAAGGCATAGTGGGGAAGCATCACCATTAATTATGAATACGATGCAACTTTCAGTTGGAGCGGACGTTACAACAAAACTTTCAACACATAAACTTTCCGTAGACATGAACCTAACATTTCCTCTGTAGGAAAACACAAAAGGGACCTAACCTTTCGAAGGTGCCGCATGTCCGTGGTCGGTTTGTATTTCTTTTTTTTTTAGATCAAAAGGGGGTTCCATTATAAACGAAACCAGGCCAAGCCAGAGTTCATCCAAAGTTCTAGGTTCCAAAAGTAAAAGCAAGCGAACTGAAAGAAAAAGATCAAACTAGAGTCTCGACTACGTAACTTGTGGCACTAGTCGGTTTGTATTTCTCGGAAACAACCTTGCGCTGCGCAGCCTTGAGAATACATGCACCAATTCTTTACTCCAGACGTTTATTTGTTCCTAGTATCATTTTGTGCAACAGTGATGATCGACGTGGTGACTTGGTAGCTATTTCCAGAAAATATTCAGTTTCTGTAACTGTTGGAAGTAATTCGAGAGGAATCGAGAGAGACAACAAATGAATCGAAGTGTATGTTTCATTGATAGAATATGGGGTATATATACCCTGGTACAAAGACGGTTACAAGGAAGCGGTTGCCAAAAGTGGAACCGACATAAGCAGGGATTTAACCCATTAATTAAACTAATTAATTAATTCCTAACACTCCCCCTAATCCATGCTTGTCTTTAGAGCATTCTTCGTGAGGATGTCCTTGTAAAACAATGTCCTTTGTAGATTCTATCATCTTGAAACAGTCTCCTCCAAAAACTTTGTGGGAAAAATATGAGGAGAGTAGTGTGTATGATATGTTGCTAAAACTCCTTTAACCCCGGTGGGAAAATAAAGAGAAAATGATGCAACATATGATGGTTATTGTCTCTTTGATAACTCATATGGGAAAACCTTAAAAGGGAAAAACCCATAGCGAGTTTAGAGAACAATAAATATGCCTTGTATACTTCCTTTAAAAACCCCGGTGGGGAAAACAGAAGTATGACATATGATGTTTGAAGTTCTCCCCCAAAAACCCTTTGGGAAAAATGTGAGGAGAATTGTATTTGATATGTTGTTAAAACTCCTTTAAAACCCAGTGGGAAAAGTAAGGAGAAAATGATACAACATATAATGATTATTGTCTCTGTTAACTCAATATGAATGAAATCCATAGAGTTTAGAGGACAATAAATATGTCGTGTATACTTTCCTAAAAACCCCGGTGGGGAAAACAGAAAGTATGACATATGATCTCATGTTGATACTACCTCATTAAAAACCTTGATGAGAACCTGAAAAGTAAACTCATAAAGGGAAAAAGAGTGTAATATGATGCTTTGAACAGAATAGTTCAGGAAGATACTCCCCCTGACTCTTGCAAATCCCGAAGCCGTCGCATACCAATCCCATGAATCATTTCTGGAATGTTATAGTTGGTAGAGACTTGGTGAATAGATCAGCGAGGATATCGCATGATTTTAATTGCAAGATGTTTATTCCCGACTCGTCATGAGTTTATGGGGATAAAACAATTTAGCGCAATATGCTTAACGATATTGCTCTTTATGTAACCTGTTTTGCATCTATGCAACATAAGCAACATTATCTGTGTAGATAATGATAGGTGATTCGAGAGAACCAACACCACATGACTAATGTATGCGGTTTGTCATTCCGTGAAGCCACACGTGTTAACATGAAGCATTGCATCTTAGAATGATCGTGGTAGTATAGTCACCAGAGTCTATTTGAAGACATCAATGGAGTGACAGATCTACCATGTATGTACACATTGTAGGATCATGTAAGTAGCCAATACCAGTGTCTAAATTGGAGTTCAGATTTCTCCGAAATTGATAAATATGTCAAGATATTTGGTGCCTTGGAGATATCGAAAGATATTCTTGATCCCCTAACCAATTTGTTGGTAGGTCCAATGGCATTGAGATATGGAACATTATGTGCCAACATCTCTTCTCCATCTTCCCATGGATCTTTCTCTACGTCTAGAGATCGAACAATCCCTAGGAGATGGACATGACTTGTCTATATCAAGTTTCTCCAATTTTCTGGATATAGGCATCTTGGTGTACCATAATACTTGAGTGAAGGTGCTCGAGTTGTAGTCCCAAGCACTATTTGGGTTTATCCAATTCTTCATCTCAAATCCGTCTTTAGATGATCACGTGGTTTGTCATTTAGGAGTTATCCTTATCTATGACATACACGCATGGGTAATCATCATGTAGGAGTAATCCTTGTCGATAAGGAACTCACTACGTCGGTTGTACCAAAATATACCGACAACAATAAGACTTGGAGTGACTTATTGATTTTACACAATACATGTTGCATTTGCGTTTCGATTCGGACAGAGATTCCATTGGGAACCATACATGTCGGAATCTAGTGATCCACATGGATATGTTGTCACTACACCTATCAACTGCACAGATAGATGATTTTGTACTGCCAATGATATATGTATCGGAACGAGATTTCACTCATGTCTGGAGAGTAGGTCTCGGATCTCTGCGGAAACCCGACCTTATGCTACAAGCCTTGCTTTCTCACCACCTTGCATTTCTCATTCCGTTTCGGAAGAAAAACACATTGAATAATCCCATAGGGAATTCATTTGGAAGAGCGAGGCTATATCTGCTTGGATTGCATCCTTTGATGAGTTCAGTCCTAGCAAGTGTGTTCACACTCTGCCATGGCCATGGTCTTTGGATCTGAATCATTGTGAAGGTTGTTTGCAATCATACAAGAGATGTTTGTCGACAGTTGTAGGCTTTGGTTATATGATTCTCCAGAATCGATATAGTTGGAGCAAATATCATGCACCCATGATGACTCTTCGTGATTTCCCAATACGCGTGAGTCTGGGTGTTCCGATGTCCCAGCCAGTGTGTGCAAGCTGGAGCTGGGGTTGTGGAGGTTTCCCTTCCACTGGGTGTATACTACCCATTAGGTGTTCATCAACGCAAGGTTGACTTGCATTTACTGATTTAGAGGATTATCCTCGATTTCCTTTGTTGCTTTGAAAAGCTGGATCCTGGTTAGAGGCCGTACTACTCCCCCTCTTTTTATAAAACAGGGAGTTGAGTGGTTTTTATTGGTACCTCCACTCTTTCGGGCGCATTTCTAACCGGATTGAAGGATTTTGTAACACCTTTGAGATCAGTAAATGAATCTGGCAGGTTATTTGCATGTGTTGCAAATTTGTGAATCGAACGTAGAGTCCCGATTCTTGAGTACGTGGGTATGAGGAGGAACGTGAAGTCCCAATTGATTTCCTGGCATTCGATGTGGTACTTGAAATCTCCCCCTAATGCCTGGAAATAATCCTCCTTAAATATAAGCAATCAGCGTACTAGGCTATGAATACATCCCTTATGAGGGGTTTCAAGGTACTGGTTATCGACGGATATCTGTACCCCACATAGATCCCTCATATGTGGGCCCATGATGTACGCTGCGGTGGTGAGATCGGTACGCGTGAAGCGCTTCCGAACTTACGCAGATGGGAAATGCTCGGAGGATTTCCACGTATCAATTGCAGAGGGGAAGTACTGCTATATGCAGTTAGTCAGTAGCAGCGTGTAAAACTGCATGACTCCAACGTGAAGTTGGTAAATTGCAATTCATTAACATGGGTCGTGCAATGAGAAAAATCCTTTTGATCAGAGACGAGCCAAAACAATTGTGTATGGACACATAGGACATTGTGCTGAACTTCGATCCTCGGAGCCATGCACTAAATAGTGGAGGCATGTGAAAAGAATTCTGCAACAATATTTGTCCATTCGAATTGATTTAATTCGATTTTAGTCCAAACAATGGTTGGTTGGGACCACAAATATCACCTTGAATGTGTTCAAGGGACTGAAGTGATCCACTGGCACAATATGTGCAACTAAATCTCATGACTAGGAAAGTTTAGCTCATGCAAAACATGACCGATGGAATTGCATTATATGCAACATGTGCTACGAGTTGGATGTACGTGTAGTACAATCCAGACAACAGAGGGGTACATTTTCATATACTTGTTCCACATCCATCGGATTGGCACTCGTAGAAATCTATATATAGAATTGAAGAAGTTCCAATATGGAAATCTTTATCAGATATATAGAATGTATGCAATCTTATTTATATCAGAGTGCTGATACAATATATATGTTCTATTACGACAACACAAATGGACATTAATAAAACGACCACTAAGGAGATAGTGGGACTAGTTTAAGTCTCCAAACACTTTGGTTGAGGCGTACTCAACATGTTCTCCGTGCCTGTAGGGTCCTGTGACTTATGGAGAGTTATGGCGTTGCAAGGTCCAGTAGGAACATCTCGCGAACAAGCAGCTCCATTGGTGTCATCTGGAGGAAGGTTGAAGTTGGCTTCAAACCTTTTCCCTTGAGGTGCTTTGCATCCTGGATTGCTGACAGAATAGCCAGATGCTTTGGGGTCTTGCACTTGTTAGTGGGATGCGTGTAGCAGCCACATTGTCGCAAAGCTTAGTTTTGAACTCATGTTTGCGGTGCCTTTCCCACGGTCTGAGTTTCTAGGCTTATGTTCCGGTTGTGCTTTCGCTTACCATTGAAGTTCGAAGGCTTGCCGTTGAAGGCACCATCAAACTTTTGCCCATTCACGACATTCATATGAACTTCAGTAGAGGTTGAGAACCAACCGGGCGCTGAGAGCCATTCTTAGAGAGTAGCTCATCATGCTTTTCAGCTTGAAGTAAAATATGAATAAGATCAATAGACTTGGTAGTCGCGAGCACGTTACTCCTGCTGGAGGATCCTGTCATATGGGAGCATTGTAGACAGAGTTTTATCTATCTTCTCCACATCAGTAGGTTCCTTCCCGCAAAAGCACAGTTTGGAACTGATCTTATGAACCTCATGATTGTACTTCCCGACAGACTTAAAGTCCTGGAGTCAGAGGTTTGTCCAATCATGGAGTGCTTCTGGCATAACAACTGCCTTATGTTGTTCATACGTCGTCTTGAGGGCCTGAAACTAGGTACTTGGGGATTCTTCCTCCAAGTACTCAGACTTAGATCTAGGAATATGGTGCCTTATGATGTACAAAGCAGCATATTTTTGCTCATCTATCAGCGGCGTCATGCGTCTATCCAGTCAGGGTTGGAACATCCGGAGCCTGGATCGCACGCACTATAACCCAAGAGACGCAAGGGTGATCTTTATGTCCATGACCCATATAGGATAGTTGTGGCCGTTGAGAGCGAGTGAATCAAACTCTCGAGCCATCGTTTACTTATACAGGTAAATCGAAAAATATTAATTTCCATTTGGTAAATTAAAATCCATCATGATTATGTCATAATGAAATATGCAAATTAAATGAGGTTTCAAGAAGTGGGCTTGAACTCATTAGTGTGAACTTCAAATTGTTAAGTATGACACGTTGTAGATAATCTCCAAAAGAAATTTCGGAGTAGATCTAGCAGCATTAGCGGAGTATAAGATACTCACACTTCGAATGTCTTATGCTACAACTTAATTAAAATGCATGGGAGAGCACATTGGCAATCATAATGTCAAAAATGACACAATGTAGGCTTAAACAGTAGTTGTAGATAAATCTACACACTACCTCATGATCCCAAAACATCAATTTGAAGAAATCACTCTGAATTTTGCATCTATATTTGCAATAAACTGAAAATCTCAATTGCAAATAGACGTACTAATCTCGACATGTGGCGAACATGGAAATATATACATCGTAGAAAGATTCCGGAATACATCGTACTCGACGGATAGACAGTACTATATAGGCACTAAATTTATATTTGCAAGAAATTAAAAATCTCAATTGCAAATGGGCGTAATTAATCTCGACACGTGAAAAACGTGGAAATATATTACACCAACTTAGTATCTGGAATACATCAGTACTCAACAGGAAACGGTATTGAAATATATGTACCGAATTTAGTAGTATAAAATAGGAATAAAATCACTGCTAGAAGTGTTGTTAGAACACTAATCTGCTAAAAAGCTAAAATATATTACCAAGTAATTCAGCAAATAAGCATGGGCTCGTGATGGCCCACAGGTCCAGTACGCATGCAGCAAATGGGCCAAGAAGGCAGCCATCGCTATACCAACCAGGTCAACCGGTCGGATAAGGGAGAGCGATCGAGGAAAAATTCCCCAACGCTTCAATCCCAATCCACGCCGAGACAAGCGAGACCCTTACGGCCGGCAGGACGGCCGGCCGCATCACCGGCAGCGAGAAGATTTCCCGTCGCGCGTGCCGGGCGTGTTGTGTCTGCCGGTCTGCCAGGAGACGAGGCCACTTCGCACGGGCTTGAGGGTGTCGCCGTCCGAGCGCCGGCTGCGGCTACGCTGCCGCCGCATCGCGGGGAGCCGCATCCGGAGATGCCGCCGGCGAGGTGGCCACGTCAGGGGCGCCGCGGGGAGCAGCGCGCCGGCTGCGGCTACGATGCCGCCGTCGAGGGCGATTTTCGGGCTGCGCACGACGCGCCGCCGTCGGAAGGTGCCGCGGGCGCCACCAAGTCGCGAGGATGCAAGCCGCGGCCGCGTCGGCCACCACACTGAAGAGAAGGTGCAGGCACCGCTGCGCCGCCGCGCGTGGGCGTCGTGCCGCCGGAGCAACACCGGGATAGGCTCACCTTGTCGTGAAGAGGAATCTTCGGTGGTCCACCGTCGTCCGTCGACGGTATGGCGCTGTGTCTGTCCGCTGCTCGTTTTCCTCCTCTTATGTTCTTGTTCTTCTCGATCTCGAAATCGCTCAGATGTAGAGCAACGTGGTTGATAACGTGTTGGAAGTAATTCGAGAGGAAAGGAGAGAGACAACAAATGAATCGAAGTGTATGTTTCATTGATAGAATATGGGGTATATATACCCTGCTACAAATGCGGTTACAAGGAAGCGGTTGCCAAAAGTGGAACCGACATAAGCAGGGATTTAACCCATTAATTAAACTAATTAATTAATTCCTAACGGTAACGTTTCTGCAAGTATATATGGCAGTCGCACTGGCAAGAAGCCATGCAACGGTTGCATTGCAACCACTTGCCGCTTTACGTTTCACGTTACCGATCGCAACTTTGGAGGCTGCAACGACACGTGGAATGCTGGGCATCACAGTGCATGCATCGATCGCCCCCAAGTGGGTGTCACATTTTTGGCTACGTCGTTTGATCTTGAATTCTTGGTCCAACCAGCCAAACCTGATGTGTTGGCCACGCTGCAGTACACGGATTCATGGCGCGCGATTTTGTTTTACAATTGGCGCATGGGTCCGCGCTAAGGATGCAGACGGACGGGTCGTTGGACGTCCGTGTCCGTCCAGCTCAGTCCGCGGATTGTAATTACAGGTTTAGCGGATTCCGCGTCCGCCAGTTGTATTAGCGCCAGCGTCCGACGGAAGAGGCGGACCAGCCGCGTCCGCTGCGTCTCCAATCAAGCGGAATCTTCTCCTCCTACTTCACCCTATGCATCTTCCTAATTCATACAACAGAACATCTAGGCATGCAGCTTTTTGTCTGTGGCCAGCTACCGGGAAGGCGCAGTTGTGCGACCAGGCGTGTCAACGCGCTTGGAGGTCAGGGACGGCCAGGGAGCAAGACGATGGGGCTTCGTGGCGGCGGGCGGAGAGCCGGCCGGCGGCCGACCAGCGAATCTCTCTGCCGCTCGACAGGGCAATGAGACGGTGTTACATAAATTTAATTGCAACCTCAATAGAAATCAGGTCGCAGAGTTTGTGAGGCGGCCATGGATTGGGATTTGGGAGGGCGATGGTGGTGGCGGAAAGGTTCTATTTCTCCGTTGTGGAAGGTACCATCCACTGGTTCTTCACGGTGATGCCATGGCAGATCACGATGAGTGCTCTTGTAGACAGAAACCGCCGGCGAGGGCGGCGCAGCCGCCGCGTAGCCCCGCGCGTGGAGGAGGCGGGAGGAGGCTGCTCCTAGCAGCTGCGTCACGCGGCGGATTCGAGAGGAGGAGGCCATGGCCCATGGCGATGTGCTGGTATGGGCGTCTGGCGGCGGCGCGTGCTCCTTTTTCTTTCCCGTCTCCAACAGAGTAGTTGCTAGTCGTATCGTACCACTGAATTTCTCTTTCCTCAACTGCGTGACGGACCTACCCAGTAGCGGACGTGGTGGACGTATCCGTGAAATCCGCTAATTATTCGCGGCCTTTCCGCTTGGCCGTTAAAGCCTTTAAAGCGGCGCGGATGAGACGGACTGGCGGAATCCGTGGCCGCCTACATCCTGAGTCCGCGCACCAGACCGGACCATGTGGCTGCCTTTGGTGACGGGCGGCGCCGCCCACCCAGATTGGCACGGAGGACGGCGCGATGTATCAGCGTGGTATGACATGTGGGACGTCCTTGTCAGTGGCTGAGTCGGATCCCACTTCTAGAGTGCTTACCTGTCTAGGTAAAGAATTAGTGTATGTTTTGGTTTGCACGAGCAAGGTAGGCTAGGAGGACACATTTCCGGTCCTGCAAATCGTGAAATTACAGATAATCATGGAACATTAGGGCACCTTTTCAATGGGTCTCCCAAGTCCAAGAGACATTGAGAACTTGCATGTGACAAGATGGTTAAGAGGGTGGTTGTATCCTTAGCCCACCAGAGTTCGAACCCCAGGTTTGACACTGGTGTTTCTCATTTAGGCGGAATATTCTTCAGTGAGAGACGATGTTCCCGTCGACAGCGAGGCGCCCGTGGTGACTTCGTCAATCTCAAGACCTGATCCGCCGGCTCAGTTTCTCGGAGGTACTCATAGGGGTAGGGTGTGCGTGCGTGCGTTCATAGGGGTGAGTATATGCACGTGTATGTGAACGTCTGCGTTGTACTGTGTTTTGCAAAGAAAAGAAAAAAGTCCGGGAGGCCTTCACGTGTCGAGCAAACGCCCTTGCGTGCTCTACTCGACAGTGGGACGTCTCTGTCAGTGGCTGAGTTGGATCCCCCATTGGAGCTCTCTTCTACGTAGTGTACAACACTTACCTTTCTAGGTAAATAATTAGTGCACGAGCATAGGCTAGGGGACAGTCCGGCAATCATGAAAAATTCCAGTCGAAGTGCACAACTAGTTTCAAAAAAGGTATCCCGCCACAATAAAAAGTTCAAATGAAAGTCATCCATTGACAAATTCCATGGATGTTCCAGATTCCAGAAGAGAGAATACCACACGCATTTCTGGTAACGACGGAGGAACAAACCGAGTTTTGACTTCGCTTTCAGGGGACGTCGTGAGATGAGACGCCCCCCAACTTGGATTTCTACTACTACGGGTAATAGAAAAATTGGGAGCACTCTATCTTCTCAAGAGCCCATTATTGATTGGGATAAAGTGAATCAATTGTTTGGCCCTAAAGATTTTAGAGATAGGTGCTCAAGAGACATTATCTAGAATTGCACGAAGCATGGACACCACTTCTAAGACCTTTGGTGTTAGGTGTTCATTCAGTTTCAGACAACTTTGGGCTCTTGAGGAGGAAGTGTAGCTTCACTCGATATTATGGGATTGTCAGATCGTCAAAAGCAGAAGTAGAGAATAGGGGATGAAGTTTTTTGCGTCTTGAAGAACACATTTCTTGTAGACTAAATTGTTGCACGCCCATTGTGAGAATGGTGGGGATAGCCAATTAGCCATCGAGTCTGGTTGTCAAGGAGAGGGTTGGTGTTTTAGCGACACGGTTTAGTTGCGCCTATGTGCATGGGTGCCATGCTTATGACACAATTCGTGAGGTCAATTTATTGTGAATTTGCTACCATCATGTCTTAAAAAATGAAGAATCGCTATGAAAAGCTCCTCTATTTTGTTCCAGGACATGCATGTTTTTTAAAAAAAATTTAGAAAAGGACACGCCCTAGCCTCTGCATGTCCAGAACATGTAGGAAAGCTCAAAGTGTTTCAACCGAATGCTTGCTCGCGTTTATTGTGCAAATAATTAAACAAACTCTTTGGGACTAAAAAAAAGAAGACTAGATCTTCTTGTTAGGCATAGTGGGGGAAGCATCACTATTAATTATGAATACGATGCACCTTTCACTTGGATCAGACGTTACAACAACTTTCCAAGCATAAACTTTCCGTAGACATGAACCTAACATTTCCTAGATGTGTAGGAAACCAAAAGGGACCTAACCTTTCGAAGGTGCCGCATGCACGCACGTACGTGGTCGCTTTGTATTTCTCGGAAACAATCTTGTGCTGCGCAGCCTTCAGAATAGATCAATTCTTTACTCGAGACGTTTATTATTCCTACTCCATTATTTTGTGCAACAGTGGTCATGTAACGAAGTGGTGACTTGGTAGCTATTTAAAAAAAAAACAGTTTCTGTCACGTTTTTGCAAGTATGGCGCTATGGCAGTCGCAACAAGCCAACCAGGACCTGCCACTTTCTACGGTATAAGGTAGTACTCTCTCCGTTCCAAATTAATTGACACACATTTGGCTAGAAACAGATGTATCTAGACACTAAACAAGTATAGATATATCCATATTTAGAAAAATCCAAATCAATTAATTTGAAACGGAGGGAGTACCTTTCAGATGGATCGCGATCGATTATCCGATTGTTCGTCCTGACGGCGACGTAGCATTTCTTTTTTTTGAAGATTTAACGGCAGGTGTTCTGCCAATGCATTTCAGAGGATAGAAATAGTACAGTTTACAAGCTAGAAAGAATCTAGCAAACAACAAAGGAAAGACAACAACATGAATGTCAGACTAATAGCCTAGGCTAACAGAACTGCGTGACCGGCATGCCGATTACTCGCCAACGGTCGCCTCCAAAGGCGGCTCCAAGTTAACAGCGAGGCGTCTACCCGCCAGGTAAGTGCCCAGGAGAAGAAAGTCTTCTCTGATTAGGTCAATCACTTGTTGAAGAACCCGGCGGCAACGTTCCTTCCACACATGCCAAACACCAAAGATGGCCACCAACAGCTCATCTTTAGTGAGCACCGACCACATGAAACTAGTCTCGGTGGCCACCACCTGCTGCAAAACTCGGCGCCACCTTTTCTTCCAGATATGCCACACTCCATATATGACCACCAGAAGGTCATCATGAGTTAGTGAAGCTGCCATGAAACTCCACCACTCCGCTGGCGAAGCAAAATGCTGCCATGAACATAGACACACAGGCCAGGCACCACAACCCGAGGCACCACTCTCTAACAGCTGTACTTGCATTGGGAACCATGGGACCACAGCACAAGCAAGAGATGCTTATGCAGCTGCGCGGGCAGCCCGCGCCGCAGCCGATGTAGTAGCCCGTCTCCCGGCCGTCTTGGAAATCACGGATCTTGAAGGCCCCACTCTGCCGAACAGAGCCCTCACCGCCTCCGTCTCCAGCGCCGTCTTCGGATCCTTGAAGAGGGCCATGAAACGCTGCTGCAGCACCTCCTCTGATGCAACCCCTTCCGTTTCGTCTTCCGCCGGCAGCCCCCATTTCTTGCGAAGGACACGACGCCCCTTCTCAATCGTGCTCAACCCCGCCATGGATGTGACAGCCCGCCGATCGCTAGCTTGGCGAGTGGGAACCGGGACGGGGTTTCTGGGGCGGCGCCTGGCCGGCAATGGTGGAGCCGCAGACAGCAGAGGAGCAGTGATGCGAACAGTGAGGGATTCTGTGAAGGTTGGCGACGTAGCATTTCACGCTTTCCGTTTCACGTTACCGATCGCGGCCGAAAGGCCAACTTTGGAGGCTGCAACGACACGTCGAATGCTGGGCATATCACAGTGCATCGATCGCCCCCAAGTGGATGGCACAGTTTTGGCACGCATGCTGCCACGGCTACGTCGTTTGATCTTGATTGAATTCTTGGTCCAACCAACAAAAAGCTAACGTGTTGGCCACGCTGCACTGCGGATCCACGGCGCGCGATTTTGTTTATCGGTCGGCGCATGGGTCTTTGCACCGGACCATGTGTACGCCTTGGTGACTCACCGCGCGCTTGTCCCGTAACAGACGCAAAGTTTCATGTGGCTCGGCAAAGTCGGGAGGTCTTCACGTGTCGAGCGACCCACCTCGCGCGCTCTGCTCGAGCGTCTACGTGCCGGACGGCGCCGCCCACCCAGATTGGCACGGAGGACGGCGCGATGTATCAGCAACCTATGACATGTGGGCCATGGGTCAGTGGGACGTCTCTGTCAGTCGGATCCCATCGGAGCTCTCTGGCTTCTAGAGTACTTGCCTTTCTAGGTAAAGAATTAGTGAGACCTGAAAAGAAGATGTTGCCTACTTGTCAAGATGGAAGTTGCTGGTGGTAACGTTTCATGTCGCGCTGAAAGTTTGAGTGGTCTGTGGTGTGGTGGGTGCTGGAATTGTCGGCCGGTGGTTGGTGTTTTTTTTAGCTTGTGTGTGCTTTATTTTGTTTTGTGATAAAGACATTGGTGTCATCAGGTTTTTGCCCCGTGGTGGGCGTCTCGAGTCGAGGCGTTCGCAGCGGGTTTCCTGATGGTGCTCCAGCTCGCTTCTTCTCTCCCCTTACCATTTGCTTGTTGTAAAACTCTGTTATTTCCGTTATATTTCTATAATGGAAAGGGGTGAAGCCCGGTTGGAAATGGTAAAGAATTAGTGCACGAGCAAGGTAGTAGGCTAGGGGGACATATTTCCTGTCCTGCAACCAGGAAATTACTCCACATTATTCTCTCTTATCCAAAGTCTATTCCATATTCTCGGCTCACAACTGTAATCCAACATATCAGACCAGGGAATCAAAAACTCCATTGACAAATTCCATCGATGTTCCAGTTTCCCGTTTCCAGAAGAGAGAATACCACACGCATTTCTGGTAACGACGCAGGAATAAACAAAGTTTTGACTTCGCTTTCAGGGGACGTGAGACGACGCCCCCAACTTGGATTTCGACTACTACGGGTAATAGAGAAATCCATCGGAACGTTCTCAGCGCAAAGCTCCAAATTCCGATCACAGGAGGAAATCAAACCGCAGCACTGCAAAGACGGTGCCGCCGGAAATCGCCGTGACGGAGTCCGTCATGCCGTCGTCTCGGTTCGCCAGAGGGCAAATACCAGCACCCCTGGTTTTCTCTGCCGGCGCCGGCGACCATTCAGAACCTCCCCCAGAAAAAAAAGAGTTGCTAGAGCTTGACCGCGAAATTCCATGGAAAACGTGACTGCCGTCACGCCACCAAACCCTCCCTCCTCCGGCTATAAATCGGGGATCTCCTCCGCCTGCCCTCCTCTTCTCTCCTCTCTGCATTTTTTCTCTCCATCGTTTTGCGCTTTAGCCCCTCCGGAAGGCCGGATTTCCTGTCCGCCCCCTCGGCCCGATCCCCACCGTGTCGGCGTGTCCCTGCTTCCACCGAGCTCGCCGCCCTTCGCCCTCTATAGCCAGGCGCCAGCCCGCGCTCGGCTCCGGCAGAGATTCCGCGTTTCACGAGCAGATTCGCCTTGCGGGCAACAACCACTGAGGCGCTTCTCGTCGCTTTGCTGCGAAGCCTCGATTGCGGCCAGGTTCTAGCGTTGGAGACCCTCGGCTTGGGGATTTACTGCCGGAGGAAGCTTTGCGCCTCCGGGAGGAACTCTTCCAGCTCCGAGGGTTTGGTGCCAGGAGGAGGAAGCCTCGTGTCTCGCGTGGGCTTAGTTGGATTTCGTGTAGTGGGGAGCAAAAGTTTGGCTGCTTTTGGGTGTCAGCTGTCGAGTCTTGTAGCCGAAGCCCTCTGCAGGTTGGGCTGGAGTTTTCCTCGCACCAGACGCCCAGAGGAGACACGCCTTCGGAGGAGATTTCTTGCCACCCCAAGGTTTCATCATCTTCTCCCCTTGGCCAAGTATATTTTCGTTTTCTTGCCATATTCGGTGATAAAGTATCTGAAAGTATGCATTACTGACCAAGTTTATGCTCTGAAATTGCCAGGTTGTGGATTTCCCTTTCCTTCCCAGGAAGACAACCGAGGGTTGGCTTCGCCACAAATTCTCCCAATTCTTAGCATCTGTGATTAGTGTTCTGGCTATTTAAGCTGCATTTGCATCCTAGGGAAACCAACAATTGTGTGAGACTGGAAACTTTCAATTCAGTTCGCATAAAGTGGTGTTCTTGCAATGGGGAATCAGAATGGGACCCTTGGGAACGATTACTACAATCGCTCCCGCAGGGAGCATGCTGGTCCTAGGTACGCCGATATGCACCTCGAAGAGGATGACTACTCGGACTTGAGGAAGTTTGAGAAGCCATGGCCTGAAGTGAGCTCATTCAAGCCCACCGCTGCTGGTATTCTGCGGCAAGGGTTGGACCCCAAATCAATCTCTGTCCTTGGGCGCAAGACGGCGGATCTCAGGGAGCATTACATCCTTGGTCGCAAACTTGGGCAGGGCCAGTTTGGGACGACGTATCTCTGCACTGAGATAAGTACAGGGTGCGAGTACGCGTGCAAGACCATCCTGAAGCGTAAGCTCATCACCAAGCAGGACGTCGAGGATGTGCGCCGCGAGATCCAGATAATGCACCATTTGTCGGGACACAAGAACGTTGTTTCGATCAAGGATGTCTATGAGGACGTGCAGGCGGTCCACATTGTGATGGAGCTCTTGGCCGGTGGGGAGCTCTTTGACCGGATTCAGGGGAAGGGCCATTACACTGAGCCGGAGGCTGCAGAGCTTATAAGAATTGTTGTTAGCATTGTGGCTATGTGTCATTCACTTGGGGTGATTCACCGTGATCTCAAGCCAGAAAATTTCCTCCTACTGGATAAAGATGATGACCTGTCAATTAAGGCAATTGACTTTGGTCTATCTGCTTTCTTCAAACCAGGTATGGTATCAAATTTTCACGCACAAGGATTTCTTTTGTACGGAACAAATAAAATACTCCATTGTTTAATCCCTGTTTGGCTGTATAATGGTATCAGTTAAACACTCAATTACAACTTCTGCTAGCACCTGTTAAGGATATTTATAGGAGCCGCCACTTCAACACCCAAACTAGTTGACAACAGCATTCTCTGAACATTGCCTAATACATCAGAATATCTCATCGATTTAACAATACATAGAGGTCTCAGCTTATTGCCGTTGCTTATTACGCGGGCATATATAGCTTATTGTCGTTGCTTATTTCGCGGGTATAGCATAATGAAAACAAAAACTCTTGTTTATCTGCCAGTCTTGTGGATTTCTGAATCATTTTTAATCTGATTTTGGCATTTATAATTTCAGGCGAGGTTTTCAGCGAACTGGTTGGGAGCCCATATTACATTGCTCCTGAAGTATTGTACAAACGTTATGGACCAGAATCCGATGTGTGGTCAGCCGGAGTGATACTCTATGTACTACTGAGTGGGGTCCCACCATTTTGGGCAGGTGACTTATGTAATCTCTGGTGTTAATTCTGAGTCTATTAATGTCTTCATAAATTGCTAAAAATGGTCATTATTAATTTTATCAGAGACACAACAAGGAATATTTGATGCAGTTCTTAAGGGGCACATTGATTTTGAGTCAGACCCTTGGCCTAAGATATCTGATAGTGCAAAGGATCTTATAAGAAAGATGCTCTGCCATTGTCCTTCAGAGCGCTTGAAAGCCCATGAAGTGTTACGTAAGTATATTTAATCTATTTGTTTGCCCTTGTACTGTATTTTAGTGCCTGTTTGTTTAATTCTGTGTTTTTGTATAATTTTAGTTCCCAGTTTCCCACACATTTTTTGTATTTGTTACCAATTATATGTTGATGTCAGGGCATCCTTGGATCTGTGAAAATGGTGCAGCCAGTAATCAGGCTTTGGATCCCAGTGTTATCTCTCGGCTCAAACAGTTCTCTGCAATGAACAATCTAAAGAAGCTGGCTCTCAGAGTGAGTGCATGAGTGCTTTATCGACATGCATACTTTCATACTGCTTCGAAAACATTTGTTGTTAATTTATCACCATCATCAAGCATCTTTCTGTTCAACTTCTTTGGATCTTTACAATAGTGTAGTTTAAATATTGGTATTATATGAACTTTATGTGTTACTGTGGACAATAGCTTGGTCTTTTTTGGACTTCTATAATGTTTACTTTGTGGCACATTCCGAATAATTGTTGAACATGCTGTTGGTCACGAGTGGGCTCTGTTGCTGACATTTGAGCAAGGTCATTTCAGCTGCCGTTTTTGGCTGATTCTTGCAGCAAGGACCACCTCATTCATTTGTGTGGTTTATGCACAAGCATGCTGGAATTCATTTTGTTTTGTATGTCCTACAGCTACCAATACTGTAAACAACATGGCATTGTTTCTTCTGACACTTATATGCTTCCAGGTGATAGCTGAGCGTCTTTCAGAAGAGGAGATTGCTGGGTTAAGAGAAATGTTCAAGGCAGTGGACCTCAAAAGTAGAGGTGTAATCACTTTTGGTGAGCTTAGAAAATGTTTAACAAGATATGGCAGTGAATTGGAGGATGCCGAAATTAGTAATAGACTGGAAGTGGTAAGTAGGTCATTTTCATGATGATTTTGAATGGAATGTGCACACACTGAATTAGCTGACACACGTTATCTCATTTCTTATGTGATCTTGAGATATCTTCACTGGAAAAGGTCTAAGTAGTACATATATATCATTAGTCTAATCAGGCATGACTTGTTTTGGGGTCTGTTGATCTTTCAAAAAGAAAAAAAGTATGACATGTCTAATGCGCCTGAAAAATACTTAAAGTATATGAAGAAAACATCGGAAATAAATGTTATACATGCATTTCTTGATTTGTTGGTAGGATATTATCTGCATTGTTGTCATGTTTTGTCTGATCTCTCAGAACCTTCTTCAGGATGATAAAGACAATGACATAACCATCAATTATGAAGAATTTATTGCTGCAACTATGCCTCTAAACAAGATTGAACGGGATGAACACTTAATGGCAGCTTTTACATATTTTGACAAAGATGGTAGTGGTTATATCACAGTCGACAAGCTCCAACGAGCTTGTGGAGAATATAACATGGAGGGCAATTTCCTTGAAGAGACTATTTTAGAGGTCGATAAAAACAATGTAAGTAGATCTTCCCATCTCAACTAACATGGTATTTGTGTCATGCAACTGTGATTCCGACTCCTGAAGAACCTTAGTGTACCACTTTTTGGAAAAGCTAATATGCTAGACTTAGACTTGGTTATTCTGGGGTTACATCTTTCATACATATTGCAGTTCACCTCAATCCAAGTGTCATTTCACTTGTAAAATCCTACCTATGCCCTTGGGCCGTACTGGGTATCCACCAGGCATGCCTTATACCCAGTGTTATACTAAACAGATCAAAGGGAAAAAAATGTACAGTGACAAGCATGACTGTCAGTCTAGTATTGACTGACATATAGATCTCGGGTTACATGTGGAATCTGATATCTGAATAATGTTGCAAAAAATATTTGTTACTTAAAGATCAAACTGTAGGAGTGATCTTAGCTGGATAATATTGTGTAAAGATCTAGTGATATTTTCCAGCACCACCTATAGCAGTGCTGATTTGTGTATAAACCAAGATGAGTCTGATGGATTGGTGTTATCTTTGTTTCTCAGGACGGTCAAATTGATTATGCCGAATTTGTAGCCATGATGCAAGGCAACTGCAATACTGGACTAGGGTGTCGAGCAATGGAAACCAGTCCGAATGTAACTTTGAGAGATGCACCTCAAGTACATTGATGTACAGATTTTGTTCTCTTCTCCTGTTCATCATCTCTCCACAACCCAAATTGGGTTGTCGACATGCAGCAGTAAGAGAAGAGACCAAGTCGATTCTTTTAGCGGTATCTATCTGGCTTAGTTAGTAGTACAGTCATTGGCTGCCTGCCAGGCTGGGCTAGCAGTTGAAAATACGCGAGGAAATGCATTCAGTTCGTTTGTTCTTCTTTCTGTAAGTTGTGTGCAATAAAATCCTGTCTCCTGCGAGAGATGGCATACTCCCCTAGTTGGATTTTCCTAACCTTCTAAGTCTAAAAACTATCGCTCAATCTGTGCAAATCATAATCAAACAGCCTCAGAAGCAGTTAATGATTTTGCAGGGACCATTTTCTCAGTAGATCACCTTGTTGTAAGGCATATTTACAGTATCAGTATGGCTACTCTAGTTGTGTGTGATCTTTCTATGTGAAGATGTGATGAAACCTGGAAGGAGTCTTGGCTCATGTCAGGTGGCCTCTGACACCCGGGACTCGGTAGCGGCAGCTATCTCCTGCACACGAGCAAGCCAGCACCGTCAGTAAGAACTAAGAATGAACTGGGTAGTGGGTCTAGATGCACCCATTAGGTAATTTATTTTTGGTTTTTTTTTCAGAATGTCAAAAAATTCCAGAAAAAAATCCGGATGTACATTACAGCGTGATGTGTTAGCACAAAAATTGGCATGGTGAAAAAACTTTATTAGCAACCTGTAAAAAAGACAAAATTCTGACACGTATATATACATTTTGGTATGTCCGAATTTATCTTTTTTGCACAGGTTGCAAAAAAAGTTTTTTCTTCGCGTAACTTTTTGTGCTGACTTGAAATGTGTTGGACTACGTGCAAAAAATTTATTTTGAATTTTTTGACATTTGGAAAATTGTTTTTTGGGTAGTGGGTGCATCTGCATCCACTACCCGTTGTGAATATCCGAGCAGCAAAGCAGTATATTGAGTTCAGAATGGAGAAATTGCCTTAACGTCTCCGTCTTTGGACAGGACACAGGTCGACGTCACTGCGCTGCCGTCGCCCAGCACCCACCCGACCTCGCACACCACTTCGCCGTCGTTCACCTTCAACGAGCTCCACAGCTGCCTCGGCAGCAGCGTCACGGCGCCGGTGGCCTCGTCTCTCACCGTTATGCGCTGTTCGTCGTCAGGCTCCAGCCCGGCCAACTTGCCCTGTGCATACATGCCAGTTATGAATATCTTCGATCGCCAGGCAGAGCGTAGGGATACGTGCAAGAGGAGTTGAGGTAGAGGACGTTTGGCTCACCGTCTCGGCATCCAGCGCGCCACCGGAGAACCTGGCGACGGAGGCGGCGGTGGTCTCCCACTGCCCCACCACCTTCGACATTGCGAGCCTCTCCCCGGCGGCGAACGCGGACTCCCGGAGCGCGCAGCCGCCAAGCTGGTCGCCGTTGCGGTACGGGCCGTAGCGCTGCTCGGAGAACACCTTGATACCGCGCAGCTTGGCCTCGTCCTTGCCCAGCGCCACGGTCTGCACGACCCTGACCCTGACCTCCGCGTCGTCCGGGCGCACGACGCAGTGCTCCACCTCGAGCACCGTGGCGGGGCCCTTGGGCCAGGCGGCGACGTAGGATCCCCCCGCGCCGGCGCCGTCGTAGGCGAAGGCGGAGGCTGAGGATGCGTGGCGCTGGTGGGAGGTGTACACGGTGGCGGCGTCGGCCTCGCAGCCGACGGTGGGGAGCAGGCGGACGAGGCGGTAGTGGAGCGCGCGCGGCGTGGCGGGGTCGGCCAGGGTCGGGCACTGCGTCTGCCAGTCGAACACCTGGACGCCCCACTCCCGGAACGCGTCCGGGACCACGTTCGCGGGGAGCTCCACGGGGTCGCCGGCCACCGTGAACTCCGCGCCGAAACCGTCCCACTCGCCGGACACCCGCGCCGCGAACGCCGCCCACTTTTCTGCGTACAACGTGCATACCACCAAGCTTTAGTGTCCAGGTTAGCTAGTCATGGCATGAAGCATGATGGCACAATGTTTTCTCATTGGATCGTGTGCCAGTGTTTGTAAGCTGACCGGCTGACCTGACTGCGCGCCGTCCGTGGCGACGGTGGCGGGGGTCGCGGCGAAATGGCCCGCGGCGGCGGCGCCGATCTCGCTGACGCCGAGGGCTTGGTGGGCGCCCGTAGCCGAAGCAGATGCGATTGTGCAGGCGCGCTTTGGTGGGTGGCGTTGGCGTTGGGGATGGGCGCCAGGCGCTGCGTCGACAAGAGATGCATCAGGTGACCCCGCTTTCACTTTTCACGCCTTGTTTTGGTGGATTGGCGTTCGTCCTCAGGTCCCATGGATCAAGGCCGATCAGGTGTTCCGGTCGAGAAGATAAAAAACGTGTGGGTGTGCTTAGGATCACAGGGTTCGTGGCCACTCACTCGTTCAAATGCTACGTCTCTCGGCGGACGGCAACAAAACATCGGTGGTTCAAAATGCATGAAAACGACTGGAGATTCTTTGCTACTCCACATCAGGAACGCATCGTCGGTTCTATCCTATCCTTTGTGCAACCGGGACGCGCTCCTCTCCATGTTTTCTGCTACCTCCGGTCCCATGGGACATGACAGCCCACTTGTCCAAAGGGAAACAGGTTAGATGATAAGTGAAAATCGATGAAAGCGTCGAGTTTATCAGGGTCAGCCTCCCTTTCCGGTTAAGTAACTTGCCCTTCCAAGGAGGGACCTTTGCAGCAGCCCTATCGAGCAGAGGTTGAACATCGATTCTTCTCGGCTTTCTGAACCCCAAGGGAAAACCTAGGTACTTGCAAGGCAGCTCCCCCACGTCCCCTCCGAAATTATCAAGGATTCCCTCATGAGCCGGCAAATCGCATCTCACCTTGTAAGCAGTACACTTCTGGAAATTTGCTTTTAGCCCTGAGATCAAACCAAACCTCACAAGAATGGCCTGCACACTCTCAACTTCCTCACGAACAGGGTTTAGGAACAAGGCGGCGTCGTCGGCAGAAAGACTAGCTCTCAGCCTAGGAGAAGTTTCTCGTGGGCTGGAGACGAGGAGGCTAGCGGGAGCAAGTGTTTGGTGAATTGGAGACAGTTCTGTGCGCCCAAGCAGGTGGGAGGCCTGGGAATCAAAGATATGACAGCTTACAGCCGGGCGCTGAGGCTCAGGTGGCTATGGTTCGAATGGGACGTGGTCGAAAGGCCGTGGAAGGGCTTCAGGGTGCCTTGTGACACAGTGGATAGGGACTCAGCTTCGGTGACTTGCAATGCACAAGTCACCGAGCGACTTGGACGAATCCTGTCCCTCCATTTCAGATCCAACGGACAAGATTTAACCAAATCTGAAACTAAAAAATAAAACTTCTCAGAAAAAATCGAAAAAAATCCAGTACAACAGAAATGTTTCGTTTTTTCTATTTTCTGAAAGTTTCATCCTGTTTGGATTGATGGTTTGCATATAACTAGCGTTTTATGTTTTAATCTAAAAATGCTACGTATTCCCAAACCATTCGTCCAAATAAAATACAAAATTCACAGAATAATTATCGAATCATTTCTGTTGTACTGGAATTTTTTTGATTTTTTCTGAGAAGTTTTATTTTTTAGTCTCAGATTTGGGTGAATCTTGTCCGTTGGATCTAAAATGGATGGACAAGATGCGCCCAAGTCGCTCGGTGACTTGTGCATTACAAGTCACCGAAGCTGAGTCCGTGGATAGACGGCTGTTCGCCGCTGCCTGCACTGTTGTCTCGCTGGGCGATGGCAAAACTGCCAGGTTCTGGGACACCCGTTGGCTGGGCGGTAGCTCACCTTTGGAGATCGCACCGGCCTTGTTTCCTCTAGCTTGGCGCAAAGAGCTGACGGCTTGTGAGGGACTGAACCGAGGAAGATGGATGACTGGATTGCAGCGCATGGACTCCGAAGAGCAGTTGACGCAATTTGTTGATCTTTGGCAGAGAGTTCAAGGAGTGGTAATGACGGGCGAGAAGGATTCAATTCGGTGGATGAGATCGGGTAGCGGCACTTATTCAGCGAAAGTGCATATGAGGCGCAATTCTTAGGGAGATTAAACCAGCCAACATTGAGCAAAATTTGGAGCCTCAAGATCGAGCAGAAGATAAAATTCTACTTGTGGCATAGTTTTAAATAGCCGGCTATAGAAAAATAGCCCCGACCCTTAAAAGGGGGCTATAGCCAGGCTAAACGGGGCTATAGGTGGAAATTGTACATGAATTTATTTAGCCCCAAGATTCTTCTATAGCCGAGCTATAGCCGGCTATTTAAAACTTGTGGCTGCTCTAGCAAAACAGAAACTGGACATCAGACAGGCTGGCACGAAGGGGCCGACCTCATTCAGCCCACACTAGTACAGAACGACACATCGGATATTCCTCTATGGAAACGGCAGCACAAAGGCAACAGAAAAACGACTCCGCGCGTCGAAAATAAGAGCCCGCGCCCGTAAATCGCGACACATCGGAAACGGTTAAATTTATTTAACTGTTTGCAATGTGAGTACACAATATCGGTAACGGTTAGAAATATGAGTCCGTATGCAAAATAACAGGGCCCAAAAGGCCCATTTAGCCAGTCCAATAAATAGACATCCTAACCCTAACGCCGGCGCCGCACATCTCGATCTCATTCCTCTCCCTTATCCTCTCTTCACAGCCGCCGCTCTCCTCCTCTAACTTACGCAGCAGGGGCTGCTCTACCTATCATACTTAGACAATGCCCTCCGTCGGCGTCCGGTCGGTGTCCGCGCAGGCTGCGGCTGCGGCTGCTGCTGCTGCTGTACCAGCTCATGTGGATGGATTGATGGAAGGAGCTGCTAATTGAGGGGATCTTGTCGATCTGTACCTGAGGAGGATCACGGTGGCCTCCAAATCCAGGTGCTATGAACAAGCTTGTCAGGCTGATCTACTCCAGCGCCGCCCATCACGAGCTTCTGGTGCGCTCCCGCATCTGGTACGCTCTCTCTCTCGTGCATCTTGATCCGCTAGCTAGTATGCTCCCGTAGTTCGTATTTGCTGCTGCTCTCTTTAGTTTTCCGGCCGGACCACAATATGTGTCTTTGGATCTGCATCTTGTACGCTTCTACAATTCGTATCTGCAACTGCTATCTCTTTGTTTTCCGGCCAGACGACAATAGGTATCTTGATACGTTCTTGAAAAGGGCAGGAAGAAATACAATAAAGTGGAGGCCACTAGTATTTGCATCGATCTGTTCTTACTTGGTCCAGCATGAATAGTATTGGATGCCAGATTAATACTTGTTGTTTCATCAATATGCAGCTATACCTTGTGTCTGTTCTAAAATTTGCACTACTTATGCAGTATCTCTTGAAGAATGGCGTGCATGTATGCTACAAGTCCCGGTGGCCTAGATTGATTTCTATTGTGAGCAAGGACTAGCGCGGCAAGACGTGATGATCTGGGTGGATTTTCATTGCGAGCAGTAGTGGATTTTTTGCGAGTGGAGGCATAATTTTCTAGTGTATTATGAACCTTGTGCCTTGTGTATTTTTGACATATAGTATTATTTAAATCTTGAATGTGTCCTATGTGAAAGACTAGTAAAGTGCAGTACTGTAGTTATCATTGATCGCTTCAGCTACCGGTGGTGACCGGTTGGCCTGCTTTTTTTTTTAATATATATGATTCACAACGCAAACGATTAAAATAACCGTTGCAGATGAATGCGTCCACATCAGTATCGGAAGCGGGGCAACGGATGCATTCTCCGTGACCATTGAGGGTTTTGGCCCGTTGCCTTAGCATCGTTCTGTACTAGTGCCAATGTTGTTTTTGTGATCAGGGAATCGAGTCCGCGGCGCACATCCTGCTTCTTTGCCCTTTCACCAAGGAGGTCTGGTCCCTTGTGGCGGTTGACATGCCTAGGATCGCGGCTGCGTCGCTGGACAGCTCGGCAGTCAAGGAATGGTGGCACAAGGTTGGTGCCCAGCCGAGCAAGTCCATTAGAAAGAAGGAGGTGGACTTTTCGGCATACGTGGCTTGGCACTTGTGGAATGAACGGAATCAACGGGTTTTCCAAAATAAATCTCTGCACCCTATCGCCATTTTAGCTCTTATTCGTGATGATGTTTCCCTCGCTAGAGAGGTGTTTTGGGAGTAGTCTGTTGCAGGTTTTCGGGAGGGAGGGTGTTCTCTGGCTTGTTCCCCTTTGTACTTTGTTCTTTCTTCTATAAATGAAATGGCAGAGCTCCTGCCGGTTAAGCGTCAAAAAAGTCTCCTTGACAGCAATCTAATTTCTCAGTGTAGCAAATTGAAAATCCACTACTGCTACGGAATTCATTACAAATTGGTTTGCAGTGTTAAAAAAATACTTGTCACACACCCGTTCCGTTTCTTAAACGAAGCCGTCACTACTAACATCTACAATCTCAAATTAATATCTTTAAATGCATAATGAAATGTACTTTCATATTACATCTACCTAGTTTTCTAATTCTCACAAGTGTTTCCTACACCATTAATCAAACTCACATTGATTGACTTTATAGAAAAAATATATGCCGTGTTTTGAAGAACGAAGGT
Source organism: Poa pratensis (assembly GCA_947311845.1). Lineage (NCBI taxonomy): Eukaryota > Viridiplantae > Streptophyta > Magnoliopsida > Poales > Poaceae > Poa > Poa pratensis. The sequence continues at coordinate 66,662,186 of CAMZMU010000045.1, read as the reverse complement.
AGTAGAACATGGCAACAAAGCTACAAAGACTTATACGCATTAAAATTTACATAAGTCGGTAAAATATGGAAAATAGCAAAATGTGCATTCACAGTCAGCAAGCTTACACCGTTCACAACCTGAAAATGTACAATCAGAATCCCTCATGAGCTTACCTATACCGAGTCACGAGAAACCATTGCGAGGTAAATTACATTCATTTATTCTCATGAGATTTATTCAGTAAGTATGCCAGCAGCAGACAACGAGTTGTTGTCGCCATCGAGGAAAGGATAGTCCGTGTAGCCAATGACCGGATCTTGTGTGTAGAATGTGGAGCGGTCGTACTCGTTTAAGGTTGCGTCCAACTTGAACCTCGTGGGCAAGTCTGGGTTGGCCAAGAAAATCCTCCCGTACGCAACAAGGTCAGCATAGCCATCCGACACCACCTTGTCACCCTCCTCCTTGTCATACCCACCGGCGGCGATGAAGGTGCCATTGAAGGCTTTCTTGAAGGGCAAGAGTCCATGGGGGATCTGCCTGCGTCCATCGACGATGGCCATTCTGGGTTCTACCATGTGACAGTAAAGAAACCCTTGGTGCTTGTTGAGCTGCTCCACCAAGTAGAGCGCAAGCGCCTGTGGGTCGGAGTCGACGCAATCCATGTAGTCCACGAACGGCGACAACCTGATCCCCACGCGATGCGCCCCGACTTCACGGACGACGGAATCGACTATCTCCACGACGAAACGGCACCGGTTCTCGAGGCTGCCACCGTACTCGTCGGTGCGGTCGTTGGCGCTATCCTTCATGAACTGCTCGAGGAGAAAACCATGTGCACCGTGGATCTCCACGCCGTCGAACCCTGCCTCGATAGCGTTCCGGGCGGCGCGCCTAAAGTCATCAACGACGTGAGGTATCTCGTCTACCCGCAGTGCCCGGGGTTTGGGGTATACTTTGCCGGTCTCGGCGTCGGGGGTTACTGCCTTGTTAGTGCTGGAGATGGGCGCCGTCTGGGTATCTGTTTTGTAATACCGCATCAGTAAATTCTATGGCGATACATTCATAATATCTATCTATGGTACAACTTATGAACATGCAAGAGAAACAATTCATCGTATGGATGGATGGGCGAGAGAGACATACCGACTGTGTAGACCCTCCCGACATGCGCAATCTGACAGAAGAACAAGGCGCCCTTGCGGTGGACGGCATCCACGATAGGCTTCCATGCGTCGACCTGTTCTTGCGTCCAGATGCCAGGGATCTCTGGGTAGCCCAGTGAGTCGGCGGAAATCACCGTGCCCTCCGAGACGAGGAGACCGCCTGGAGTGGCCCGCTGCGAGTAGTAGAGCGCCGCTTCCGGCTGCGGCACGCTGCCGTAGGAGCGGCACCGCGTCATGGGCGCGAGCACCACCCTGTGGGAGAGATCAAAGGGCCCCATCTTGTACGGTGTCAGCAGCGGGATCACCGCCTCTTTCTCCGGCTGGTGAGCCATCGCCTGTTGAGTCTCGATTGATTCTGGTTGCTTACGGCTGAATTAGGCCCTGATGCTTGGCAGTCTGGCTGATATGATCTTACTCTGCTCTCTTTCTTGCTCTATTGTGTTGTGGTTCAGGTTCAGGTTGTATCTTGTATTATAGGTGCCGAAGTGGAGCAGGAATGGTGTTTGATTTTGCCAGTCGACCTGGTTCTCTCTTTCCAGTCGTTTCCTCTCGTCATCCTCTTTGTCAGCCACGTTCAGCAAAAGCAGCCAGTCTAGTATAGTATTAAACTGTCACCCAGCAAGTGGGCTGTTGCTTCGTCTGCGCACAAAGAGTGTAATTTCTTAGAACAAATTAGCTCACCTCCTTCGCTGTCACCCAGCAAGTGGGCTGTTGCTTCGTCTGCGCACAAAGCAAAATATTATTTTCATGAATTAATGTAAGAAAGGTATATCACGTCAATAGAAAGGTCCCAAAGGATCAATACCGGAACCTCCTCCCCTTTCCCCGTCTACAGTGAAAAGGGCGATTTTTGGGCGTTTCCTGTGCAACCAGCTCGTCGCCGGCGATCCGGCTGATTCCTCGCCCTCCGCGGCCGCTCCGGCGGCGGGAGGGTGGGGAATCGATGGATCCCGGCGTGCACATAGTTAGGTGTGCGTGGGGTGCTTGCCGGCGGCGCTGTGGAGGTGGTGGCGTTGCCGGAGAGGCTTTTGGTGTCGGCGGTCCTCTCCTCTGCTCGGGGTGCTCCGGCGGAGGCTCGTTGCAGATCCGTCGTCCTCGGCGCGTCCGCCGCTTCTTGGAGCCGCAGCGTGCCCCCCTCGAGCCGGCGTTCGTGACGGCGGAGCTGGCTCTTGCTCGTGGGGTTCTTCGGCCTTCACCTCGGTGCTAGGCGGTGCTTTTGCTCAAGATCTATGGGAGTTGCAGGCGGGAAGCTCCTCCTCGACGGCGGGCTCGGATGGATTTGTGGAAGAAGGGTGGTGCTGGTGGCGGCTTGGAGCTGATGGTCGTTCAACGCTCAAATGCCGGTGCTTGCGTCGGTTGGATCATGCGGCTTTTCAACATGTTTGGCCAGGCCGTCGTCTTCGGTGCGAGGTAAGCTCGCCATCTTCTTCTCCGGCGGCGTGCTGCTGGAGCTCGAAGGAGGTGTGCGGCGTGGTGGCTCCGATCTCGGCGTGTGGTGTGTGCTTCCTCCCTCTGTTCGAGTGGGTGCGTTCGTATTGTTGTTGATCTTTGTACTCGAACTCCCTTCAAAAAAAAAAAAGTCCCAAAGGGAGTCCGTATAGTATTAAACTGAATAGATTCAGGGTGTTTATGTACTCATGGCACTTTGCACAGTTGCACTAGACTGTCTCTTTCCTGTTCCCTCTCGTCATCCTCTTCGTCATCCAGCCAAGATACATTGCATGTAGACTGGTGCCATGTGTACTTTTCTGTACCTGACTATCAGTAAGCGATGATGTAGGTTCTAAGAAGAGTGTAAGCGGTGATGTAGTCTCTCAAAAGAGTGTAAGCGGTGATGTAGCTACCTTGTGTTGCTGCGTATATCACGTCAGTCTCCATGGCCCAAAGTTCTCTTATGAATTCGACGAGTACTGAAAGAGCAATCGAGGGAGTACATCTGTGAACATATCTTATTTTACTCCCTCTATTTTAAATTAGATGACTTTCATTTGTCTATACTTCTAACATGTCTGGATACATTCACATGTGGATAAATAGAAGTCATCTAATTTAGAACGAAAAGAGTATCAAAGTGAACACATAGCTTACACTGTCGCTAGTTCGCTATCCTACGTTTTTATTACAGCACAAATGAACATAAGCCACGTATTCGCTTCCAAGTCCCAAATGTACATATATGTGAGCTCCTACGTGAGCATCTCTAGCAAACGCCCCGAATGATCGTTTGGGGACTGCCGATTGGATCCAATTAGCACGATGTGCGGTCCGTCAAGGAGCACATCATCCGGGCTATATATGTGGGTATCGCTAGGGAGAGGGCTCCCTTTGCGAAGGGCACCGCAGCGTTCGTAGGGGTGGACCTAAATACAGCCTAGTGGGGGCTTAGGCCCACTCAAATTTGAAAACTTCAAAAGGATTTGTTCATTTTTCAAATAAGAACTTAAAAATTTCAAAATTTCTAATGTATGTAAGAACTACCCCCACTCTAAAACTTTGCCCCCACTAAGAAAACATTTTGGGTCCGCTCTGGGTTTGGCCACGAGGGCACCACGTCCAGACCGGTGTGTTTCTCTCCCGAGGTCGGCGAGTCGTCGCCTGTCGGTCGCAATCGCTGCCGCCTATATTCTCCTCCCTGACCACCCCGGCTAAAACCCTTTACGATGGTCACCGTGTTCGGATCGATCTCAACTATGCATACATGGGCACCGAGTTTGTGTAGCTCAACTTGTCGGTGCATTTAGTTGGAGAGGAGATTCCTGCCTTACGAGTTTCATCGATCCATTTATCAAAAAAGAGTAAAAAATAGAAGTTCTAAAAAGAAGAAGAAGAAAACTACATGTTGTCAATGATGTATATCCCAAAATCTCAATTTGGAATACTTTACATGACGACACAAAAATGACAAAGAGTGGATCCGAGTATACACATTTTTTTAATTTTAAAAATATACAAGATTTTTTCATTTTGTGTAGCACATAGTACAATTTTTTTTGCATTATGATCTTGCCTGCTTGTGGAATGCATCACCGACTACACTCATAATTTGTTTCAGAATTTTTTAACTTTTGAATACATTTTTGAAATTTTAAAATATAGGGAACACTAGACCTCGGGAGCAAAATGACTTTTCGACTTCGTTGAGCCTACTATATATAGGTTTCCTACACGAAAACTAAACGACTAATTTATTTTCACATTCTTTCAAACCAAATCTCTAATAGTTTTAAAACGCCTTTTCATTCCCATCTATCCGCCATCTCGATCTTCAACCATGACCAAATGACTTGCTAGTTTGCACAGCAAAACTTCACCGTCCTCCTCCACAATCATGTCATCGAAAATCCTCCTCGTTCAGATCTAGGTTTTCCACGAAATCAATCGTCACCAACTTAGCACCGCTAGAACAGGTGCCATCTTCCTCTATAACCCTCCACGTCGCCGACTTCCCACCAGCCAACAGAACTCCCTTCGTACGAGAATTCTAGTCTGACATCACCGCTAATCGCAGACGACACCTTGTTCCCAGCGCCGAAACCATACTCTAGAACCACACCGAGAAAGATGCCAGGATCCTCTTATCAATCTCACCGAGGATAGTCAATATTGGAACCGATCTTGATAGTACAAGTAGTCTCGCCTCTAGAGTCCGGAGAGAGAGAAACCCTAAAACGGGACTTGAATTAGCTGTCCTCATGGCAGGACTTGTTAATCGCATCTGATGACGACGACCATTGCAACTTAATAAATAGGACCGGTGGGATCGCCTTCAACAGATATATCGATTTCAGTCTGATGCAACATCATTTCAGGCAGACTTTTTCTCATCTCTTGGACTAACGAGCGGCTCCGCGAAACCATGTGCCATGGTCAATTTCTTTTCCAGGGAAATGATTTTCCCTTTTAGTTTTTTTGTAGGTTTTCTTTTTTAGGTTTTTTTTTTTTTGAGACAAAGGTTTTCCATTTTAGGTGAAGAGGGAAATGGGCTTTGCTAGCCAATCGAGTCAGGTGGGCCGAACGTACCCGAGCGAGTCTATCAGGCCGGGCCGCGAAAGCGCCCGACCTTCCACCACGCCGCCCGCGCCGCTGCCATGGATCGGAACTCTCCGCCACGAGGACCGCGGCTAGCCCTGAGCAAAACAAAACCATGGAGCGCGCCCACGGCGGGTAAATTTGGGCGCGGGCGGGAGACGACGAGACCAGACGAGAGAGGAAACCCAAACACCAATCCAAACCTCACCCAGTGGCCTCCCCCCAAAACTTCCCGCCACGCCCCCCTCGCCGCCGCCGCCGCCATGGAGAGGAAGCAAGCGGACTACAACAACCTGGTAAGAACCCCGCCGCCACCTCTTCCCATCCGCCCCTGCGTTTTGTGTCTTTCCCCACTTCCGATTCGCCCGCCATCTGTGCTTGCTGGACTGATTCGGCGAGCGATTGCGCTTGGCAGGACGAGAGGTACACGATCCAGGGGGAGAGATACCAGGGGCAGCAGTACAGCCACATCTACTTCACGCGGCTCCACCACATGCGCACCCTCCTCCACGCCCTCGTCCCCTCCCGGAAGCCCAACATCCCCGGTACGGAACGCTTTCCCTCCCTCCCCTGAAGCTTATTTCGTGGTACTTGGGCGTGACTAGTAGACTGGATGCGGTTTTGGGCCTCATTTCAGTTTGGTTGTGAACTTGTGATACAGGACGGTTGCTGAACTAGGGTTTCTCTGCTGAACTGTGTAGCTCTCTAATCCATAATGCGTGTTTCCAAATTTTTGGCCATTTGAGCTCAGATTCGGGTTCAACAGCTTGAAACAACGATTAGGGTCTCTTGAATGTGGTTACATGACATTTGAGGGGATTGAATGCATAGCCAATTTAGGTTGTGTGCTTTCGCGAAGCTTTGGTACTGGTAGCTGCCGAATGTTTTTATTGGTGGGAAAGAGATGTTGACAGGGTTGGAGTAAAAAATCATCTCAGTTGCTTATAAATTATAATGCTTTGTCGCATAGGAACTTTACATTGGATTTGATAATACTAAGGACTTTACTAACGTTGGTAGTTACTATGTATTCACAATCTTAATAAATGTGCCTAATGGTTAGCAAGATCTAAAAAAATTATCCAGTTACTGGGTTTACTGATTCATATGCCAAACATTTTTTTTGCTGTGTCGGTTATGTTTTTTTCATGGTACTGTGTTAATCAAGAGGTAGTTGAAGTCACAACTTTTCCTATGCTGCAGTCACTACAGTGCTCGGACTCGAGGAAGGAAAGGATTGCGTGCTTGTTGGAACTTTATTCAAGGAGATGAAACTGAAGCCTTCTATTCTTGATGAATACTCCAAGGAGGTACTTTAATATGAAAGTAGTGCTTCCGTACTTTCTCTCATGGTGTCTGTCTGTAATAACCTGAGGGGCTTATGCATGAAATATCTGTGATGCAGAGGTCCACAATCCCTCTTGTTAAGCCACACAATTTCATGCATCCTGATGATAATCTCATTCTGGAAGATGAAAGTGGAAGAGTTGCACTTGCAGGAGCCATACCTCCAGCAGCTTATGTCACTGGTAATTTTGTCTGTTTCTTCAAAACTCAGTACACTGCAAATTCAAGGCTTGTTTCGTTAGTGTTGTAGAATTTGTTGTTCTTTTGACCAACATGGCATGTTCCTTGGAAATAACACGCGATCATCTACAGGAGTTGTAGTAGCTCTCCACGGAAAGGAAACAAGTGCTGGCAACTTCCTTGTTGAAGATGTTCTCGAGGCTGGTCTTCCTCCCCAAACCGTGTTGCCTAGCATAAGTAATATTTTTCGTGTCCTGTTGTGCTCATTTCTGAACATGTTTTCCATTTTGCTATAAATTTCTACAACAACAATAACAACAACAACAACAACAACAAAGCCTTTTTTCCCAAACAAGTTGGGGTAGGCTAGAGTTGAAACCCATAAGATCTCGAAACCAGGTCATGGTTCTGGCACATGGATAGCTAACTTCCACGCAGCCCTATCCATGGCTAGTTCTTTGGTGATATTCCAATCCTTCAGATCTCTCTTAACAGACTCCTCCCATGTCAAGTTTGGCCTACCACGACCCCTCTTAACATTCTCATCCCGCTTTATCCGTCCGGTATGCAATGGCGCTTCCGGAGGCCTACGTTCTATATGACCAAACCATCTTAGACGGTGTTGGACAACCTTCTCTTCAATTGGTGCTACCCCAACTCTCTCACGTATATCATCATTCCTAACCCGGTCCTTTCTTGTGTGGCCACATATCCATCTCAACATGCGCATCTCCGCTACACCTAACTGTTGGATATGTCGTCTCTTGGTCGGCCAACATTCTGCGCCATACAACATCGCAGGTCGAATCGCCGTCCTATAGAACTTGCCTTTTAGCTTTTGTGGCACTTTCCTATCACAGAGGACGCCAGAAGCTTGGCGCCACTTCATCCAACCAGCTTTGATTCGATGACTCACATCTTCATCGATATCACCATCCTTCTGGAGCATAGACCCCAAATATCGGAAGGTGTCTTTCTCAGGTACCACCTGTCCATCAAGCCTAACCTCTTCCTCCTCGTGCCTAGTAGTACTGAAACTGCACCTCATGTACTCAGTTTTGGTTCTACTAAGCCTAAAACCTTTCGATTCTAGAGTCCGCCTCCACAGCTCTAACTTTCTATTAACCCCCGCCCGACTATCGTCAATTAGCACCACATCATCCGCAAAGAGCATACACCATGGGATATCTCCTTGTATATCCCCTGTGACCTCATCCATCACCAAAGTAAAGAGATAAGGGCTCAAAGCTGACCCCTGGTGCAGTCCTATTTTAATTGGAAAGTCATCGGTGTCGCCATCACTTGTTCGAACACTTGTCACAACATTATCATACATATCCTTAATGAGGGTAATGTACTTTGTTGGGACTTTGTGTTTCTCCAAGGCCCACCACATGACATTCCGTGGTATCTTATCATACGCCTTCTCCAAGTCAATGAACACCATATGAAGATCCTTCTTCTTCTCCCTGTATCTCTCCATAAGTTGTCGTACCAAGAAGATGGCTTCCATGGTAGACCTCCCAGGCATGAAACCAAATTGATTTTTGGTCACGCTTGTCAATCTTCTTAAACGGTGCTCAATGACTCTCTCCCATAGCTTCATTGTATGGCTCATCAACTTGATTCCACGGTAATTAGTGCAACTTTGAACATCCCCCTTGTTCTTGAAGATTGGCACTAATGTACTCCGCCTCCATTCTTCGGGCATCTTGTTTGACCGAAAAATGAGGTTGAAAAGTTTAGTTAGCCATACTATCGCTATGTCTCCAAGGCCTCTCCACACCTCGATGGGGATACCATCAGGGCCCATTGCCTTGCCTCCTTTCATCCTCTTCAAAGTCTCCCTAACCTCAGCCTCCTGGATACGCCGCACAAAGCGTCGGCTGGTATCATCGGAGGAATCGTCTAGCTCAATGGTAGAGCTCTCATTCTCTCCATTGAACAGGTCGTCGAAGTACTCTCGCCATCTACGCTTGATCTCTTCGTCCTTCACGAGGAGTTGATCCGCTCCGTCCTTTATGCATTTGACTTGGTTGACATCCCTCGTCTTCCTTTCTCTCGTCTTCGCCATCTTATAGATGTCTCTTTCGCCTTCCTTCGTGTTTAGACGCTGGTAGAGGTCCTCATACGCCCGACCCCTTGCCTCGCTCACCGCTCGCTTTGCGGCCTTCTTTGCCCCCTTGTATATCTCCATGTTGGTTGCGCTCCTGTCCAGGTATAGGCGTCTGAAACAGTCCTTCTTCTCCTTAATAGCCTTCTGGACCTCAACGTTCCACCACCAGGTATCCTTAGCATCCCTTCTACTTCCCCTGGTCACCCCAAACTCCTCTGATGCAATCTTCCGAATGCAAGTCGCCATCCTCATCCACATACTGTTTGCATCGCCTCCTTCCTCCCAAGGGCCCTCCTTAAAAACCCTCTCCTTAAAAGCTTGAGCTGCCTCTCCCTTTAACTTCCACCACTTTGTTCTAGCAACTTTTGGGCGCTTATCCCGCTGGACACGAATCCAAAAACGGAAGTCAGCCACCACCAGCTTATGTTGATGGACAACACTCTCTCCAGGTATCGCCTTACAATCAAGGCAAGCGCGTCTATCTTCTCTTCGAGAGAGGACAAAATCAATCTGGCTAGAGTGTTGGCCACTACTGAAAGTCACTAGGTGGGATTCTCTCTTTCTAAAGAGGGTGTTAGCTACGACCATGTCGTAGGCTAGGGCGAAGCTTAAGACATCCTCCCCTTCTTGGTTCCTGATGCCATAGCCAAAGCCCCCATGCACCCCTTCAAAACCTGTGTTAGATGTACCCACATGGCCATTGAGGTCTCCTCCTATGAAGAGCTTCTCACCAGTAGGTACTCTCCTAACCAAGTCCTCGAGACCTTCCCAGAACTCTCTCTTGGTGCTCTCGTTGTGGCCTACTTGCGGGGCATACGCGCTGATAACATTGAGAACTAAGTCCCCAACAACCAGCTTGACTAGGATAATCCGGTCTCCTTGCCTCTTGACGTCCACTACTCCATCCTTGAGGCTCTTGTTGATCAAGATGCCTACCCCATTTTTGTTTGAGGTTGTCCCCGTGTACCACAGCTTAAAGCCGGTATCCTCCACCTCCTTCGCCTTCTGTCCCTTCCATTTGGTCTCTTGGACGCATAGGACATCAACACGCCTCCTTATCGCCGTATCAACTAACTCCCGTAACTTGCCCGTCAGGGACCCTACGTTCCAGCTACCTAAGCGGATCCTCCTAGGCTCGGCTAACTTCCTTACCCTCCGCACTCGTCGAGTCAAATGCGAAGACCCTTGCTCATTTTTCACTACACCCGGGCGTCGATGCAGCGCGCCACTAAGGATGCGACGACCCGATCCTTGCTCACTTATCACCGTATCCAGATCAAGATACGGCGCGCCACCAAGGGGGTGGCGGCCCGGCCCTTGCCCATTTGACACCACACCCGGGTTCCGATATGGCGCGTCGCTAAGAGGGTTACGCCCCAACGAGGTTCTTTTGGGTTTCATCTCCATAAGAGTGGCTGGGTTTTTTCCGTTGGCTTGCCAAGCCTATCACAACCCTCCTCCTTTATCCGGGCTTGGGACCGGCTATGTTGAGACAACATAGGCGGAGTTTTTGCTATAAATTTCTAGTCGTGTTAAAATTGCTCTGGAATCACACTTCTTTCTTTTACAGATGAGGACAAGTATGTTGTATTTGTGTCGGGATTAAGTGTTGGAAGCGGCACATTCAATCCTCTGCAGTTCCAGCTTCTTATTGACCATATCACGGGGCATTTGGGTGATGAGAATGTATGACATTTATCTTTTTAAATGAGAAATATTATGCTTAAAGTCACACATTAATTGTGGTGTCTCCCTTGGAATTAATTAGGAGCAAACCATAGCATCAAATATAGTTCGTGTCGTGATCGCTGGAAATTCGGTACATATTGCCCCAAGGTTCTTGAATGGTCAGGTAATAGCATTGTATTTCACTTGTTTTCTGATACTATGTGAAACTGGTTTTGTCTGTTGTGATAGTAGTATGTATCCTACCTTTCAGACAGTAGCTGCAAAAGATCAACCGAGGATAGCTGAGCCAATCAGAGAACTGGATATAATGCTGACTCAGGTTCAACACTTTTACCTTTTGCCTCAAATTTTGCTAGTGTGCCTGCTCCGGTCTCTGTAATAGATCTTGATGTAATCCATTTCCTCTGTAGCTTGTGGCGTCATTACCTGTAGATATCATGCCAGGGTGTAATGATCCAGCAAATTTTTCGTTGCCTCAGCAGGTGGGCTCTTGATGCCGATGAACAACTGTTGATATGCATATTACAACCAGTCAAGTGTATCTTATATGCATCCATGACTAACTCAATCTTACTTTATTGTAGCCTTTGCACAGATGTCTTTTCTCTGGAGCATCCACCTATAATACATTTTCATCATGTCCGAATCCACATCAGTTCGATCTTGACAATGTCAAGTGAGTGACACTGCTTCTATAACTTTCCATAAACAATGCAAACTAGAGATTTTTATGCAAGAAACTCTGTATGTAGGTTTATTGGAACATCTGGCCAGAACATAGATGACCTCTACAGGTATTCGGATGCCAAAGACAGGCTAGAATTCATGGAAAGGACATTGACATGGCGCCATCTTGCTCCAACTGCACCGAACAGCCTAGGTAACTCATTAGGCATTTCATTTGTGGTGGTTTGATTAGATTGTTGGGTATAAAATAGGACCTAGTGTTATTATCATTTATTTTTTTACATGAATTTCATGATCTAATGGCCATTTGGTAGTTACATTAGCTAAAGCTAGATGACCCTTAACTGGATATCTGTTTCAACCAGGGTGTTATCCATACACAGACAAGGATCCTTTCCTCGTTGAAAGTTGCCCCCACGTTTACTTTGTCGGGAATCAAGATAGATATGAAACTCGATTGATGAAAGGTACTACTTCGCGCAAATTCTGTTTGCTTTCTCAGCACCCAGACTTAACGCTCTTGTTATTCCAGGATCAGAAAAACAGCAAGTTAGGCTAATCAGCATCCCAAGGTTTTGTGACACTGGAATCGCTGTCATGGTATGTACCGGTAGCTCTACTACTCTTAATGTTCGTAATCTAGTAATGGTTTGGTATGTTACTCTTACACAATTAACTTTACAATTATTCTTTTAGTGAAATGCCAGCTGGGAACGTAAGTTCCAGTCAGCAGTTTGTTCTCTTTTCGTAGCTCTCACTGTATATTTTTGTAAGCAATGTGTGATGGTAATTTGCTAACAGAGGTATCTATCTATATGTTAATACAGCTCAATTTGAGGAACTTGGAATGCAGCACCTTGAGTTTCTCGACAAGCTTTGATTGCTGACTTTGCTCCATCTATGGAGTGCTGAGAGGATCTGGTCTCTGGTGTAGCGCTTCTCCGCGCAAATCGACCTTGGAGCTTTCACGAGGGAGCAAACTGTTGTGTGATTTACAGAGGCTCATGTAAAGGTTCCCTGGGAAGCATGTATTTGTAGCCCAACAGTTCACGTGTGATGACATAGGCTTGTGCAACTAGACCTGCCTGTAGCCCAATGATTCCATGTACTCCAGCTAACGAACATTCCAAGTCTCTATCAGCTGATTCATTTGTCGAATCTTGTTTTTTCCCAGCAAATGTATCGGTTCTTGAAGCAGAACTTGGTTTTGCGTAGTAATATGCGTCTGGAAGCACAGATGCAGGTGCACCTGACTGGCAGCAGAGTAGCAAACGTATTCTAGAAATGCAGATGTGGCAAACTCTGGTGGTAGAAGATGGACTATTTTCCCATTTTAGACAGTGCAAAAAATCGAACACTTTCTTGCGCTAGTAAAAAGGAATATTTTTTCTTCTGTTTTCTGGGCAAAACGTATGCACCTATATTATGTGTTTCTGAACAGAAATGTTCTTCTATCAAAAGAGCCCCGCTATCTGAAGCTTTGTGCGTCTCCAGGTGAAAACATTTCCAGGAATTTGATCCCAAAGATCATTTTCCTAACCAATCACAAATAAAATTGTCTGCTTGGCACCATCTCCTGTATACAGTAGTTCTTTATTTATTTATCTATGAAAAGCTGGTGGAACCTCCTCCTAATCTGAACACCACTGTTCTGTGGCTACAGGTCGTCACAGCGAAGTGACAAAACCATAGTAGCACCAAGATCCATCCAAAACCTTGGCGGACCAGCATTTCTGCCCCGTGCCTCCACTCCCCTCCCCTTCGCCATGGCCGCACTCTCCCCCATCGCCACGACCCTCCCGTTTGTCCCTGCTCTTCGGCCCTCTCCTCGCCGGCTTTCACCCGCGGCCTTCGCAGCCTCCGTCGCCCCGCCCCGTGGCGCCAGCCTCGTTCCCCGTCGGTCCAGGTGCGTGCCGCATACCCTACTCAGGTCCTCCCCCCATTCTTACCCTCGAGGTTCTGGTGGGCATTGGCTGCCGACAGGCACCGAGTTCCATCTTGATTAGTAATGCTCTCGTCCTCCGCATGTGGGGGCTTGGCCGTGCGGAAACTCAGATTTTACCAGTAGTTTGTGTGATCTGTAGATTCGGACTGGATAGTACAGAAATGAACTGAAAGAACCGATGTCGTATGCTCTCCGTTTTGCACGATTCACTGCTATTCCGGACCATAATGCTGGGAATATACCGAACACATAGTTAATCATATGCGGCCAATCAGGGTCGGATTTTGGTTATAGGTTTGCTTTGATGTCAATGTGGCTTTGTAGATTGGATAACTGAAAGTGAACTTCAGTTGTCTGTTTTCATAGGCTTGGCAACTTGCCTTCACATCTTATTTGAATCAGCATGACACCTATCAGTGCATCGATCTCACTGTTTGGCACTGCAGGCATCTCGACCCTTTGGCAAGAAAGTCCTCGTGGTTTGAGAACGCGACAAGTTGCCGCATAGAGAGCCCCAAGAAGGCTCTGTTTGCATCGGAGACAGATTCTCCCGGCACCGACAGTTCGAAACAGAGCAGCGCCAGCGACGACTCGAGTTCTCCGGATGGCCCACCTGTGCTCACCATTCTGGCTGGTATCATCGTGTTCTTCCTGGTCTTCTGGGTCATCGGATCGATCTTCACCTGGATTGCTGGTTTGGTCCTCGGGGCTGCGAAATCTTAGATGTTCAGTCTTAGGGTAGTTCTGCACCAAGAGGAACATTGCAGGACCTTGGACCTTATCCTCTCCCGCTACTGTTTCAGAGAGGCGATTTCTTGGTCGCGCCCGTTCGCCCACCTCGCCGGCGCGGATCCGGCGGCTTCCCCTTCTCTCCGTCGGCCGCTTCGGCGGCGGGAGGATGGGGGAACGCCAGATCTCGTCGTGTATATAGCGTAGGGTCGAGTAGGCTTCTAGCCGGCGGCGCTGGGGAGTTGGCGGTGCGGTCGGAGTGGATTTTGGTGGCGGGGATCTTCCTCTCTGGCGTCGGAGCTCCTGGTGGCTCCGCCGTGGATCTTCTGCCTAAGCTTTGCTCGCAGGTCTTCGGAGCTGTGCTGCGAGGCTACCCCTCGCCGGAGTTCGAGTTGCGGCGGCTCCGGGCGTTGTTGATCTGGAAGCTCGATCTGGTTTGCTGCAAGGTGGTGGAGAAGGTGATGCAGGGTGGAGGCTCCCGTGGAGCCAAGCTTCGTCGACTTCCCGGCCATGGAGGGGCTCCTTCTGTTCCAAGGCGTCAGCAAGGGCGAGGAAGGAGTGGTGGCGGCGCGCCGGCGATACGCTCTGTGCTTCGTCTTCGACACCGGGATCCTCTGGACCTGGATGTAATTTTCTTGTTTTGTTGGATCTCTCTGTAAGGACCTTGTGCAATATCAGTTGATATCAGTTGAAATCACTGCGTCCTATGCTGACATTTCTAGCCGAAGGTCTTGAATAATCACTACTATATAATAGCGCGAAGCGTTTCCCCCACTATAGCGCTACAGTGCGCCACACTTGTTTTTGCAAAACCGCCAGAAAACACTGTAGCGCGTCGACGAGTAGGTTCCATTCCCGTAATCGGTTTCGAGTTTGGTCGACTCTAGAATGCTAACTACTTATGGCATAATGCAAACACATTTGAAGATTTTAATTCGGTAAATAGTTTGAGAAAATTAATGGATTGAATTTAAAAAATGCTCATACAATATATTTCATCTGATTATGGAGTTAAATTAAAATTTTAAGGCAAAATACAAACTTATTAAATCTTTCCAGATTGTTTAACATTTAGAGATAATTTAACTGAAGTCTCTCCAATTACTCAGATAAATCTAATAAATGCTCAAAATGGTTAACATTTGGAGATAAACATAATATATTCCCTCTGATTATGGTGCTAAATAAGAAAATTATGGCAAAATGGAACCGTTCTTGATCATTTAAATTAGGCTAACATATTTGAAGATAATAAAACTTAAAACTCTCTAATTATGCAATTTAATTAAAAAACCGATTAAACGAATATTTGGAGAAAATACAGATCCATTTCCTCTAATTATGGGTTGAATTTTAATTTAATTTAATAAGTACTCATATAATGTATTTTCCTCTGATTATTGAATTAAATTAAATATTTAAGCCAAAACTCACCCATATTATACCAATTCGAATAGGTTAATATTTACATATAATATAACTGAACACCCTCCAATTATACAATTCAGCTTAATAAATGCTCAAATTGAACTTAACTCTCTCTGATTACGTAGTTAAATTTAAACAATGCTTGATTAGCTTCATATTCGAACAAAACACAAATTCATTTCCTCTAACAATGGATTAAATTTAGTAAATACTAATACTGTATACTTCCTCTAAACAAGGATTTAAATTACACATTTATGACGAGAAACAAACATATTTGATCATTTCAATTCATGAAGTTAAATTACACATTCATACCAAAATACAAGTACTTCGAAATACCCTAAACGATAAATTCGTACAAAATTCAGCATTTTTAAGTTACAACAGGTGCGGCGTATCGCCGCCCCCAGATACCTAGTTGTATACCATGTATCGAGGCAAGGCCGTTGATTGTCGCATTTCATGCAGTGATTTAAAGTCATGTCTTTGGATAATTGCATATCGTGGGGAGAATTGATTATCACCCCCCCCCCAGTTCGTGCGCCACCACCACTTAAACCCTCTGTTCGTCGTCCTCCCTTCTAGCCCCCCAGTTCGGCCGTGCTGTAGCTGATTCCCCCCTTTGCCCTGTTTAACAGATTTGTTAATGTATAAACAACAATGGGCATTTGAATAGACAGAACTACCCTTCATTATGAACAAACAGATGTGTTTTTGCTTAAAACTGCTATAATTTCGCTAAATCGATGAAGAAACAAGCAAAATCGACTGGTAGAAGCAAGCAAAATTGACAGAAAATGTACCTTTGGTGTCCCGGCTGGAAAATTGCTCGGATTCCTGGTGTCGAGCCGGGGTATTGAGGTGAACCCGGCCAAGATCCGAGCTATTGAGAACATGAAATTGCCGAAGTGTTTGAAAGATGTACAAAAGTTCACTGGGTGCTTAGCCTCGCTGAGCCGATTTGTAAGCCGGCTGGGGGAAAAAGCCTTACCTTTGTACCAGCTCATGAAGAAAAGTACCGGGTTTACCTGGACCCCGCAGGCCGACGTGGCGTTTAGTGATCTGAAAAAGATGTTGTCCACAGCTCCGGTGCTGGCATCCCCATTACCAAATGAGCCGATGTTATTGTACATTGCTGCTACAAACCGAGTTGTCAGTGTGGCAGTGGTGGTGGAGCGAGATGAAGGTGGCAGGTCGGTGCAGAGACCGGTCTATTACTTGAGTGAAGTGATCTCTACCTCGAAGCAAAATTACCCTCATTATCAGAAGATGACGTATGGTGTCTACCTGGCGGTCAAGAAGTTGAAACATTATTTCCAGGAGCATCCCGTTACGGTGGTGTGCGACGCCCCAATTGCGGAGATCATTGGCTGCAAAGATGCAACTGGCCGAGTTGCCAAATGGGCGATCGAGGTGTCTCCATATACACCACATTATGAAAGAAGAGATGCAATCAAATCCCAAGCACTGCCAGACTTCTTTTGTGATTGGGCCGAGATGCAGTATGAGCCACCCAAGCCGGACTATAATTATTGGAGGATGCACTTTGATGGATCTAAGACCAAAATTGGGTTAGGAGCCGGGATAGTCCTTACTTCACCAAAGCAAGATCAACTAAAGTACGTGCTGCAAATTCATTTCTCAGCATCAAATAATGTGGCGGAGTATGAGGCCTTGATCCATGGTCTCAAGGTGGCGAAGGAGATCGGCATCCGACGTATTGAATGCCTCGGTGACTCCGACCTGGTGGTGCAGCAATCTTCTGGAGTTTGGGATGCACTAGATGCCAACATGGTGTTATATCGATTTCATGTGCAAAAGATATCCGGGGTCTTTGAAGGGTGTGAATACAAGCATATACCTCGGGCAGAGAATAGTGCGGCTGATATGCTATCAAAGCTCGGCTCATCTAGAGAAGCAGTGCCCCCTGGAGTGGCCCTTGATCACTTAAGAACTCCGTCAATCAAACCTTCCCCTGAATCCGAGTCTATTTTCATCCCGGCTGACCAAGAGTCCGGACCTGTTCCTATGGAGGTAGATGTCGGATACGTTTGGTCGGACTCGGAGTCTGCGCACCGTGCCTCGGGGACTGTTCGGCGAGACTCGGGGACTGGTCGCATGATGGTGGAAGAGATAATGAGGGAAATTATGGCGGCCGAACCAATGGAGGTGGACGAGGCACTTTTTCCTTTGCACCCAGTACCGGAGTGGGCGGAGCAGATCATGAAGTTCATAACTGATGGAAGCTTGCCAAGTGACAACACGGAGGCTAGGAGAATTCAAAGAAGAGCAAAGGCATATACCATTATCAACAAAGAGCTTTATAAAAGAAGCGTAACCGAGGTGTTGCAACGATGTGTTGAGCCAGCTGAAGGCAAGGAGATGCTTTTGGAGATCCATCAAGGAGAATGTGGTCATCACTGCAGCACAAGAGCTCTGGTGGCCAAGGTGTTTCGTCATGGGTTCTATTGGCCTAGTGCTCTTGCGGATGCTGAGGATATAGTTCGGAGATGTGAAGGGTGTCAAAGGTTTGCTAAGCAGACGCATATTCCAGCCTCGGCGCTCAAAACAATCCCTATCACTTGGCCGTTTGCGGTATGGTGTTTGGATATGGTGGGAGAGTTCAAACCAGCCCGAGGTAACATGACACATATACTGGTGATGGTGGACAAATTCACCAAGTGGATCGAGGTGAAACCAATCCGGAAATTGGATGGGCATTCAGCAGTAACTTTTTTAAAGGAGATCATTCTGAGATATGGATACCCTCATAGCATCATCTCGGACAACGGCACAAATTTTGCTGTTGGAGAGTTTTCTCGGTTTTGCATGGATAAGGGAATCCGGCTGGACATAGCCTCGGTGGCACATCCGGAGTCTAATGGACAAGTGGAAAGATCAAATGCCCTGGTGTTGGCCGGCATCAAAGCTCGACTCATTGAACCATTGTTGAAAACTCCGGGGTGTTGGATAGATGAGATACCAGCAGTACTATGGGGTCTAAGGACCACGCCAAATCGATCAACTGGCTATACGCCATTTTTCATGGTCTATGGGGCAGAAGCTGTGCTTCCTACCGACATCGAGTATGATGCGCCCAGAGTGGCAATGTACACGGAAGCCGAGGCAAAAGAGGCTCGTGAGGATGCAGTAGATCTGCTTGAGGAAGCTAGAGAACTAGCCTTATCTCGCTCTGCTATATACCAGCAAAGTCTCAGGCGTTATCATAGCCGGAATGTCAATCCTCGTGTATTCCAAGAGGGAGATCTAGTACTGAGGCTTGTGCAGCGCAGTAAAGGTCGGCACAAGTTGTCACCTCCATGGGAGGGACCGTTCATTGTGAGCCGAGCTTTGCAGAACGATTCGTACTATCTTATAGATGCACAGGAAGCAAGGAAAGACGGGCTGGACAACCCCGGATCAGAGACCAAGCGGCCATGGAATGTAGCTCTACTCCGACCTTTCTACTCATGAAGGGCGTAATGTATGTACCTCGGTTAGTCTTTAATGAAATGTCGGCGCTCCGAGGTTGAGCTCGGGGACTGCCTCGCTTGTGCACTTGTGTTTTATTTCTGTTTGTCAATTTCGTTCACGTGCCGAACTATTTTGAACCTCGTCTCAAACTTCAAGTAATGTATACTGTGAAACTAATCTTGTGACTCGACTGACGAACGCCAAAATGGTAGTCAAGAGCAAAGATGAAAAAACGTGGGAAACATGAAAATGAACTCGGGGACTCGGTCCAAAAATATAGTTCGGCATGTGTCGTTTACTAACCCCTGTCTTTACCTTTCGTTTATGTCGAAGAATTTTGAAACACACCTCGGCATTTGCTAAGTACTGTATGCTATAAACAACAATCTTGTGACTCGACTGTCGAACGCCAAAATGGTAGACAAGAGCAAAGATTGCAAAGTATAGTAAACACGAAAGTGAACTCGGGGACTCGTTCCAAAAGAGTTCGGCATAAACTTTTAGAAAAGCATGGTTCAAATAGCAACATAGCAGTACGAGGTAGCAAGGATCACTACTTAAAGTCTATTACATCTGAACCCGGCATACCGGGCATTTAATGTTTTTGTTGATAAGTTCAGGCGTTAGAACCAGGGATCTAGATCGCCGGGGTCTCAGGAGCCGGGGTCTCGGGAGCCGAGCTCCCAGGAGGAGGAACCTCGGAAGTGGACGCCATCTCGGTTGAAGTAAATGCCGGGCTAACAAGAGTTGCTTCGGGGGGGATCACCTCGGCAGTTGCACCTTTGCCGGACTCGCCTTGGGGGCTCGTAGGATTGAAGTCGATTTCATCCTCGGCATCTTCTGTCACCTTAGAAATTTGGCCAGTCTTGCCTTGGAGGTCGGAGGCTCATCGAAGTCGAGGTCATCGTCCGATCCTTCAACATTCTCTTCGCCGGACTCTTCTTCCTCGTCCGAGCTCTCTTCATCCTCAGAATAGGCACGCCCGTCAATGAAGGTCCGGGTGTCTGCATAGCTGGCAAAAAGGTCGGCTGCTGCTTGGCGTTTAACAATACCATCCGGAGTGGTGTTCCACGGAGAGCCCTTGCGCATGGAGTTGACCGTGTCGATTTCAATCTCCTCGTACCAAGATAGTACAAACACCAGGGCCTTGTCCGCTCCGGCCCGAGCTGATGAGCATCTCCACTCCCGGAGTCTAGCCTCGGCTCCTTTCAGCTTCGTGGCGAGCTCGTCGATGCATGTGGGAGTCTCAACCTTGGGCCAGAGGGCACGGTGGACCTCGATAGCAGCATCAACCAGCTTGGTTCCAATGGCCCTGAGCGGCCTGATCCGAGCATTAAGGGCAACAAGGTGGTCCTGGATATCCCAGCTTTCGCCGAGGGTTTCTGTCTCAGCCCTCTTTGCCCGAGCTGCTTGAACTTCGCGGATAGCCTTGTCCTTGGAGTGCTCAAAGTTCTCTGAAGAGGACAAAAAGGCTGTTGCTGAAATAAAACATATAGTGGCACGGGGTGTAGGTCGGCAGAAAATAAAGAAAAAGGCGAAAAGAAACTTACTGTCCATTTGGTGATTAATCCGAGTAAGCTCGGACAACCAGCTTTTTGATATAGCTCGGAGGGCAATAAGTTCGGCTTCGGCTGAGGTGGCACGGCTCTCCAGGGTCTTGACAAGCTCTTGCTGCTGTTCGGCGGCCTGGTCTTTGACCTTCATAGCGTCCTCCGCGGCAGTCTTGGCCTCGTTAGCTCGGCTAAGTTCTTGTTGCAGCCGAGCTATCTCATCTTCTGCTGTCTTTAACTTGGCAGCATAACCTTTTTCACTCTGCTCCTTGGTTGAGATAAGAGCTCGGTGAGACTTTTTGAGCTTATTATGATCCAGCAGAAGATTCTTGAAGACCTTGGTTCGAGCATTATTGCACTCCTGAGAAAACTAAAGATTAGTTCGGCGGAAAGAAGTTCGACATAAATTTTAAGATTTACATATCAAAGAAATCCGAGGTCTTTTAGCACCAAAGGTGTCATGGAGTCCCGGGGACTCGGCATGGGCCTCGGGGACTCAGTGTTGGAGAAATGACAAGTGTTGAAGATTCAAGTCGAGCAGTTTTTAGCTCGGTGGAGCATCAAATGCTCAACCCGAATCTCGGGGACTGGGAATGGTGTATATTGTCATTTCAGTTTAGTTCAGAAAAAGAGCTAAGGTTCAGAAAAATTACCGATGCCTTCTGGCTGCAGTCAAGGACCGCAGCCTGCATGTTATAAATGGACTGGAGCACAGCGCTAGGTCCAGCTGGGTGCTCAGAGCTCGGATTGGAGGAGACCTCGGCAGTATCAATCGAGTTCCAGTCCATGTCATAGTGCTTCTCCGAGCCTAAGCTGTTCCCGCTCTTGGTCCGGAGTTGTCCGACCTCCCAGCTGCTGGTTTTCGGCTGGATAGTGGCAGCGAGAAGGGTTCGCGAGAGTTCGACCTGAGAGCTCGAAGGAGTGCTCTTGGTCAAGGTGGACCTCGGCGCAGAAGTGGGAACATGCGGCACCAGTTGGGTGTTCGCAGTCTTGGACTTTGATGGCGGTGGCGGCATCGGAGTTTGTTGTGGCTTGGCGGGCTCAACCTTTTGAGCCTGGTCTTGCTGAGTACTTTGCTTCTGCACTTGTTGCTGTTGTTGTTGCTGCAGCTGCTGCTGCTTTTGCTTCTGCTGCTTTTGCTGCAGGTTGCGCGCAGCCTGAGACCTGGGGGAGAGCCGAGGCTCCTGCACGGTCTTAGCCGGGCTCTTGGCCGGGGTCTTGGCGTGCTCAGTCTCTGAACCTTTTTTAGGACGCGGAGGAGTCTGAATCGGGCCGGGATCTGAGCTCGGCGGAGGAAGTTCGGGGGAGGTTGCACGCGTCGGGGAAGAGATGATCCTCTCCGGGCTGCGAGTATTGGTGGACGGTTCTGGCGGAGATATCCTGGCCGAGCCGTCAAGGTCAACCATGACCTCGGTTGTCTGGGCTTCGGTCACAGGAGGCAAAGGTGAATGAATTGAGCTGTGGCTCTGTCTGATTTGGCGAGGCGGGCTAGACAAAACAGAGAGATGAAGTTAGAATATAAAGAACTTAACCTCGGAGCAGCGCAAGATGTAAAGAGTAAAATAACTTACGCATCTTCCTCCACGGGGCCTCTTTTCTTGCGTTTCGCTGAGACCTTCTTGCGCTTGGCGGCCGGGGCATTTGGAACCTCGGCTCCCGAACTGCTCGTCTCTTGGCGTTTCCGAGATGTAGCCGAGCTCGGAGCTGGAGGTGCCGAAGGAAAAGCGTATGAAATTGGTCGGGTATCTATTGCTGGTGGCTCCACGATGCAACAATCGTCATCATCGTCGTCAGACCAGTCTCTGATGGAAGTGGGAGCTTGTTTCTTACCCGGGTTGGAAGAGCCGGTCTTTGGGGCGGACCTCGGAACGGCCTTAGGGATAGGCAGATGGTCCTCATTGTCTGGGTCCTCAGTCTCTGGACCTTCCAGGGTAAGGCGAGCAGGAGCCCAGTTCGAAAGCTCCGGGCCGTCCTCGATCTCTTGTCGGTCGAACCTCTGCAAGAATGGCGAAAAGGAGTTGAGTAAGAGGCAGTCGAGGTGTGCAAACCGAGGTTGAAGCTCGGGAAAGTTACTGGGTACTTACTTGCTGTGGAAGATGGTCTCTGTCATGAGGCTCCACGCCCCATTCCCAATCATCGCCCATCTCGGTCTGAGCAATGGCTTTAACCCGGCGCCAGACTGAAGCCTTGGAAAGCGCCACGCTGCTGATCCGAGTAGGATCAAGCAGACCTTGCATATGGCAGATCTTGTGGCATCGTTCTTGAAGAGGGCTAACCCTCCGTTCCACAAAGGTCCGGAGGATATCATCGGAGTCCCACCCTTTCTTCTTTAGAGACAACATGTACTTGTGAATCTCCTGAACCTCGGCGTAGGCGTTCTTCGGGTCGAAGTCCCAGTTCCGCTGTGCGGTGGGAGGGTCGAGCTGGAAGTCCGGCAGATTGATGAGGTCCTCCTTGCCAGGGTTCCTCACATAGAAGAAAGTTCGCTGCCATTTCTTGCAGCTTTGCAGACCTTTGATCCGTGGGAACTCGGAGCTTAGCCGAGGTGAAATGGAGGCAGCACCACAGGCAGTCATGTCTTTGTTCGCCACGTCCTTGTTGGGAAGGCTCTGCTTCTTTAGCTGAAAGTACTTGGCCCAGCCCTGAACTGTAGGCCAAAGGCCGAGGTATCCTTCAGAGAAAGCTGTATAGCATGACAGCTGCAGTATGGAATTAGCTGGGAGGTGATGCGGCTGCAAGCCGTAGAACTTCAGGAATTCACTAAAGAATACGCTGGCTGGAAGTCCGAATCCGCGCTCAAAGTGAGCGACGAACACCACCTTCTCGCCGGGGTTGGGGGTCGGTTCGTCGCCCCCAGTGTGCAGCCGATATAAGAGCTCGGCTGGGAGTCGATGGGTCTCTTTTAACCATTTAACCTCGTCGTCGGTGACATCCGAGCCTTCCCATCCACCTCTCTCGCTGGCAGGAGCCTCGGCGCGGCTCGAGGCAACAATTGCCGACATGTTTCAGCCTCCTGCAAGAAGGAAAAGGAGAGCCGGGGTGAATACCTCGGACAAGTGCGACAGATGACTAAGTCAAGTCCTAAACCGAGGTGTATACCTCGGCTGATTTGAAGCTACCATTACGCGAAGTGTGTTTTGAGCGGGAAACAAGTTTTCATCGCAAAGGAATACTAGTAAAGATCTAGCAGAGAGCTAAAAAGGAAAATAAATCGAGTTTGCTAGGAGGCAAAACTGAGAAGATAGTACTGCGGGCACATCTGAAGCTAATCTAGAGTAGACGTGATGGGGATAAAAGAATCCAGGAAAAGATCACGGAGTTCATCAAGGTTCTCAGATTTGACAAGTTCATGAGTTCATTAAGATTAACAAATTCATCAAGGTTGCCTAGTTCATCGATACGAACGGGCATGTTCTTGATAATGGAGGGGAATCGAAGAACTTACCGGAATAGGAGGAAAGAAGAAGCGTTGGCGCGAGGAATCAACGGCGGCGTGGCGGCGCAAGGCGTGGCGCACGTCACCGGCGATGAGGCTCCGAAGCGGTGAGGTTGCAGCGGCGAGCGCTCGACGATGGCGCTGGTTGCGGAGGAGAAAAGATGAAGAATGAGTGGGGAAGAAGGTGAAAATCCCCCACGCCCCTACTTATAACCGCAGGCAGTAACTGCGCACTACCGCGCGGTTACCGGAGCGGCGCGGGATCGTGTGCGCACGAGGGAGCAGTTGCCACAGTTGTGCCCGCACGATCGGCCGCATCGTGGCCCACTGGATCGCAACCGCCAGCACCGGATCTTTTGTGCTGGTCAACGCAGAAATCGAGGGGTCATGCCTGGTCAATTAAGTCAAACACTCGAGTACGCATCTTCACTGTTGGGTAGGTCAGGCTGACGCAGGCGGCGTGCGGTCAGGACCTGTCTTTCAAAGGTCCGGAATTTACGCTCCGGGCAGAGATTCTTCGACACTTACCCCGAACAACCTGGGTGCAAGTTGAGGTTGAGTCAAACAGTTCGGAAAATTCAGATTGCAGATCAAGCTCGGATTAAATAAAGAGCTATGCTAAGAACCTCGGCATGGCGGATTATGAGGTCGGATTCGGAGGCGGTTACTTATTCATTTTTGAACCTGCTACGGTCCTTCGTCTGAGGTCGTAGGACCGCACCAGCTTCGGGGACTAATGTTGGGGGGCTGCCCCCAGGTAGGGTCAAGGCTGGTATAAGTTAAGCCCAAGGTGTGCCGAGGTCTTGCCTGGGTCGAGCTGGTTGGGCTGCATAATATCCGAGCTTTGTATAGTCTTGGTGTTGACATGACCGAGCTATCTTGGGACCATGAGGTCCGAGGTCATCTCAAGGCTCAGGGCCGAGGTCCATCGGCGAGGTCTGTAAGCCGAGCTCTGTGTAGCAGTAACACCGAGCTGTTTGGCGTATCAAGGAAGGCATTAGAGGAAAGGAGATCCGAGGTGTCTTCCGCTCAAGGCTCGAGGCATGACAGAGGAGAGTCACGGGTTCGACAGAGCTCTGCGGAGTCACGTCGCGGGATTCCTGGGAGCTGCGGTGTCACGCTACGGGATTCCTGGGAGCTCAAGGCCCTATGCGCTGACCGACCTATTTCGGGAAAGGAACAGAGGCTAGACCCTGGGCAGCTACTGTTCAGTCATCCAAAGAGGAAAGATAGACCTACAGGGACCTGACAGTCCAGCCGTTGAACTGACACGGGGCAGAGGCTTGTCCTCTTCCTCTTGTCATTGCCATTATCACTTGGAGCCAGGGGCAAAGAAGTAACTCGGCATGTCTTTATATACTGCATCACCGCCTTTCTCAGAGGAGGATCGAAACCCTAGCTCTCATTTCTCCCCTGTAGCTTCATCTTCCAACTTGTAACTTCACCATTGCTGCTTGATACAGCTCAAGGAGCACCTTGTACTTGTCACCGAGAGATATACAACAACTAGGATAGTGCTGCAGTAGGGGTGTTACCTCCTCAAGAGGGCCCCGAAGCAGGGTACATCGTGGTGTGTTCTGCGTCTTTGGTTTCTTGGTCGCTTTGTTCATGTTCTTGCGGTTTCTTGAGTGTTCTTCTTTGTGCGCTTCTTGAGTGCGTAAACCCTCCCCGGATCCCCCAACGCTCGTTCGGCCCCATCTTAGCCATACCCATGGCATCTGCCGTGACCCCACCACGACAGAGTGAGATGCAGCGGCGGATGACGCCGAGGTGCATCGGCAGGCGGCATACGGCGGACGGCGGCGGACGGGGAGATGCAGCGGCGGAAGGAGCCGAGATTCAGCGGCGGACGGCGCCGAGATGCAGCGGCGGGCGGCGAACGACGGACGGCCATTGGACGGCGCAGCGGCCAGTGGCGATTGAGGCAAGCACGGCGGCTCACGGACGGGGGCGAGCAGACAGAACGAGGAAACGAGCGACTTCTCAGCCCAGCTCGTGCGTCTTGAAAAAGAGATAAGGGCTAGACTTGTCATTGTAGCCTATATTTAGATTACTATACTAAATTAATGGCTTAATGAGGAGATAATAGCGTCAAGGGGGGCTAGAAGGGAGGACGACGAACAGAGGGGCTTAAGTGGTGGTGGCGCACGAACTGGGGGGGTGGGGTGGGGTGATAATCAATTCTCCCCATATCGTGCCTCTGTTCCATTTCTTCTTCTCGATGACGGTTTACACTGAGAAATTTCTGGTAACACTCACTGCTGCATGAATTTTTGTCAGCTGTGTATACTGGTTTTTGACAGTTCTGGATCACTTCATCCTATGCTGTCATTTTCTAGCCGAAGGTCTTGAATAATTGTATGCCATATTTTGAGGCAAAGCCGTTGATAGTTGCATTTTTCGTGCTGTGATTTCAAGTCGCGTATCTTTGGATAATTGTGTTTCGTGGTATCTATCTATCTATTATATACTAAAAGCAAAATAAGGGGTTATAATAGAGACACCACGTTAAGCCACATCATTAAAATTAATCTTGATAGTTAGATTTAAAATCAGTGGCTAAGATTTAATGAAAGATTATTAGTTACGTAACTGTGTAGTCTGTTTGACACGATATATCACGTGTAAACCAACATCCATGAAAAGGTAAGATTAATTGTCCGGCCGGTCAGGCCGGTACTAGATCTGCACCATATTGTTTTCACGAGAGCTGCGCCCGTTAAATCCATGTGGAGTACGTGCAAAACATGCCTACCGACCAATACAAACAAGTCCATGTGGAGTACGTCGCCTTGAAATAAACTCAGATAAATTTTGCAGGTTAATTAATAGAAGCTGTCTGTGAACCCAAAAAAAAAGGCTGCAAAAAAAAATTGCACCCATTCCTGATCGTGACATTAGAACATAGTCTAAAACTGGGTACATGGATAAATCGATGCACAACAACCTCTCACGTGCATGGACATCACGGTATGCAATACAAATCTAACTTTATGAAGACCATGTTGTCTACACACCATATAATTGTTCGTGTTTACTTATAAAATAAAATGTTCCTTTTAGATTATAAAATAAAATGTCCTTTTTTAATATTATAATAAAATGTTCTACATCATGGCTGAATTAACGCAAGCATGCATATTCTGAATATGTGCATGCATAGGGCTTTTTTTATATACTTATATCAGATACACGCAAAAGAATGATATTCTAATAAAACAAATAGGAAACGACGTCGTATCGATCACTCAAGAGCTGTGTAGTCAAATACTAACGAATGAACACACATAGAGAGACGGCAGACATAGCATTATCCACCAGATTTATAGATTTGTTTGGAGAGCAAATTAGATAACACCACTGAAGGGCTAGACTAGCTCCGTTACTTTTTAGAACAATGAACAAGATTTAAAATACCATATCGAATGTGCATCTGCCTATTGGCGTATCTCATGTCACGTATATAGTTATCAGTTGGGAAAAACAAGGTTTAAATTTTTAAATAAAAAAGGCAACAAAATCCGAGATTTTGGTAAGTTCGCTAGGTAGCAGTATACAGAGATTTAATATAGGAACCACGTTGATCCACAACATCAAGATTATTCTGATTGTCAGATATGTAATTAATGGTTTGACTAGAGATCACAATCCATATAATAACAAAAATCGTGTAATTACATCGATGAAGTCCGTGTCAAACATGGCCACTAACAAATACTACGTCGGTTGAGGCTAGGACGAATACGAATGTGAAGTCCGGGACAAATATGACTGTGAAAACAAATCCAATGCTATGTCCTCCTATCAAAAAAAAAAAAAAAAATCCAATGCAACGCCAGTGCCGGCGGAAGGAACTACATTTAGAAGTGAAACCTGATGGTAGGATCGATGTGCATATGAAGGCATATATATGTCCAGGAAACTGCATTAGGACGTCATATAACAGCTAATAGGTTTTGGAAAGCTATTTCGTGAAATATTCATCTCAGTTTGCATACACTTTTTATTATTCTTTTCTCAACTTGCATGCACTTATTATTCACGGCTTTATTGCTAAACCAAAAATATTGTATAGAAATCAAACTTCTATTACAATGACATTTAAATTATTTAAAATTATCCAGATTGCTAAATTGAAAAAATTATATACTTTTATTTTCCTAGAGAATCATTTGAATACTATATTTCATTATTATTGCTTTTTTGATATAGATATTAAAAGCAACAGACAAATGTGTGTGTTGGGACCCGTCCAAAACAACATGTATTTACGGACATACTGAGCACACAATTGTTAGAAACAACGGATGTGAGTAACAATAACGAAGGTCTCTAACTAAATTATAAGCTGCAAGATTCAAAAACAAAATACAAATGTGCCTAACATTATCAAATGACCAAACCCACACTATCTGGACTATCCTCCCGAATTTGAATTGAGGTAGATTCACAAATCTCAAGGACTGGGACCATAATATCGTCAAATGCACATCGGATAGGACACAATCTTTGAAACGCAAGCTACAAAACCATGCTCTATCGCTAAAGTATGGAGGAAAGTAAAAGCACAAAGAGATGTGTATGAGTACCACTGTTCCTATATGAAATATCGTGGCAACCACTCTAGGGCAATGATGGGGTCAGGTAAACCTATTTTGTAAAATACCATATCGACCACTAGAACGTATTTCGTAAAAAGAAAATACGAACCCAGCAAATTAGATATCTAAATTGCGAGAGGTTTGATCTGCATTCGTTGGAGATGTGGAAAGCAAAGGTTAAAAAACGGTTAGGTATGTATACAGCCGATTTTGATTTATGAGAGAGAATTTTGAAAGTCCCACAAAGATAATTTAAAAAAATACGACTGATTAACTAATTTTGTTAGATTAAGCATCTAACCATACGGTTGCATCCTCAACGCTTTATTTTCTTTTTCAGTGAAAATAGCTAATATTATCTACGTTAATCTACCATAGTCTAGAAATCTTTGAATCGATAAATTATATAAGAAAGACAAAACATGGTAAAATGGGCTAAACTAGAAATGGTTAAAAAGCGAAATATATGGCTATTAATTTACAATAGCATATTTTTATTGTATTTGAAAAAGACCTTCAAATGTGCCTAAATACAAAATGATCATTAGATTACCGTACGATATTATGAAAGGTAATATAGTTTAAAAGCAAAACATTTACGGTGATCGTGGAACCGTATTATCTCCTACTGCATAATACGAATATCCATGCAATTAGAAAGTCTCTTCTCTTCAATTTGAATATATTAAAACGATACTTCTTGAACATTTCCAACCAACGACAGATGATGCCCTCGCATTTGCGAGGGCCACCATGCTAGTTAAAAGAAACAACAACTGCGCCGCGCGGCAAAGTCGTCCCGTTCGAATCTACTTCCTGAACAAGACCCAAAGGAAACCAATCGCGTAGGTAGCTATGAAGCCTAAAACAATTCGTACGACTCGAAGGTCCTGGGAGATACCGAATGCGAACGAACATGCCGGTGTGAATGCGAGGAACAAAATCGCTAATCTTATTGCTAGCAAGGAATTGGGGGACGCACCTTTACCCATTATCACCAGTGCTACCTGCAGTGTAATCGCAGACGCGAAAGTAATTGTGTTAAACATCAAGTAAAGGACCGCAGCCGGACCAGGACTTGGAGCAGTAGTTGGGGAATTAGCATTAGATGACTTCTTCCAAGGAAAATCGACACCGAAGTCCATGGGTACCCACGCGGGCGGATGTATGATTGCCGTGAATGCCATGTTGACCAAGAGCGCGGCCACCGTCATGAGCCAACCACGCATACTGTCGAGGAACTTCTTGTCTTCATCTGCTCCTCGATCGGAACATGCTTCATCACAGCTGGCAGCAGCTTGCCGAGCTGCTAATGCTGCTGCATCGGCAGCAGATAGTCGATCTTGGTCTGTTGCATCATTGCCAAGTACCTCAACACAGAGGTTAGCAGCAGCTTGAGCTTGCACTACATCTGGTGCTTGAGCATCGCCAGGGAGACGGACGGCAACAGCTTTTCGAATTGCCGAAGCTGCATCAACAGCATCGCGACGTGCTGCAGCACAGCGAACGGAAGATTTACGAGCTGCTGCTTTTGCCGTGGATCTTGCATCAACATGATCGGCAAAAGCTTTTCGAGCTGCAGCTCCTACCCCGTGGCAGAACAAGGCACGGCAGATACGGCTGGGAGCATCTACCAGATCCGCAGCGACAGCATTGTCACGAGCGGCGACGCAGCGGGCAGCAGCTTCTTCAGCCGCCCGTGTTTGTGCTGCGGCTTCCACACATGCCGCAGCACACTCGCTAACAGCATCTTCAGCTTTGACTCTCATAGCGCCAAGGGTGGGAATTTGTACGGCAGCATGATTATCCATAGTTGCCTCCTTGCGATGCCTCTCTGTATATCAGATGAACTATATATGGATGTTTACACTTTAGAGACACCATGCCGCCTTTATATAGACACTTCTTCCTTACATCTTCACCTCCCTTACGTTGACTCAGCTTGGCCTTTGAGTTGGCAAAGACAGCTAGCTGCTAGCTGGATTACCCAATATAAAAAAGCTACTGTACTAGATTACTGATCCACCAAGCATGTGCACTTGTCGGTGGAAAATCATTGTAATGTAGCTAATTCTGATTGAGATCTCCAATTTTTTTGTCGGAGGACAGAGCCAAGTCAACACTTTGTGGGATTTATTGTATGGACTTTATGAGCCTGTAATTGGATGATGCTAGGATGCCGACAAGTTGAGGAGGTGATAATTTACTATTTATATGATGACTATTTTAAGAATAAGGCTGTATTATGAGCTGATCATGCGGAAGGAATACATAGTAGAGAGCATATTCAGTGAACAACCCTGTTTTGGTGCGCAAAATTGTAAGCCGCAATCGATATGCCCATCTTACATTAGCACTTCGATTTGTAAAATAGGTCCTGACGCTGTAAACTCGGCTGGTTTCGTTCTTATGAATGGAGCTGGGGCGTGGCCCTCTTTATCTATATTTTGTGTAAAATAGGAGCTGATGTGGGAAGGGATCACATGTGTATGAACGTGGTTAATAGCAGCGACCAGTTAATTGATGCGGCAGTTTGGAGTTTAGCTAGGATGGCATATGAGAGTTGGACGGAAGACAGAGCAGTCGATGACAGGGATGTGAGGAGCTGTCAGTTCTAGTCTGATAGCATTTGAAGAGGGGAGGGGATCAAATTAATTCAATCATACAAATGAAAAAAAAACATCTTTTGCAAAACAAGATTGGAAAAAGGAGGGAAGAAGCATACCCGAAAGCACAACATCGAAGAAGAAGAAGCACATACTATGTGCCATACACAAGAGCATAAAGTAAAAAAAAATGCAGTTTATAATGCTGATTTTAGGTGAAGCAGTGTAAAATTACATTACAAGTTATGGATTATAAATATAGTAAAGCCACTGAAAATGAGATTATATCTCTCTTTATAATAATAAAGAAGGTCAACTTTCATGCCTTGGCATTCTCAGAATGCACATAACCATTTTCTCAATTACATGGATTGGCCAAATGGTCTATAATTTTCAAATATAATTATAAACAAATCTTCAAGGATTATTCTGGTAAATATGTTTCAGATAGTTTTGCAGTGATTTTCTTTAGGGGGTTTGACCATAAGAAGTATTATGACAGTTTAGTCCATAATTAAGCTGTACTTTTTTAGATCATAATTAAGTTGTACTGTGATAGAGGAATCACCAGGCATGGAAAACTAATCGTGGAGAAACATGCGGGTTAATCATGGAGGGCCGAAGAATTAGTTTAGTAGGCTGCTGTTGGGTAAAGCGGTACAACTCTGCAGAGTCAACAAAAAAAACTGTGACTGTCACATCCTTGTTCCAGGAGGGAACTACATAACGCAGCGGGAAATGCATCCCAAGTGATGACTATGAACCCGTGGAGACTGGGAGCTTAGTTTTCTAAATTAAAATTGACATTTCAAGAAATGCTTTCCAAAAACCTGCATATTCATTTTTGACTTTTTGATCAAGATGGTAGATAGTGCATTCCTCTTATCTAAACATTAAGCTAAACTTGCTAAGTAACGTTGTTACTCATTCGTTTCCTATTTTGATCCCTTGCTTAGACTGTGAGGGGGATTTGGAGGAGGGCTACAGACTTTACCATGCTAGCGAGGTGTACTATGAAGAGCCGGATCTGTCCGGAGCGGTGGAAGGCGTTGACTTCGCCTACGGAGCCGACGAGGAGGAGGAGGAGGAGTCCCAGACTTAGTTATCAGTTAAGGAGCCGGGCCGAGCAAGACTAGACTAGTACTACTTAGTGCTGAGCCTTATGGTTCTTAGTTTGCTTTTATCAATAAGTCGTAGGTTGACACCTATCAACTGGGCAGTAGTTGAATTTCCACCTTTACAGGAGGAAGACGTTGAATATTTTATGTATTTCTGGCTTGTAATATTTAGCAGTGTGGAATAAAGTGGACCCGCAATATTTCTGTCGTACTACTCTACGTGATGTAATATTTATGGATCAGTCCTTTCGTGAGTTTTATGTCAAAACTTGTACACTACAATATGCAGTGGTGTGTGGGGTTACTACAAAGGCCTTTCCCATTGTCCTCATTGAAAGATAAGCTCTAATGAATACCTTTTGGCTGAAACTGCCTACATCTACATATATAAGGATGATATGAAAGACAAGTGGTGTAATCTCATGGTGCCTTTAATGCTCTCTAACTTAGTGTTAAGTAGTACTTAGATGGGTTCTCTAATTTCATGGGTATAAAGCAAGTGCTCTGTTTGCAAGCAACTATATATATATATATATGCCATTGCATTAGAGGCTTAATTTGTTCTGTAGGACATATAGGCGTATGGACTGTCTCGTGATCTTCATGTGCTCGATCTAGAAATTTCCAAGTGTTTTGTCGCATGTTCTTCTATTTAGATTTTACAAACTCCAAATTGTAGTATGCTATAGATATCTTGTCGTGTATCCTAGCATTAGATGATGAACTGTAATAATTTCCGTATGTGAGGGCATGCTTCGCTAATATTTGGGGAAAACGTGCACGTCATAAGTATTTTAAGATGTACCCTTGTGATTTTAAGTTGCGTGTTTATGACTTTCATTAAGATAAAAGTATTGACGTCTTAATTACGTCCTATTCTAAATTTTCAAAAATATATCTTTTTGGTTAGTATTTTTTTACTTTCCCTGGAAACTAAGGGATTGACCTACACAAGTATGATAATTGAAGCCGTGCCAAAATGCAAATGTAGATGGCACGGCGAAGTGAAGCCCACCAATACCTGTTAAGAGCATCTCCACCGGCACCCCCCAAACGGCTCTCCAAAGGCTCAATGGGGGTCCGGACCAAAAAACCCGCCGCAGCGGCACCCCCCAAACGTGTCCACCCGCCAAATTTGTGTCCGGCACCCCCAGCCCACCCGCCAAACTTGGGGGCCTGCCTGGGGGAGCCGGACATCGTCCGGTCACCCCACCCGACAGGCGGCCCCCCACCCGTCATTGACATAAACCCCGGCCAAGGCAGTTTAAAGGCGCCGTGCAGAAGGCCGGTGAGGCCGCGTTAATGGCAACGACGGGACGCGACTGCCCGCCAGGCGACTGGGCGCCGGTTCTCTAGTCCACACGCCAGCCAATTACTCCGACGGGACGCGTATGCAGCCTTCCCGGCTCCCCAAGCGGCGCGATTGACGACTGCGGCCGGGACGTGTCGCCGCCATGTACTCCGACGGGACGCGTCCTCGCCCTCCCACCGCTTCCCGCCCTCCCGCCGCTTCCCGCGCCATCGTTTCCCGCCCAGAGAGCCGGCTATAAAAGGCACCTCGCCATCGCCGCACTTGCCACTCACGCCATCGCCGCCGTAGCACTCGCCTCGCCTCGCCTGCACTTGCCACTCACGCCATCGCCGTAGCACTCCACCATGCCGCGTCGGCTCCCTACCTGCTGGTCGACGTCCACCCAACAGGCGGCGCGCCGTGGCCTGAACCCGCCGTCACCGGACGACGGCAGTGGCAGCGACGACGACGACTTCCATTGGCAGGAGGAGCCAGTGGAGCCCATGGAGGAGGCACAGGAGGAGGAGGCAGCGCAGCAGGAGGAGGAGGCGCAGCAGGTCCCTCAGGTTTGGCCCGACCAGGTCGTGGTGTACAACTCGTTGTCTCAAAGAAGACAGCATGTGTTCCATTCCTACTTCTTTTGAATGACTGTTTACATGGAGAAATTTCAGGTACCACTCTCCGTTGCCTGTATTTGTTTTCTGTTGGGGTTGCTCAGGATCATCTAGCCCAAGATTTGAACCACAACCAAGATAGAATCAAAATAAACATACCTTGGGGTGCTCGCCTCCCGTCGGATCTACGCTGGCGGCGGATCTGGCGGGTGGAAATCAGAGACGGGCGAGCTCGGCGGTCTCTCTCTGCGTCGGCGACGAAGTGGGCTGCGGCAAGGTGGTGTAGCTCGAAGGAAAGGGTGCTCGCCGTGTCCGTTTACCGGCACAATCTCCGTCGCTGCGTGGCGGGTGGGCTCTGCGGCGATCTTCAACAAGAAAGGCTCCCTTGGGCGGTGGCTAGAAGGAGGTCAGCGTTCTTCGTCTCCGGCGCCGGTGGTGTCGCTGTGCTCTGCTCTGGATCTGGTTCCACTGCGTATTGTACTTCATTTCTTGTACTTCGTACTTTGTACTGGGTACTTTGTTGAATATACGCAGCCTTTTCTAAAAAAAAAAACATACCTTGGGGTGATGAGGATGAAGCCTCGTCTCTTCTTCTCCTTCCAAGTAGCTTCTGGAGCTAGTGGAAGGCACTGGAGAGCCCTTCCCATGGCTGCTGTACCTGTGATGGAATTGGGCAGCTCGGGGAGAGCTCAGGTGCGTTTCACCCTCCATCAGTCCCGTAGGGACATTTCCTCATATTTATATATGCTGATATGCACAGCACCATTGGGGAACCACAAATTGGTTGATATTTTACTGCCCCCAATGAGGACGTTGGCTTGCCAACTCTAGCCAAGTTGATTTTGCCAACTCCACGTGTGTTTGGACTTCAGATCAATCCAACATTCTCCCCCTGATTAAGGCAACTTGTAAGCCCACTTCTTGACGAAATGGCGTAAGAGACAAAATGATTATTGCGGTCAATATCCAGTACCACAAAACCCAGTTACTACAATATACTGCCCCATCTCAAAATAGAACTTAGTATTTAACTTAGGAGCTCCATGAACTTATGCTTATTCAAAAACTTATGAGCTCATTTCTTTGGTGGAACTTATGCAGAGACAACAAATTACAATGTTCAATTAAGTACCATTGAACTAATTGACTACAATATAACATTCCATCGAAGAAACGAACCCTTCTTAGGTTTGTGGGGAGGTGTTACAACGGTCCCTAGAGTGCAGTTTGTTCTCTTACGAATGAATATACATACGCTTATGTGCACACTTAATGATAGAACACATGTTTTGTTTCCAGAATAACCTTAGAAATGGGCTGCCATATAACCTTAAAGCCGACAACATTAGAAGGCAGGCCCTTCAAATATGGCTTAGCACTAATATCTTAGTGCAATCCTTATGTACTAAGCACCAAAATGTTGGACATATATGTTGATCAACACTTACGCCTTAGATTTGGTACTTATTTGTTGAACATTAAAACTTAATTCATCAAGGCCTAGAATATGTTTGACGCTGGAACCATTTTTTCACAATGTCTTAGGTATGGCAGGTACCTCTTGACATGTTACTCGAATAGACTGCACTCTTATATAATGTGTCCCGGGATAAATTTCTTAAGAATATTCCTTATTCCTGAATTGATATGGATCAGGGACACAAATCCATATTTTAAAACATAGGGATTAAAACATGCCAGAATTTAATTTGCATCTTTTAGTGATGCTTCAAGAAATTTGGGTGAGGCCATTGCACAATATGGCTCCCCCGCAAGGGTGAAACTTTTGTGGATAGAACTTACGTGAATTTTCACTCCTTGCAAAAATACCTTAGAGACCCACAACTTGGTGGTCATCATGTTTCTCGAAGAGTGATGCTATGCGTCCGACGAATTTGCATCTGATCTATGTCCGACAGTTTGCTCCACCGTTAGCTGCTTCATGCATAGGTAGTTCACACCGTTGATCACAGGTGTCAGATGAAAATCGTACCTAAAAGATCGTACGTGAATCAATTCCGTTTCTCGAATGTGAGCATGTAATCACTTAGCGTGATATATAACACACATCATTATTTTAGTGCTCATGCCATTACTTTAGTGCTTATGCCAAAAAGGCAAAGCTTATTTTTCTAATTTTCCAGGAGTCCAATCCCGGACTTATATCTGCCATATATCCCGGTCCCAAAATTTAAGTGCGCATAATAACTTAAGCATTAGTGACAACATGAGGAAAAAACTTATCATCCTTAAGGGAGTAAGCATAAAACTTTAGGATGAACTTATCAATCCCGAGAGAAAACCTCGGGCCTTATGCAATATCCCTATTACTCATAATTAACATAATATTGATTGATCAAATTTCTTATTGAACTTTGTACCATTATAATATGCTTATTATCTCAAAGACAATTGATCATCATAGTTAATTCGTTATTTGATAAAGGAAAAACTTATGAAATTTCCACCATCAAAATTTTAAGTTCGGTGATCATGGGCCACCTATCTCTCAAACTCCCAGTCACATATCAACACGTCTTTTGATGAGACCTGTTGCTTAAACTTTAGAGGTACCTTTAAAAAATTGGTTAACTTTGTCAAGGTAATCCCTGAGGATCTGGGAGTTAGGAATATCTCTTCTCATGATACCCATGATAGAGTTTTTAATTGCAAAAAGTCTATTTTCAACCCTGAACTCGTATTGGTCGGGCGGTTTGAACCCCAAACTCCAAATCTCGGTCGTTTGTACCATGAACTTAGCGATCCCGGTCTAAATTGAACCTTTGACATGTTTATCAGAGAAAAAATTATAATTAAAATATTACTACTGTCGCTGACAATATTGGCCCACATGTCATATTCATCCTCTTCCCCAAATAACAGTGCCAGATGCAGCAAATAGACGCAATCGGCCGGCCGGCGGCGCCGCTGACCGCACCCGCCGCTGCTTCATTCGACAAGAAGCTGGCAGCACCTACGCACGCAGCTGCACACCATCAGCTCATATGCTGGCAAGCTAGTCACGCATGTGCCCCGCTGTACTGCACCGGCCGAGCCAGCATGCGGTCATCAAGCTCGTGCGCGTGCAGCACATGCGTGTGCGTGCTAGCTCAGATGCATCCTGCCGTGTGTGCCTCTGTGTGCGGCCAGCGCAGAACCGTTCACCGCCGCAGTCCCTGCTTTATCCGCCCCGCGCCTCATCGGAGAGCGCCACTGTCAAGACCGCATCCCCCGTCGATTCCCTCCACCAGAAGCACCCCAAAAAACTCTCCAATCTCCATAGACAACCAATCAAAGACCCGGGCACCTAATCATGCTCCTCGGCAGTGACCCTCCATGGTTGAGCTGCGGGAGTTCGGCGCATCTGCTCCTCCGCCATCCTCTCTCTTGGCTGCAGCCCATATCTCTGCTGCTCGTCGCCTCTGCCCGCCCTCCACCGCACGCGAGCTCGGCCGCGGCCGGCCGCCTCCGCGACGGCGTGCCGCTCCCGCGCCCGCCGGCGGTCAGATGGAGAGATGGATCGGGGATAGAGATGAATATGCCACGTGGGCCCGTCCAGTCAGTGAGACAATGGATCTTCCTGGCCGGGATTTTCTGTTTCCTGTACCAAACAGCTATAGGGTTCAATTTAGACCGGGATTGCTAAGTTCAGGGTGCAAATGACCGGGATTTGGAGTTCGGGGTTCAAACCGTCCGACCTCTACGAGTTCAGGGTTGAAAATAGACTTTTTCCTTTTTAATTGTGACGTGGGCCTACCCTTCGGGTGACCCACCGTAAGGGTACCTGGTGCACGTACGGGATATGGAGGCCCATCAAGATAGCAAGATCAAGGCCCATGAAGGGACCCGCAAGGAAGAATTGCTCTCCAAGTTGAGCATAGTTTAGGTCGGTTTAGACTTGCCATATCTGTAATCCTGATCAGTTACGATTGACCCGAGACCCAGCCTCCTATATAAAGGCTGCGAGGGTCGCCGATCAAGGGACACGCAATACTCTAGCCTCAGAACCCTTGGCGAGATCGACACCTGTGTTCACCTCATCAATAATCAGACAAGCAGGACGTAGGGGTGTTACCTACACTCGAGGGCCCTGAACCTGGGTAAATCCTTACTTGTCAGCCGTAGATAATCGCCAGTGCTACCAATCTCGTTCCTATTCTCAACCCTAGGTGCGCTACCATGGGATTTGCCGAGTTAACACCTCGTCAATTGGCGCCGTCTGTGGGAACGGGTGGCACTGGATCCACGGTTTCGCCGGCTCCATCTGCACCCGCAAACGTGTAGCTATCGGAGAAGAAGTCGACAGACTACTCGACGCAAAATTTATTCGGGAGATAAAAAAATCCGACTGGGTCGCCAACCCTGTCCTGGTGCCAAAGAAGAATTCGACTGTCCTTCACATGTGTGTCGATTTCACCTCCCTCAACAAATGTTGTCCCAAGGACCACTTCCCCTTGCCACGAATCGACCAGATCGTCGACTCAACGGCGGGATGCGAGCGCCTATCCTTCCTGGATGCCTATTCAGGCTATAACCAGATACAGATGAGAGAAGAGGATGAAGACAAGACTGCCTTCATCACCCCTTACGGTGTCTACTGCTACACAACTATGCCCTTCGGGCTCAAGAACGCGGGTGCTACGTATCAGCGCATGATGCAAAACTGACTCAAGAAGCAAATTAGACGCAATGTCCAAGTCTACGTCGACGATATCGTCATCAAAACAAAAAAGGAGTCGACACTCCTCGACGACCTGCGCGAAATTTTTGCCAACCTGAAGCACTACAAGATCAAGCTCAATCCCAAGAAGTGTGTCTTTGGCGTGCCGGCCGGACAACTTTTGGGTTACCTTGTTTCCGCCAGAGGCATCGAGGCGGACCCGGAAAAGCTGCAGGCCATCCTTACCATGCCACCGCCAACAAAACTTCGGGAGATCAAAAAACTGGCTGGTCGAGTCGCAGCACTCAGCCGCTTCATCAGCAAACTGGGCGAAAAGGCGCTCCCGTTCTATCAGCTGATGAAGAAAACAGACAAATTCGAGTGGACACCCGAAGCACAAGCAGCCTTTGAAGATCTCAAGCGAGTGCTGACAAACCCTCCAATCTTGGTAGCGCCCCATGAGCGCGAGCCACTGTTCCTATACGTCTCCGCAACTAATCGGGTGGTCAGCACTGTCCTGGTGGTTGAGCGCATGGAAGAGGGACACCCTCATGGCGTACAGAGACCCGTCGATTACCTTAGTGAGGTCCTCTCAGTATCAAAACAGCGGTACCCGCACTATCAAAAGCTAGCCTACGCTGTATTCATGTCTTCACGAAAGGTGGCACATTACTTCGCCGAGCACCCGATCATTGTCGTCAGCTCAGCAGGGCTGCGAGACATCATCACAAACCCCGATGCAACCGGGAGGGTCGCCAAGTGGGTCATCGAGTTGGGGCCTCGAGACATCCGTTACGAGGACCCGAAGGCAATCAAGGCACAAGTTCTACCTGACTTCACCACCGAGTGGATTGAAGCACAGTTACCCAACGTTCCGGACTTGTCCAATTCTTGGACAATGTACTTCGATGGGTCGAAGAAGCATGAGGGCGCAGGCGCAGGCGTCATACTCATATCACCAAAAGGCGACAAGCTCCGATATGTACTACAGATGGATTTCCCCACACCCTCAAATAACGAGGCAGAATACGAGGGACTCTTGCATGGCATGCGGATGGCAAAAGCATGCGACTGCACTCGACTCATGATATACGGTGACTCGAACCTGGTGGTGCAGCAAACTATGAAGGCCTGTGATGCCACAGCAGATAACATGATCGCCTACCGCGACCTGTACAACATCATGGAAGGCAGTTTTGACGGGTGCGAGCTGCGCCATATTGGGCGAGAAAGCAATGAAGAGGCAGACAAACTCACCAACATCGGCTCCACAAAGACGCAAGTGCCACCCGGTGTCTTCCTCGAGAAAATCGAACATCTATCCATCAAAAGAAAGCAAAAAGCGGAGTCAAAAACTTCGATCGCCCCGGCTGCAGCCCAGAGCGCTGCACCAAGCGTCAACGTCCACCAGTCGAAGTTTTTCTTGTTGAGCCAACATGGACGCATCGATTCCTAGCATACTTGAAAAACAGCGAACTTCCAGAAGACGTAACGGAAGCACGGCGGGTCGCCAGACGTGCAAAAGCATACACCATCATCAACGGTGAACTTTACAAGCGCAGCATCTCTGGGATACTCCAGAGGTGCATAGCACACGAAGATGGCGAGGCCATTCTTCGAGACATACACGCAGGGACCTGCGTACATCATGCGAGCAGTCGAGCTCTCGTTGCAAAAACCTTTCGAGCGCGGTTCTACTGGCCCACTGCGCTCAGGGACGCAGAACATCGTCAGGAAGTGCGTGTGGGCTGTCAGAAATTTGCGACTAAGCCACACGCACCCGCGTCAGAGCTGAAGACAATCCTGTTGGCATGGCCTTTCGCCCAGTGGGGACTCGACATTGTTGGGCCACTCAGGAAATCCTCTCACGGCGGACATACTCAACTTAGATACTTAGCTAGACGCATAAATGCAAATTAGATCACAAACTTCCCAAGATGTATCTTCGACCCTTGGAAGCTGCATGCATGGTGCAAAGGTAAGACCCTTCGATCCATCGAGTAGGCCGGGGCACGCACATACTGCGTTAGCTCTGAAAAGTACCTCAATAGTTATGCTACAGGTCGACTCTGTAAGACCTCCGCGGCTGAGTCGATCCTGACCAGTCGATTCCGGGTTCGAGTCTGGGGACTCGAATTTGATGTAGGCTAGTAAGGTTTTGCCTAAGAGCAGTTAACTGGTCCCGATCCGTCGAGTGTACCAGGCCTACTATGTCACTATCCCCAACACGTCATAAAAGGCAGTAAAGCTGTCCAGAGCATTAGTCGACTTAAATGTTGGCTCCAATGCATTCCTATATCACAATAACTAGTGGTCAGTCCAATGATTTGTCGACTGAGTAAATACCCAAGCAAGATGTGCACTTACGGAGGAGTCCCTGCCCGAATCTTCGAGTCAGCCAGGCACTCGGGGGCTACTGACGTGGGCCTACCCTTCGGGTGACCCACCGTAAGGGTACATGGTGCACGTACGGGATATGGAGGCCCATCAAGATAGCAAGATCAAGGCCCATGAAGGGACCCGCAAGGAAGAATTGCTCTCCAAGTTGAGCATAGTTTAGGTCGGTTTAAACTTGCCATATCTGTAATCCTGATCGGTTACGATTGACCCGAGACCCTGATACGTCTCAAACGTATCTATAATTTTTGATGGTCCATGCTTGTTTTATACCAATTGCTACATGGTGTGCATCCACTTTATGTCACTTTTATACATTTTTTTGGGACTAACCTATCAACAAGATGCCGAAGTGTCAGTTCCTGTTTTCTGCTGTTTTTGTATTCCAGAAAAGCTAGTCTGGAAATATTCTCGGAATTGGACGAAACTTCACGGGGATGCTATTTTGCCAGAAAACACCTAACGGAGCAAAGGAGCAACAGAGGAGGGTCACCAGGAGGCCACACACCACCAGGGCGCGGCCCCCTTCTGCCGCGCCATGGGGTGGTGTGGGCCCCTCGGGGGTCTCCAGCCGCCGCCCTTTCGTCTATTTATTCCTCCAAGAAAATAACCCTAAGTGCCTGAGCCAATATCCACGAAAAGTTCCAGAGACGCCGCCGCCGTCAACCCTAGCTCGGGAGGGTCCAGAACCTCTTCCCGGCACCCTGCCGGAGAGGGGAATCGTCACCGGAGGCTTCTACATCGCCATGCCTACCTCCGGAGTGATGCGTGAGTAGTTCATCCTTGGACTACGGGTCCATAGCAGTAGCTAGATGGTTGTCTCTCCAATTTGTGCCATCATGTTTAGATCTTGTGAGCTGCCCTACATGATCAAGATCATATTATTGTAATGCTACATGTTGTGTTTGCTGGGATCCGATGAATATTGAATACTATGTCAAGTTGATTATCAATCTATGCCCTATGTTATTTATGATCTTGCATGCTTTCCGTTAATAGTAGATGCTTTGGCCAAGTAGATGCTTGTAACTCAAGAGAGAGTATTTATGCTAGATAGTGGGTTCATGCTCCATTTAATCTGGGACAGTGACAGAAAGTTCTAAGGTTGTGGATGTGCTGTTGCCACTAGGGGTAACCTAACGATGCTATGTCCACGGGCATATGTGTTTGTTTACATTACGCGCTTTACTTAATGCGATTATCCGTTGCTTGCAACTTAATACCAACGGGGGACTCGGATGACAACCCGGCGGTGGATTATTAGTCATAGACGCTGTTGGATAACGGTCTATGTATTATGTCGTAATGCCCAATTAAATACCATAGTAATCATCATGCCATGTATATGCATTGTCATGCGCTCATTATTTGTCAATTGCCCAGCTGTAATTTGTTCACCCAGCATGTTAATTATCTTTTATAGAGAGACACCACTAGTGAACTGTGGACCCCGGTCCATTCTTTTAAACTGATTAAACAACCACAAACTGCAAACTGTTCCTTTTTCATTCTCTGCAATTTAATACTCATTTTCCACACAAGACGTTTAATCCTTTGTTTTCAGCAAGCCGGTGAGATTGACAACCTCACTGTTTCGTTGGGGCAAAGTACTTTGATTGTGTTGTGTGCAGGTTCCGCGTTGGTGATCGTGTTGCGCCGTGCGGCCGCCAACAACCTTCTGAAGAGTTGCTGCTCCTACTGGTTCGATAAACCTTGGTTTCATACCGAGGGAAACTTGCCGCTGAACTGCATCATACCTTCCTCTTGGGGTCTCCCAACGAACGTGTGATTCACGTCCATCAAGCAATTTTTCTGGCGCCGTTGCCGGGGAGACAGCAGTTTTCTGCAAGGGGAGTTTCACGCTTCCAATCTCTTTACTTTGTTTTTGTCTTGCTTAGTTTACTTTTATCCAGTTATGTTTTGCTTGTTTACTTGGAAACCCATAAAAATTATAAAACTGAAAATCCTATAAAAACTTTTGCTATGGAAGAATTTACTAGAACCTCTATGTTGATGGAAGCTAGAGAATTATATATAAAGTATAGAGAATCAAGAGAGGGTAAAATCATGAGAGCATGTAAAAAAGTTAAATCAAATTGCTGAAATTTTGCTGGAACGCCATGATATAAATTGTTGCTCTGAACAGGATACTAAACATCTTAAATTCCAATGTGGATTTAGTGAAAAGTTTTAATTATGAACTATCATTGGAATAACTATATTCATTTGGGAGTGAAGAAGTAGAACAATTTGTTTTACTTATGGGAGCTTCTGAAATAGACTCCTTCATGGCTAAAAATTATGAAACTGTGTTGCTTGTAATAAACTTAAAGAACGGTCTCTTTTATTCTTGATTATTGCCTAGAAAATTTCAGCAATAATTGTTATA
The DNA here is from genome assembly GCA_947311845.1 of Poa pratensis. Taxonomy (NCBI): domain Eukaryota; kingdom Viridiplantae; phylum Streptophyta; class Magnoliopsida; order Poales; family Poaceae; genus Poa; species Poa pratensis. Next base: position 66,618,752 of record CAMZMU010000045.1, on the reverse strand, counting down.
TCATTGATTATAAAGAGAGACTCATTAATGCACAAGAATGTACTCACAATTTGCAGGAACCTGTGAAGAAGAAATTGCTGAAGCTGAAAGCTCATTGGATGAAAAAGAGGAGGAGAGTGATGAACAAAAGGAGGAAGAATGGATAGCTACCCATGCCTACCTTCTAATGAGAGTAACTCTTTAACTCTTACATATTTGATTGCCCTCCATGCTTACCAAAGGAGGATGAATGTTATGTTCCTGTGGATTCTCTTGAAATATTCCCTATGAGTAAAACTTGTGAGAATGATTATGCTACTGTTATTTATGATAATCCATGCTATTTTGATAAATCTTATGATAATCCTTTATTTGTGCCTATATCGAAATGCATGGTACTAAAGAGTTTGCTTAGAAAATGTTTATGATAAAGCTCTAGATGATGGTCCTATATTGGTTGATAATATTAATTGTACTACTAATGAAAATGGGATTGGAGAGGTCTTGACTTTATCTATGGAGTCCCATACCTCTTGAGAATGATCAATCATCTTGTTATAAAATTGTTAAAAGTGGGTTTGAAAGTTTTAATCCCACTATTTTTGAGCTTGATAAAATTATGTGTTTGTAGATCATGAAAAGCATGCTTTATGTGATAGTTATATTGTTGAGTTTGTTCATGATGCTACTGAAAATTATTATGAGAGAGGAAAATATGGTTGTAGAAATTTTCATGGTACTAAAACACCTCTCTATATGCTGAAAGTTCTGAAGTTACTCTTGTTTTATCTTCCTATGCTTGTCACTTTGTTCTTTATGAATTTATTTGTGTACAAGATTCCTATGCATAGGAAGTGGGTTAGACTTAAATGTGTTTCGAATTTGCTTCTTGATGCTCCTTTTGCTTCATTTTCTATTTTATGTGAGCATCATTAAAACTATCAAGCCTAGCTAAAAGGCATTAAAGAAAAGCGCTTATGGGAGGCAACCCATTATTTTTATTTCTGCAATTTTTCTTTTATTGAGTCAAGGAGGTTGTTTACTTCTGTAGCAACTCCTTTGTATCTTTATTTTCTCGCATTGTTGTGCCAAGAGTAGCTCTAATGTTAAGATGATGCTTAATTTTGATTGCTGCGCAGAAACAGATTTTTCTGTTCACTGTACGAAATTCAAAATCACCAGATTGTTAAAAATCTGAAATTTTTTGTGCGTAATCTTTATGAATGTCTGAATCTTTCATTAGTTCAAAGTTTTTTGATTGAGCGTCGTAAGTGCCTCGAAAAAATTCATCTTTACTGGCTGTTCTGTTTTGACAGATTCTGTCTCTGTTTTTTGCATTGTCTCTTGTGGGCTTTAAGCAAGGTCTCTAATGGAGGGCTGTAGCTAATGTTTTATTGAGTTCTTGCAATGTGTCACAACAGAACCAGTGGATTAAATTTTTGAGTACTAACCCTCTAATGAGATTACTTTGAGTTTGGTGTGACGGAAGTTTTCAAGGGTCAAGAGAGAAGGATGATATAATAGGATCAAGAAGAGTGAAGAGCTTAAGCTTGGGGAGGCTCCCATGGATCTCCCCAGCATATTTCAAGAAGACTCAAGCGTCTAAGCTTGGGGATGCCCAAGGCATCCCCTTCTTCATCGTCAAAATTATCAGGTCATCTCTAGTGAAACTATATTTTAATTCTTTCACATCATATGTGCTTTTCTTGGAGCGTCTGTGTGCTTTTATTTTCAGTATTGCATTTTATTTTCAATAAAGCTTGACTGGACCCTAGCATTCTTGATTGGGAGAGAGACACGCTCCGCTTTTTCATGAGAATACTCCTATTCTTCACTTATATTTGTTGAGTATTCATATCTAGCGCTGTTCAGCTTTTAGCTCTTGTTTTCATGTATCTCTTGTCAGAGCTATTAGCTTTCTTTTGTAGAAAGTACTCTCTTGCTTCACTTATATTTTTTGGAGAGTTGATGAAATAAATTGATTGGTGTTTGGTTGGTTCAGAAAATGTTGCATGTGGTAATTGGTATAAGGAAAAACTTGCTTAATCTTGTAGATCACTAAATGGATAACTTGATGCTTGTCAATTGTTTTGAGTTAACAAGTAGATCATGATTAAATTGTGCATCACATGAGTTAAGCCTATTAGTGAAGAACTACCGTAAAGCTTGTTGAAAATTTGGTTTGCATCGGTGGTATCTCTAAGGTCTAGATATTTTCTAATAACAGGGTTTGGTTAACAAGGAAGACGGTATGAAGTCTTATAACGTTTGCAATATGTTTGTCATATAAAACTTGGTGTACGGGTTGATATTCTTGTTTGCTTACATAACCTTGCTAGCCTAAACTCTGTACTGAGAGGGAATGCTTCTCGTGCATCCAAATCCTTGAGCCAAAATCCATGCCATTTGTGTCCACCATAACTACCTATATGTGGTATTTCCTTGCCACTCCAAGTAAATTTTTCATGTGCTACCTTTAAATTATTCAAAATGTTATTATTCCCTTTTTGTGTCAATGTTTACTAGCTCATGAGGAATTAGTGTGGTTATTCTTTATTCTATTGTCAATGGACTTTTACACCTGGACTAGTGGCATATACATCCGCTTATCCAATAACTTGCAAAAAGAGCTGGCAACGGGGTGCCCAGTCCCAATTAATTACAACTTTAACCAATTAATTCTCTTCACACTTTTGCCCTGATTCATCAGTAAGCAATGACAAACAGTGAAATACCTGAATGTGTGTAAACCAAAGAGAAAGAGGGATGATCTGCCTTGCTGGTAGAAATAACGTCCTTCATGGGAGCCGCTCTTAAAAGTCCGTTTGACAGGTAGAATACTGTTCTCACCCGCTACCATTCGTTGACAATTAACAAACACCTCTCAAAAATAGATACTCCTCCATGGTATGTGATTGATGGAAGGCACCCGAGGATTCGGTTAGCCATGGCTTGTGTTAGCAAGGTTGGGAGGAGTATCAAATATTTTATGCAATCTCTATATGCTTTCAAAAACCTAAAAGCTCTAGCACATGATTTAATCCCTGCTTCCCTCTGCGAAGGGCCTTTCTTTTACTTTTATGTTGAGTCAGTTTTCCTATTCTTTCTGTCTTCCACAAGCAAACACTAGTGTCAACTTTGTTACAACATGCGTTATATGCAATGTATTGGACTTGTTATACTACTTTGTGTTGACAATATCCATGAGATAAATATGTTGAAAGTTGAAGCAAATGCTGAAACTAAATTCTTCCTTTGTGTTGATTAATACCTTTTATTAGAAACTATTGCTTTATGAGTTAACACTTATGCAAAACTGTTTGATGCTTGTCTCGAAAGTACTATTCATGAAAACGTTTAGCTTGTGTGATTCATTGTTTACTCATTATCTATTTGGTAGCAAATTATAGACCATTGACTTGGATCACTTCATTCATTTACATGTGCCTTGCAATATTATATGATCAAGATTATGATGTAGCATGTCACCTCAAAAATTATTTTGTTTTTATCGTTTACCTACTCGAGGACGAGTAGGAACTAAGCTTGGGGATGCTGATACGTCTCAAACGTATCTATAATTTTTGATGTTCCATGCTTGTTTTATACCAATTGCTACATGTTTTGCATCTACTTTATATCACTTTTATACATTTTTTGGGACTAACCTATTAACAAGATGCCGAAGTGCCAGTTCCTGTTTTCTGCTGTTTTTGTATTCCAGAAAAGCTAGTCTGGAAATATTCTCGGAATTGGACGAAACTACACGGGGGTCCTATTTTTCCAGAACACACCTGACGGAGCAAAGAGCACAGAGGAGGGCCACCAGGGCGCGGGCCCCCTCTGCCGCGCCCTGGGTGGTGTGGGCCCCTCGGGGGTCTCCAGCCGCCCCCTTTCGCCTACTTATTCCCCCCGAAAAACCCTAAGTACCTGAGCAAATATCCACGAAAAGTTCCAGAGACGCCGCCGCGTCAACCCTAGCTCGGGAGGGTTCAGAACCTCTTCCCGGCACCCTGCCGGAGAGGGGAATCGTCACCGGAGGCTTCTACATCGCCATGCCTGCCTCCGGAGTGATGCGTGAGTAGTTCATCCTTGGACTACGGGTCCATAGCAGTAGCTAGATGGTTGTCTCTCCACTTTGTGCCATCATGTTTAGATCTTGTGAGCTGCCCTACATGATCAAGATCATATTATTGTAATGCTACATGTTGTGTTTGCTGGGATCCGATGAATATTGAATATTATGTCAAGTTGATTATCAATCTATCTATGTTATTTAAGATCTTGCATGCTTTCCGTTACTCGTAGATGCTTTGGCCAAGTAGATGCTTGTAACTCCAAGAGAGAGTATTTATGCTAGATAGTGGGTTCATGCTCCGTTTAATGGGACAGTGACAGAAAGTTCTAAGGTTGTGGATGTGCTGTTGCCACTAGGGATAACCTAACGATGCTATGTCCACGGGCATATGTGTTTGTTTACATTACGCACTTTACTTAATGCAATTATCCGTTGCTTGCAACTTAATACCAACGGGGGACTCGGATGACAACCCGGCGGTGGATTATTAGTCATAGATGCTGTTGGATAACGGTCTATGTATTATGTCGTAATGCCCAATTAAATATCATAGTAGTCAACATGTCATGTATATGCATTGTCATGCGCTCACTATTCGTCAATTGCCCAGCTGTAATTTGTTCACCCAACATGTTAGTTATCTTTTATGGAGAGACACCACTAGTGAACTGTGGACCCCGGTCCATTCTTTTACACTGATTAAACAACCACAAACTGCAAACTGTTCCTTTTTCATTCTCTGCAATTTAATACTCATTTTCCACACCATACGTTTAATCCTTTGTTTTCAGCAAGCCGTGAGATTGACAACCTCACTGTTTCGTTGGGGCAAAGTAGTTTGATTGTGTTGTGTGCAGGTTCCGCGTTGGTGATCGTGTTGCGCCGTGCGGCCGCCAACAACCTTCTGAAGAGTTGCTGCTCCTACTGGTTCGATAAACCTTGGTTTCATACTGAGGGAAACTTGCCGCTGACTGCATCATACCTTCCTCTTGGGGTCTCCCAACGAACGTGTGATTCACGTCCATCAGACCAAGCCTCCTATATAAAAGCTGGGAGGGTCGCCGATCAAGGGACACGCAATACTCTAGCCTCAGAACCCTTGGCGAGATCGACATCTCGCCGAGACCTTGTAACACCTGTGTTCACCTCATCAATAATCAGACAAGCAGGACGTAGGGGTGTTACCTCCACTCGAGGGCCCTGAACCTGGGTAAATCCTTACTTGTCAGCCGTAGATAATCGCCAGTGCTACCAATCTCGTTCCTATTCTCAACCCTAGGTGCGCTACCATGGGATTTGCCGAGTTAACACCTCGTCAAATTGCCATGCAACAACAATTTGACTGCGACTGCTCTTTCTTAATTTTTAAAAAATCTTACTCGATTGTAGAGTATCATAATACTCATTGTCCTCCTTCAATAATTTAGGAGAATCAATATATGGAGAGCAAAATGAAAAACTTTTAACTTATTTAAGAAACATGGCACAAATACTTGAAGAACAAGAATAGCTAATCTTATGCCATATTCTTAGTCATAATGATGCCTTTAAGAGATAGAAACATGAGAAAATTTACTAATTAACTAAAAGTGGTGCATCAATAGAAGCTCAACATAAAATCAAATAAATCTACGTAGCATAATATAAGCATGAGCACATCTTTATTATTCAAGTGGGAAGTTCAATTCTCCCCCTAATGTAGACTGAGCTATAGCTCAACATTTCGACGAACTTACATAACTACTATTCTATATTTACTAGTAGATAAGTCAATATACTAGTAGCATAAATCACATTATCGGAATGGAGGATGGAGAACTTATCTTTAAGCGAATGGAAATTTTCTAGTATATTTTAAACATTAACCTCCAGTTCATCTTTAAGAATTCTCCTTAAAACTTTTCTTATTTATGAGATCATAGTGATATAAAACGTACAACATAATTTTCTAAGGTATTCATACACTTTCCTTATAGATATAAAACCCTTCGAGCTTAATTACAGTCCACTTTTATGCTTTATTGTAGATGACATAATAAAGCGAACTCAAAAGCTCCATAATTAAATCATGAGAATTTTAATGATGAACATGATCTTATAGAATTTTGAGAAGCTTCTTCAAATTACTTCTCCTTTAATGCCAATTTTTTTTTATTATGACTGAACTAGAAAATTATTTTCCTAGTTCCTTACTGGCACACTCCCCAGCTCCTTACTAGGTTTTGCTCCCAATAAACACTAATAGACAAGAAATCCATTGGATTCTCGTCAATACTTTAATAATCAAAATTTCATTAATGAGAGCTTATTATATTTGTATCTACTTCATCACTTATGACCTCATGAAATAATAATATGCTAATGGACTTAGCTCATTTCATATGAAGGTACAAAAGCCATCCAAAAAACTTATGGCTGAATTAGGAAATATTAGTAATAAAGATGTGGTCACAAACTTCGATAGTGATCATGCATAACATAATTCCTTATGAGCACATTAATTTTTACAGTATGACACATGTATCTGAACAACTTTGGTCAGAATAAATCCATGTGCCACAGCTTATCCCAAAATTTCCCTTTGGTTCCATCTTTATTGGAGACGACTTAGTTAGAGATAACATAATGATCATAATTTTCAAAGCTTCATAAGTTGATTGATTTGGAAACTAGTCAGAGGCACTTAGGGGCTGTTTGGTTCCCAGCCACACTTTTCCTACCAAAGTTTGGCAATTTTATACTTGTTTGGTTCTTGCCACATGTTTTCACTGCCACACTTTATTGTCTGTAGGCCCCACTTGTCATAGAGTGATTTTTTTGCCAACTTTTGCCACACTTTATGGCGTCCAATTTCTAAGCCACATTTTTGTGGCTATCACACTTGCCAAACTTAGGCTTGGCAAATTGTGGCTAGCAACCAAACAACCCCTTAATTGCAGAAGCGTATCTAACACAATTTATGTCTCTCATCTTAATTCTCCGAAGATACTTAAATATATGTGGCCTATTTCATTATGTTTGTAAGCCTTATGCATGCAATCTTTCCCAGAACATAAACTTATTTTGTTGATCTGATCCATCCGTATGTAAAAGCAGTACGGCGATTCACTGAAGGCGGAAATATGCCAGAAAACTCTAAAGTGCTTGTTCTAATGTAACAAAAAGTCTATGTTTTTTTTTGCGAGTCTCAAAAAAAATCTATCTAGACATATCTATTGTTAAAGATGTGAAAAACAGTGGCATGCAAGCATCCATCGGCCTCCTTGTAGGGAGGGCCTGCAGTGGCACCTCGAACCGTAGTGCGCTGATCGCTTTTCTGATGCATGACATGCGTGTGCGGTCCAGCTGCAAACATTGCCAGCCCGACGAGTAGCATGACCTCCATCTCGGTTTGGTTGAACACCCCTCCAACCTTGGGTCTGCAGCGTCGAGAATGCTTCCCCTTCCATACGGGTCCCAGACCAACTTGGCCGGGTGGACTGCGTCTTCTCTAGGCTGTTCAAACACTTTGGGCCGCCTGCCGCTGGCTATCTCCAGGAGGACGTAGCCGAAGCTGAACACATCCGACAATCGGCTGGTCTTTTGGTGGCCATGGAATATGGATCCATATAGCCAAACGTGTCCGCGGTGTTGCTTGTCAGTGCTTGGAAGCTGTGTTCGGTCATCCTCACGAGTCTGAAGTCTCCAGGATTCGTTCTGAAGGACTCGTTGAGCATGACATTGCTGGGCTGCTTGGTGTCGCTGTGGATGCCACACGCCTCACATTCCTCGTGTAGGTAATGAAGGGCAGAGGCCAATCCAAGAATAATCTGGTGCCAACGTCGTGGGACCATCCAAGCAGCCTCACCGGGTTTTTGTGGCACAAATTGCTGATGACCTTTTCCTCATGGGGCAAATGGTCTTAGACATGCAAAGCGGCATGGTGTGGGCTAATTTTGGGAGGGTAAATGGGCCACATCCGCATAGTTTCTTCACAAAATTCTCATGGGCTGGGGGCGATGGCCCCCCCTAACCTCAATGTAGCTCCACCTCATCGGGGGAAATCTATACCTCTTATAAAGCAAAACCCACTAAGTTCATTCATGATTTTTCTATCTATACATGCAGCATAGCCACATCAATACATCATCAAGTAATCACAGCCGTATGATTTGATCGCCATCCGTCCATTCACCCCATCTCACGTGAAAAGAAGTCGTACACGATACACCCACCAAGCCCCTGTCCATAACTTTTTCCCCTTCTACCCAACCAGCCGAAGACCTGTTTAAAAAAACCAAAGTATATAGGTCAATCTTGTATTAAAGAACAAGGAGGCCCCGCTTCACCTGCACAAGATGTCGTCGAAGAAGTTGAAGGCTCGCCATGGTCCAGCAACCACCAGGGGCCGGCGAGACTAAAACTGCTCCAAAAGGGGAGGGGATGTTCTCTCCGGCACCGGGAGGAGCATCAATCTTGCGACTCGGCCATGGCTCGAAGGGAGGGAGGGATCAGCTAGCTACTGGGGCAAAAGGGTTTTCTCTCATCTCTTGTGTTTGTACTCTATAATCATACATGTGGACACCTTACTGCGGCTCGCAATACACACCGGCTGGGCTGAATTACAGGCCAATCAATACTGGAGTACTCGAACTAGATTTTAAGCCTAAACAATTCACAAATAAATAATCAATATTTGGAATCCTCGCGCTTAACTTTTCTATCATCATAATCCCTCTTTAGGCATCACTATTTTTCAACACCTTCTTTACGTGCTTTAGGAGGATCATGAAGGAGAGCTCAATTAATGTTCAGCTAAACTAGAGTAGTCTCGAACTTCTCCACATGAAACATAATTGTTATCATTAGTTACTCTATGCCCTTAATTCTCCCAGCAATAAAAAAGGCATTAAATGCTGCAAAACGAATCAAATGCTCGATAAGTATTATATTATGAACTTCTTTTATTGATCAAACCCAAAACAGCTTTAGCCAGAGATGGGTAAGAATCAATAAATTTCATGGTCAAAATAACCACACACTTAATTAAATCCTCATATGCATAAAATTCTTTTATCGATCCGATTCACATAAAGCCAGAAGTGAACCGGGCTAATAAAATTTCAGGGTCAAAATGCCCGCCAGTTGACTATAGACAAAATGACAGACATAAGCAATGCTTCATTTGATGATTGAAGAATTTCTTTTGTAGCAAAACATTATGGCATAATGATAGCAATAATCATCATAATAATATGAATACGATAAAAGAAGTAACTAAGCATAATAAAGTGCATTAAAATAACTAAACTTGGCACATAATATCATGATTAAGGACAAAACAATTATAGTAATAATAAACATATTAACTTTTTGGCTTTAGCTCCAAAAACTTAGGACGTGTTTAATAGCCCGTCTGGACCTATACAATCTCCCCCGCTCAGTTTTTTGCCGTTTGGTATCACGTATCGTGTGTCTACGCCATGACCACCTCGCCCTACCGAGGAGAGATCAAGGTTCACAACTCTGTCGGACCGAGCTCATATGGAAAATTCCCACACATGGGCCGACCCGAGTTGCGCCCCGTCTGTAACGCCTATCATTCCCCCGACTCCCTCACTCTCTTTTTCTTGATCCATCACCATTCCCATCGCCCCACCTTGAGTCGCCCCGCCCAGCCGCTCAGTGCCACCTCAGAGCCAAGCGCCACCCAGCGTCGGCGCCCAGCACTGGTGGTTGCACCCAGGGCCAATCCCAGCTCCGCCGTGCCATGGAGGAACACCCATTGCCGTCTCCCCGCGCCGCCAAGGAGGACCAACATTGTCGCCTATTCACGCAGCCACAAAGGACCACCGCCGCCACCTTCTCGCGCCTCCACGGAGGAGCCCAAGAGCAGGAGACGAGCACCACCGCCGCCTCCCGACGTTCCTATGCGCAAACCACGATTTGGGAATTCTAGAGGACCCAATTGCTTTTCTATTTTTTGTTCAATGTCCTTTTTGTAACACTTTGGACATATTTGTAATTTCATATTCATGCATCAGGTCCCTATTCATACGAGCTACCAAACAACATCTTTCTTCAACATGTCTCAACTCATACGAGTTACCAAACACCCAACATAATCTCAACACAACCTATATATTCCGAGCTTTTATCAAGTGGGAAAGCAATGCTAGGTAAGCTGGGCTACCAAACACACCCTTAATATATTCTATGAAAATTAATTTGCAGTATTCTTTAATTAGTTCTGGCCTATAACAATGCAGCTCACAGGCTGCCTCCCCTTTATTTTATTTTTATTTTCAATTTGGAGCATAATACTTTAAGCTGACCAAAAATGGTCCAGACCAATTTAGTCCTCTTGTTCCCTCATGGGCACCAGGCCCAGTTTGCCGTAGTTGATGCGAACCGTCAGATGAATATCCAACCGTTGGGACCAGAGGCAACTGGCACAACACTAGTGCCCCCCCCCCACCCCCGCAAACCTCATCTTCTTTTCTTCCTCCCCCTTTCTCTGACACAAATGGCGGCGACGAGCAAGCGAGAGAGAGAGAGTGGCGATGAGCGGCTCCCGCAGCAAAGGAAGTTGGCGGTGCTATTTAGTCCCACTTGCCGGAACCACGTGCGGCCTCGGCTTGCGCACGGCTCGGTCGAGCGGCTCTAAGCAACACCTTCTATAAGGCAACAACATGCAAGCAGGTCTCCCGCACCGACAAAGATCTGGCACATGGGCGAGCTTTCGACGACTTCAAGCGTCAGGGAAAGCGCAACCACCAGCTGGTGCGGCGGAGGGCGAGGCCATTCAGGTACAAGCCCAAGCGTGCCCGCGACATGAGATGGTGACCGTAGTGGCTCAGCACGACGACGTCGACGCCGCGGTCCTAAGGTAAGAGTCCGCCGTCCTTAATTTCTTAGCATTAGGGCTAGATTCTGCATGAATTTGGTGATTAGGGTTTTGGTCCTTTCGGAATTTCCCGCTTAGGGTTAGGAGATAAACGAGATTGCCTCGTTTCTCTATCCTCTTAATACTCACCGAAAACCCTAGCTTAAAGTTGAGAAAAATTAATGTTCTAAGGTTTCAGATTTGGGGAAGACTTGACAATTTGCATAGATTGATTCATTCTCCTTTAATTTCTCACTTAAGACCAAAACCACATGCTAAAATTGGAGGAAACACATGTTTGACATCTAGGGTTTCGGAAAATTGGGCATTCAACTTAGAGTTAAAATTAAATTTCTTAAATCCCCTGCTTTATTTGCTTTCACCGAAACCCTAGTCTCTGAGCTTACAGATGTAGTGGATGTGCTTGACTGGGCCAAAAGTTTGGGCAAGTAAGGGATAAACAGAAGCTAAACTTGAGCTAATTCATTCATGAGCTTAGCATATAGACATGAAAAATAATATCATAGGGTTCAGACTTTAGATCTAGATGCTCATATACCATTGTTGGGGTAGGATCATCTAGCTCCAGATTTAAACCACAACCAAGATAGAATCAAAACAAGTAGTTGTTGGAGCCTCATCTCTTCTCCTTCCAAGTAGCTGTTGGAGCTAGTGGAAGGTGCTGGAGAGCTCTTCCCATGGCTGCTATGTCTATGTTGGAATTGGGCATCTCGGGGAGAGCTTAGACCAGCCACACCGTCGCGCCGGTTCAACCAAAAATATGCCAGAGTTACGAATCGGCAAGCTTGTGACGCGTTGTGTGAAGTCGCTTTTTTTTTATCCTGATGAGTGTGTCAACCATGCAATCATATTCTATTGTCATCCTTTTTTGCTGCCATTGTACAAGCATATAAACTGGTATTTTCGAGAATGGCGTTTTGGCTCCCGGGAGCATATGCTCCCGGTATTTTCAAAAAAAATTCAAAAATTGAAAACTTATTAAAAAAAATCCGAAAAAATCATGCACGTACCTGAGCATGGTGCGCACCGTCGTGTTAAATTTCGCACCGAAATGTCATCATATGTGCCCTGGGCAAAAATGACAAATTTCTGACAGGAAATGAGCTCCGAAAATTTGAATTTCTTGTCAGAATTTTGTCATTTTTGTCCAGGGCGCATACGGTGACATTTCGGTGCGAAATTTCACACGATGGTGCGTACCATGATCAGGTAGGTGCGTAATTTTTTTCGGATTTTTTTGATAAGTTTTCATTTCTGGATTTTTTTTTGAAAATACCGGGAGCATATGCTCCCGGGTGCCAATACGAATTTCCGGGTATTTTCTTCTTATTAAGGCGAAGTTCAACCTACACTGAACTCGGTATGGTGTGATGTGATGCATAGATGCACGGGCTATATTTTCGGATTCCGTGAACACAAAACAGTTTCTTAAACGCGTGGTTTTCTGGTCTCTAGTGCTTGCCTTTGCGATCCTTGGGGTGGCCGCTAGATGTTGGCATGTTGCTCGTGCAGTCGTGTCAACCGATCAACTTGCATATGTTCCGCGTCTCCCAGGCGGCGGCGGCGGAAAAGCTTTTTTTCTGCTCCAATCTCCGGCGATTGTGCTAGGCCCCTCTCCTTCCGCTTGCCGCTCCGGCGGCAGGAGGGAGGGGGGCCCCTTTTTTTTGCATGGTACTTAGGGCTAGGAGTTTTCTGGCATGGCGCGCCGTTGGGGTGGTGGGAGCGGCGCCCGGGCAAATAAATCTGGCTCAACTCTTCTCCCACACCGGCGCTGTCCTTCATGGCGGCGTCTCGGAGTTGGTGGCACTGTGTGCTTGCCGATCTTTCAGATCGGTGGCGTTAGGCTTCATGGATGGTGTCGGCGAGGCGGCGGCGACGACTCCATCAGATGGTTTTTTCCTCCTGCTCTGTCCCCGTTGCTGCGGCGTTGTCTCCGGCGCCAAGGTGGAGCAGAGAGGATTCGTCCAGGAGTACGTGCAGACGGTGATCTGCACTGGTGACAGCTGGAAGATGGTGCACCTTGTGGTGGGTTCGTGGTTGAAGGCTGATGGTTTGGGCTCCGTACTCCGACATCGTCGTGCGTGGGTGCCAGTGCTGAAGTTCGATGGCGTGTCCGGGGACATGCTGCCCCGGTCTGATTCTTTCAACGGCAATGGTTTGTCCTATGGCAAACTACATTGGAGGTCCGAAAAGCTGATTATCAGCGATGGAGCCGCGTCGAGCTCGGGTGAAGAGGTGATCTGTCTATTTTCTCCTTGGTGGCTGCTACGGTGGTGCCGAATAAGATGGATAGGCGCTGGTTTGACACATAGGTTTATCCTATCTTTCCAGATCTGTAAGATCGGTGTATACGTACTTTGTATCTCGTCTTTTATTTATCAATGAGAATCGTATTACCATGCAAAAAAAAAAAAATCGCAAACATTGTGATGACTTGCACAAATTTTTGCTCCAATTCGCTCAAAACAGAAGATAACCACCCAACCAAGACCACTATACCTAGGACGCTTCTACCGTGTGTGCCAGCTACCTCCGTTCCAAGATACTACTAATGTACTTGACACGACTTTATTTACATTTTGATGTATTTAGACATATGGATGTATTTAGACATGTTAAACGGATAGATATATCTATATTTAGACAAATGTAAATCAAGTAGTTTGCAAGGGAGTTTGAAACGGAGTGAGTAGTCGGTAGTTACTCGATGGCGTCATTCGTCAGGAGGTACACACGGCCAAGTACTCGCGTCGTACACCAGTGCACACAGGAAGAGAGAGTTATACTCGCTCAGAAGGCATCTGCGTTACACGAGCTTCATGACATCAGCAGTACCCATTCATTTATCACGACTTCGCCATCGCCAGCAGATCTTGCCCCCCTATAACGGCCCGAATCATGGATGGATCCACTAGATTCCCTGCCGTTTTGCGAGATAATGACAAGGAACCACCACATTTGCGTGCTAGTTGTCACATAACCACCACTTTTGGATTTTTGGACACATAACCACCACTATTGGGGTATACCTGTGACGCGGAGCACTGATTTTCCTGTTTAAGGCTGTTAACACGTTTCCTGACAACTCGGACCCACCCGTCAGGGTCTACGTGGCAAAAAAAAAACAGCAAAAAAAAAGAACAGGTCAACGCTATGGAGAGGAGGCCGTCGGCGGTCCGTGGCGGCCAGGCGCCGGAGGTCGAGGTGGGCGGCGACGGGAGAGGAGGCCATGGTGCGGGCGCGGGCGGCCCCGGCCAGGCCGCTGGCGATGGCGCTGCGCCGCCATGGCTGCCATATCGGTCCTCGAGCGCCGGCGCTGCGCGCGCCCAGTGGGCCGCGCTGCTCCCCGCCGGCTGGCTGTACCATGGCGCGACATCCGTCCATGGCGGACTCCACCGCCAGCTGGGCCGTCGACCTCCGGGATGGTGCGCGTGCGGCACAGCGCGCGGCTCTGTGCGGGCGTTGGCCGGAGCGGACGGCAGGGCAACGCCGGAGGCGTTCAGACGCGCGGGAGACGATCATCATTGCGCGGAAGCCGGCTTGGCTAGGTGGCGACGGAGCTCGGACGGGTGCGACCACGACGCCGGGCGACGTGCTGCTCTCGACCTGGGCGACGTCCGTCCTACTGTCGGCCACCGCCGGTGACGGCAAGGTCGCCCACATCTTGCACGCCAAACGCGGTGACGGCACTGCTCAGGACGAGGAGGCACACGAGGTCGTCCTCCCCTTCTCCGACGAGCTCCGCGACCAGGCGCAGGCGCGGGCGAGCTCGGGCCCTCCGGCCAGGCGCGGGCGCAGGCGGGCTCCGGCCAAGTGCGGTCGACCTCCGCGAGCGCGACCATGGCGCGGCCGCGGGTGACCATGGCGCGGTCTAGTTCTGAACATGTCGCGGGCGCGGCCCACCTCCGCGAGCGCGACCATGGCGCGGGCGCGGGCGACCATGGCGCGGTCTAGCTCTGAACATGGCGCGGGTGCTCGCAACGTGTTCGACGTAATGGCTGAGAGAGATATTATTCTCTGACTTCTAACGAGCGTTGACCTGTTTTTTTTTTTTTTTTTTGCTTTTTTTTACCACATAGACCTGACGGGTGGGTCCGAGCTGTCAGGAAACGTGTTAACAACCTTAAACAGGAAAATCAGTGCTCCGCGTCACAGGTATACCCCAATAGTGGTGGTTATGTGTCCAAAAATCCAAAAGTGGTGGTTACGTGACAACTCTTCGCGCAAATGTGGTGGTTTCTTGTCATTATCTCGCCGTCTTGCTCACGGGCGCAGTAAATTCCCCACGTCCTCGTCACGCACAGTGGATCGATCAAAAGCAAGCGCTCACTCCCATGCGGCAGAGACGGCAGGTGCCGACCACGACCGCACCAGGCTGGGATGGGATCCCACCTACCCGCGCTTCTCAACGGCTATATTCCACCTTCCCCGCGCTTAAAGCCCCCGCGACATTCCTCCTCCTCCCGGTCTCCCGCTCCCACCACTCGATCGACATCCATCCTGAGATCCTACCTCGGCCACTCCTGTTCCCCAACGGCTACTGTGCCATTCCATCTCCTCTGACCCGACCAATGGCGACGACGCCGGCACGACAATCGCAGAGCGGCGGCTGTGCCCCCGCCTCCGCGGTGTCGGTGCAGCACGTGGCCAAGGCTTCCTCGGACGAGCTGCTCCGCAAGTTCGCCGACCCGGACGACGACGCCAAGCAGCGGCAGTTTACTCCGCCCCGCCGCAGCCTCGCGCTGCGCCGCAAGCGCTCGTCCCGGCGCGTCGCGTCGGGGCTCTCCGCCAGGGACTCTGACGCGGCGGCAGGCACGGACCTGTCCGCGCCCAAGCGGCGCCGGAGCATCGGCGGGTCCACGGACTGGAGGGCCGGCCTGCTGCTGCCCACGACCACCACCAAGGCCTCCGCCGCGCGGAAAGGTGGGGCGCGCAGGGGTGGAGGCGGCGCCGCGCGGCTAGACGACGCCGGCATCGCGCTCTTCCTCGCCGCGCTGGAGCGGGTAAGCTACCTGCCCTCCCGAGTCCCGACCGAGCTTGTATGTACATATACTTTCTCGTCTTCTCTGATTGCAATGGCTAATGCTGGATTGGCTGCGCTCGTGTGCTTGCTCACTGCTCAGACGTGGAGGAAGACGGTGGCCGGGGCGTCCAAGATGTTCGTGGAGAGGCACCGGACCAGCCACGTCCAGCTCATCAGCGACATGGTCTGATCCTGCCATCACACTGCCCGCCAGGCGGCCAAGCTGCATCATCTCCTGATCGATCGAGTCAGCTGCTCACAGCTCAGGACTGATAGTTTCTGCGAATACAATAATTCGTTTTACCGCAACTTAGCGGAATAAAAATGGCACACGAGGACGAAGCGAACCGGACCTGCAGCCACGTTTCTCCGGGCGGTTCAGCTTCCTTCTTGGCCATTGCCAGTGTGTTTGCGTGCGTTTTCATTTGTTCAACGTCCTCAGTCAGTGACTACCTTGTAAATTCAAGTTTGCAAAATTTCGTACTAGTGGTGCTGTGCTAACTGAATTTCCAACTTCAAGGGTCATACTGTTCGCTTCAAGCTTGTGCAATTTTTCCTGGTGTGAGTACCAACCAGAGGTGTACTTTACAGGCTACTGGTGTGGTGGTCAGTGTTTTCTTTTTTGTTGACAGGGTAACAGTGCGATTGCCAAGTGTGATTAGTGATTAGGCCTTCAGGCTTTGTATGTCGTGCGGCAATAGAGTTATTGTGCTGAACAGGCCTTAAGGGCTACCTACGCAGCATCTTCTTCTTTTATATACGTCACAAACGTAACTATTTTATATACGTCACAAACGTAACTATTTTTTCAAACTTTTGATATTGTTTTTCCTTATGAATTTTGCACGATTTTAGTAGAACTAACCCAGACTATCACTGGTTTAAGCATATTTATTTGGTGTCTTATCTTGTACAGAGAATAAATGCATTCAAAAATACGAAAACCGCAAAAAAATATTTCTCACGACAAGGCTGACGCGCGGCCACCCCCTGATTGCGCCGTGGCCCCGTGTGGCCACCTCAACGCTGTTCTCGACCCTTCCTCAGCATACATTTTTCTCCCGACGCAAAAATCCTAACCATTCCACATGTTCGCCACCCAAGTTAAACTTGTTCTTGCATGTTGTATTCTGCATAACAAGATCTTCGGGCGGGGTATTGATGAGTATTTCTCGGACGAGAATGATGTGACACTAGACGCCGATGACTCTAGCCATGGTGTGGAAGCTCATGATCAAGAAGCTTGGAAGAACAAGAGGCAGGAGTGGGCTGAAGCAATGTGGGCATATAAGGGTAACACTAGGATCTGAAGATGAGGAGGAAGAGGAAGAAGATGATGTTGATGGTTCCCCCTTACCACTACCATATAACTTCTCCCTAATACTCTATGCGTGTTAAACTGTCATTTTGTTGTAGGTAGGACAACTGTGATGTCGTGATAAACTAACATTTGCTTGTAGATAGAACTGAAACATGTATGTGTAGTTAGTCCGTGGTAATGTCACCACTAGTGAGAAGAGGTGACCACATTAACCGAGCAACCAAACACCCGCAGTTTGCATCTATGAAAAATACACATGCGACCAAACACCTGGTGCCTTTTACCCCGTTCCCAGCCAAACGGTTATGGATGGAATTTTGTTGGCAACAAAACAAGCTGCACAATTTGGTCGAGCCTCATTTCACCAGGGCCAGTTCCCTAGTGGGTCATGAATGTAAAATGCTAAAAAGCAATGCGAGCAACCAAAATGCCCATAGATGCTCGTGTAGCCAGTTGGCAGGTGGGTCGTGACATAGTTTGAAAACATCAAATGGTTTTGGGGGCAAAGAGGATTGATGGTGAGAGATGATTGGTAGTGATTTGTTAGCTGGTTGGGTTTGGTGAATCAAGGCTAAGTGAGAGGAATGGTTTCAATCAGTCTCTTGGCCGTGCTCGTACGTGTTGACCACGGACGGGGTTGTCCCTAGCCCTTGCATGTGGGAACCTAACTTGATCCCCGTGAGACTACAACATTCAGTACAGCCAGGAGACTCCGCTTCACAGCTGCCACACTCCACAGCTCCTGATCGGGACACCACGGGAGCTGGCCTTACATCTCGCAAACTCCAAGGAATGATCCGGAATAGCATGCTCCCAAATAGCATGCTCTCGGTCCTAGGCATGGCGGTGACATCTCAAGATGCTCTCTTCCCGGTGACCAGTGCTAACATTGGCGGATCTACACATAAGTCAGGAGGCGGTTGCCCCCCCCCCCCCCCCAGCCTATTTTTTTACCTTAAGTATTCTACATAATCTATGCTTTTTCACCATCTGTTGTTACTGACGTTGTCATATTGCAAGTAGTATCCTTGCGAAGCTGCATAGCATTCTTAACAGCTTACCATGTGAGAACTCATCTTAATCAAGAACACAAAAACTCATGAGTCATAATCTCAACCATTGAATTGAATCACGATCGGTCAAATCAGCCATAACTAGTAAATTGGTGCTTCAGTATCATGTGCTGCCACGTTCATGTTATATTGTGTGTGTAATTTTTCTCTAGCTCCGGTTAGATGCTAATATTGTCTTGGCTATTCCTCGCAAGATCTCCACCTCCTATGCCTCCTCACAAAACAGGCATTATAATCTCTATCGGTTCGCTGGTGTTCTTGCTGATTTTTGGTACATCACCTGCCTCTATATGCGACAGAAATAGAAGATGCGCCAACAAGAAAAAACAGACCTAGAGCTGGAGGAGTGATGACGTCTACAGGCGGTGATGGAAATCCCAAAGTGGGAAGTATGATGTAGACAGTAACAAGTATCCTCAGTTTAAAAACCAATGTTTATCAAACCAGTAGGATTACAATGCTCAGCAAAGAACTTACACACAAAACACAAAACTTTTTGTCCCCAACGATTTAGGAAGGTTGTCAAGCTTCCAGTCTCACTAAACATAAAATATTAAACGTACAATATGGAAGATAAAAATAATTAACACAAAAGTAAAACGGACCAACGAGTTAGCAATAATGAAAACCAAGTAAACGAGATTGTAATCAATGTAAAAGAATGGACCGGGGCTATAGTTTCACGGGTGTGTTTACATAAATAATAAACAATTGTTGGGTAAATAAGTTACAACCGGGCAATTGATAAAGTTATGATCACGCAATTATGACAGAATGTTCAACACGCTGCTGGCTGGCACATCATCTTCTGCTGTAGCAGGTTTGTGTACATGGCCCTGGTATACATGGGATTTTTTTTTATGGCCCTGGTATCACGCAATATATGGCCCTGGTATACATGGGATTTTTTTTTGTGGCTGTGTGTATCCTAACTATGCAGAGGCCGGGTGTAATGTTTAAAACTCTTAAGTAATAAAATCCCTTTATCTAAAAAAAATACATGTGATTTTTTTTACTAATATGTTTGGATGTACATGCTAGAAATTTTGTGAAATTTCATGTAGCTGGTGTTGCAGCTCTTCAGAGCTTGTTTTGAGAAGAATTAAAGTAATATAATCTGCATGAAACAATCAATTTAGACTTTTATGATGTTCTTGATAAAGGAGGGGAGATTAAATACAAATATGATTATTAATAATGGCAATGTTTGGAATTTAATTAATATGTACACTGCTCCACATAGTAGTGGTAACGAAATCTTTCTGACTGAATTAGTGCAAGTTTTCTTATCTTGTTCCTATCATGTTTTTGGTAGGGGAGATTTTAATCTGACTTGGAGTATGGCCTATACGAGTAGAAATAAAAGAATGGATATATGGTCTAAGCTTTTTAATGGTATTACTAATCATTGATGTTTGCAATGGCTAATGCTGGATTGGCTGCGTGTAGACGTGGAGGAAGACGGCGACCGGGGCGTCCAAGATGTTCGTGGAGAGGCACCGGACCAGCCACGTCCAGCTCATCAGCGACATGGTCTGATCAGTCACCATCCTCTGATCGATCGAGCTCATCTGCTCTAGGCTCACAGTTTTTGCGAATCGAATTCGTTTCACTACAACTTATCGGAATAAAAATGCCACAAGAGAACGAAGCGAATCGGACCAGCCACATTTCTCCGGACGGTCCAGCTTCTTTCTTGGCCATTGCCACAGTGTGTTTGATTGCGTCCATTTGTTCATCGTCCTTCCTCATCGACAACATTGTAAATTCAAGTTTGCAAAATTTCGTATTAGTGATATGCTAGAATTTCCATCTTCCAAGCGTAATACTCACTCTGTTTGGACTTATAAGATTTTTTTTCTCCTAAATCGCAAGTATATAGACACGTTCTAGTGTGTTTATTCACTAATTTTAGTTCATATGTAGTCTATATTGAAATATCCAAAACAATCATGTTATAATTCGAAACGTTGGAGTACTGTTAAATTTGGCTTATGCATTTTTTTCCTGATACGAGTACCAACCAGAGGAGGAGACAGAGAGGGTAGTATAGTACTCGTAGTTTACAGTCTACTGGCGAGTGAGTGTTTTTTTAAGGAGCACCGCTATACGTACGACATACTCGCTCCGTTCCAAATTAATTGACTTCCATTTATCAAAGTGTGGACGTATTTATACTTGTAACATGTCTAGATACATCCACATGTGGACAAATAGAAATCAATTAATTTAGAACGGAGGGAGTATTTCTTACCAAAGCAATTCCGTTTTTTTAAGAGGGTAGCAGTGGAGTATTGCAAAGTCTGAATGTGATCAGGCCTTAGACTTTGTACGCTGGGCTACAATAGAATTGCTGTGCTGAATGGGCCTGGAGGGCTACTACCTACGCAGCGTTCTCTTCATTTGTAAAGCCCTTTTTGTTTCGGCTTCTGGTGGCTTTCCGCGGAAATAAGCAGCGAAGCCAGCCAAAAGGCCTCGCGGCGCGTCTGGCTTCAGCCGAAGCGAGCCCCATTCGCTTCATACGAGAAAAACTGCGGAAGAGGTGCTTCGCGAGCTTCCCCGCAAGTGAACCGAAGGGCATCTGTTTTTAAGTCATTTCGTTGGTCGTAAATTACAACCGGACTGCCACCGCAGGAACAGGTCGACCCGCCCGAGCCTGGCCCATCTCCCATCGAGGGGTTTTTTTCTTTCTCTCCCTGTTCTCGTCCCGCGCCCGCTCCCATCGAGGATAGGGTTCCTCCCCGCCGCCACACCTCGTCGCCACACCTCGCCGTCCCCGCGCCGCCCAACCTCGCCGCCCGACCCCGCCGCACCTTGCCGCCCGACCCCGCCGCACTCCGCCGCACCTCGCCTCCTCGACTCCGCCGACCCCGCCGCACCACCTCAACGCCCCTCCTCTGTACAAGCTCGTCCGCGAGGTCGTCGTGCTCGACCGGCAGATCTTCCACGCCACCGTCGCCGCCGTCCTCTAGGTGAGGAAGATTCCGGCCTAGCCACTCCATTTTCTCCAATTTTTGTCCTGCTCCGAAAATGCTTGCTAGATGGATCTGTGTAGATAGTTGGTACATGCTATCTTGCTTCGAAAATGGTTGCTAGATGTATCTGTAGAATCTTGCTAGATGATGTGCTTGCAGCATTTTAGATAGAATTGATGCTGGTTTGTTCTTCCTTGCAGCGTGTAGTCAATGCAAAAATATAGGGATGGTTATACATAATTAATTTGTGATGTTTCCTGTTAGCGCAAAATTTACATAGTAATTCTGTAGTTTCTGTGTCTGTTTTAGCTTGTGTCAGTACTTTCCAATGGGGGACAACGCAGTTTGGGATCCACACTCCGTTCGTATTTTGTGCGAAATTTGTATGGATGAAGTCAATGCAAACAATAGGAATGGAGGTTGTTTGAGTAAGAAGGGGTACAAGAATCTAGAGGACAAATATGCCGAGAAAACGGGTAAAAGGTTGACAAATAAGCAATTCAAAAACAAATGGGATGCTTTAAAGAAGATGTACACCGGTTGGATGGAGTTGCAAAATGCAACCGGGCTAGGTTGGGATCCGGAAACAAGAACTATGGATGCAGATAATGATTGGTGGGACACTCACATTACAGTAAGCAACATATTTATCTTTTGTATTATCTTTTTGTCTATTGTGTTGATGATTATAGTTGTCTAATTTATTTGTTGTGTTCCATTTGCAGTTTCGTCCTGAGCATAAGCAGTTCAGGCATGGACCACCCGCCAACTTGACACAACTTGATGTCATGTTTAGGATGGCTCATGTCACCGGAGAATCGGCGGGCATCCCGGGGGAAGATGAGGCGGGAAAGAACAAGGCAGGTGCAATTCCAGTGGATGATGATGATGATGCCTCCAAAAAGACACCAAACTTGGCGAAGCGCCTCAAGTTTGGTGGAGAGAAGGAGAAAGAGAGCCCCTTTTTCAGGGTGTACAGCAATGCATTGAACTCGCTAGTCTCAAAGGCTGATGTTGGAAGTTCATGTGGCAAGGATGATGCTGTCCCAACTACGAAGGAATTTTTAGGGATGGTTCGAGAGTGTGGAGTTAGTGAAGGAACTGATGTTATGTTCACTGCATGCAAGCTTGCCGTGAAGAGGGAGAACAGAGAGGTGTTTGCTGGCCTTGAAACAGCTGCAGGAAGGCTTCATTACCTCAAGTGCATGCATGATGAGATGAACAAGTAGATGTTATGTTATTTGTTACCTTAGTGAAGGAACTGATGTTATTGTGTTATTTGTTACCTTCCATGTACGTGTTATGTGTTGTCATTTGCTACCTTCCATGTACGTGTTATGTGTTGTCATTTGCTACCTTCCATGAACCATTATATGTATTGTTTGTTATCATTTGTCATTTCCTTTGAATTATTATATGTATTGTTTGTTATCATTTGCCATTTCCTTTGAATCATTATACCAATGTCATGTCAATTTTTTTTTGACATATTCTTATACCAAATTTGTTGGATGGATGGTGGTGGCGACAATGGACGTGATGAAGAAAGGATTCGTCATCTCCTCGGGTTGGCACATGACATGGCTGTGTTGGGCTACATTGGTAATCTCTATTCTGAGAAGTATTTGAATAAGGCACCTAAGAGAATTCCAAAACAAAGTGGGAATGAATGGGTGTATGAACAAGACATGGTTACACATCACAAAATCTGTTAGCGATATGTGACTTTGATCTCAGATTCACATTTGTGGTTGGTGGATGGGCTGGTTCGGTACATGATAACCGCATTCTTACACACAGCATGGAGAAGTATCCAATTGAGTTCCCAACCCCTCCTGATGGTAATATTCTTTTTGTCATTATTCACATATGCATTATTACTTGAAGTCATATTTCATAAAATTTTCTCGTGTGCGTAGGTACATACTATCTTGTTGATTCTGGTTATCCAAACAGAAAGGGGTTCCTAGCTCCTTACAAAAACAATACATACCATATTCCAGATTTCCGTCGAGAAGGGCCACCAACGAAGAAGGAAGAAATTTTCAACCATGCCCACTCATCGTTGCGAAATTGCATTGAGCGCATCTTTGGGATCTTGAAAAATAAGTGGCGCATTTTGAAGGGCATCCCTCATTTCGACTTGGTTACACAAAAGCGAATTATCATTGCTTGTTGTGTGCTTCACAATTTCATTAGAGACTCCAACTTGCGTGATAAGCAATTTGATCGATGTGATGCAGATGAGAATTACATGCCCAAGGTTCAAAGGCAAGCAATTACCTTGCCCAGTGACCATGTGTCGGGTGAACTACACACAAGAGGCATGAATGGAACACGCGACGACATTGCCAACGCATTGTTCATTTCTAGACAACGTTAGAACTCATTGATCTAGCTAGTATAATGTAGTGGAATTGTATTTTGAACAACTATATATTCGTAATGGTTATGTAATGATAATTGTACGGATATGAAGTTTGACTTGAATTTTATATGCACATGTTATTTATTACACGTGAGAGCAGCAACAAAACAATTCTGATGACTATAAAGGGTGTTTCAGACAATTCAACAATCTACAGTCAGACAGCCAGCTAGGTTGCCAAAGACCTCCACTGAAAAAAGCCAGCTTTCCTGGACAGCACTTTTCTGCACAGCACCCACAGCCAGCCACAGCCAGCCCAAACAAAAGGGGCCTAAGTAAATCCGTTTGGCACGGACAGGAAAGCCCAACATCACCTTGTACTGAAAAGAAAACCCAAACCATGATGCCATGCGAGCATACAGTCCTACGTGGCATGCCCGCATGAATGCGTGATGTACATGTACAGTACTATGTTGCGCATGGTTTTTTTCCGGGATGGCGATTCGTCCTGCGCGCGTACGTGTGCATGCTTCTCTTATTTCTCTGACGTACACGTCCGCCTTCAGGTGTACCAGTATGCCGTATCTGAACTTCTGAAGTGCAAAAGGTAGAACAAACACGAACAAGTTCTCAAGTTCAGATTGCACTCACAAAACCGACACACGGTGTGTTGTGTGATTTATATACTTGCCTGCTCCAAATTTTGTTGTGCACCATGAGGGTAAAGTTTTTGAGCTATTCTTTAGCATACTTACACAAAGTTTTTGCAGAACCCTGGTTTCTTATCTCCAGGAGTACCTACTGTAGTACGCAAGCTTGCGCTGTCCGCAGATTGCACAAAGTTCTTGCAGAATCCTTACACGAGCAAGTCCTCAAGTTCAGATCACATCTCACAAAGCCGACACCGACACGATCGATCGAGCAACGGCGTTATCTGATTTACTTGCCTGCTCCAAAATAAAAATAAAAGTTGCGCACCATGCATGCATGAGGATAAAGCTCTCCGGCCTCTTCTTTACTCTCGTGATAATAACGCAAAAGGTTCCTGAATGCAGAACCCGCTTTCTTATCTCCTTTTTTTACGACTCCACCTGGTACGCACTGTCTGTAGATTAAACATGGCCGGTTCCGAGTGGTGAGCAACCCAAACAAAAACATGGCCGTATCCGCACCTAGCTAGCAAACCCCCTTGGCTAAGAAAACATGAGACCTGGAGCGAGTCTATTCTGTGTCCAGGTCGTCATCCGAAGATGAGCTCGTGCGTGGTCTGTTTACGTAGGATCAATGGGTGGAGCGAGCCCCGGCCGTCTCCGTCTACTCGCCTCGCAAAGGGATCCGCAGCCTTTTTCTGCCAAGGAATACAGAATAGATTCACGCGCTTGCTTTACTGCTGGCCGTGCTTTGCTAGACCTCGTGTTTCTCTGTCACGGGTTAAGACTGGACTGATTATTGGCAGTGGTTCATGTCGACATTTGAGCGATGATGGAATCAGTCGTATCCAACTGCGCCTCAACTATCCTCCAACTTTTCCCTGCAAAGTAACAATATATCTTTCAGCTCGTTCCCGCAACATACTCGCTCCGTTCCAAATTATAATTTTTCTAAAATATTTTAATATGGACTACGTACAAAGTGAAATGAGCGTATCTACACACCAAAACACGTATAAGTACATCCGAATCATAAGGAAACAAAAGGTAAAACGGTTTATACTTCGAAGCATAGATAGTAACTTTTCAACTCTGAAGTAGCACAATTTGGTGAAAGAACCGACCAAGTTCATAAAAAAAACTACCAACTGGCTGTGGTCCGTGCCCACATCCTACCATAAGGATGGTAAAAGAGCAATGTACATGGAACCGGCTACGAGTGTCTACAGAAATATTTTAGTAAAATAAGAGGAATGTTTTTCAGTACGTGTAGAGACCTCCATAAAAATGTCTCGATTTTCATTGAAACCACCGCCACCATCCCTACCATCCAGGCTATAATACTGCAAGATCACAAACAGTTTTTTTTCATTCCGTCACGTATTGTCACAATTTTTTTAGGTTACATAAATTATGCTCATGTTTTTAATATACGCTCTGTTTATCATGGTGCTAGATTCGAGATGATGTTCATGTAGAATACTATACTATGTTCGGACACCAACAACTGTAAGTAAACTCCAACAAAGAAGAGCACCGGTCACGGACACCAGCACTACGGCATATGCATCCAAGTGTCAGTGGCAGGTCTCCGTAAATAACACCAATATTCTGCCCAAACGCTTCTCCACCTCCACCACACTGTTGTCCTCTTCCCATTCCCACTTCCCAGTTCCCACCCGCTGCTCTCTCCCAACTCAAAAACTCAAAAACTCATCCCAAATCCCCTCCTGCTCCGCCTCCATCGAACCTTCGCAGCGACAGCTGCGGGTGGGAAGTGGGAAGAGCAGCTCTCTCCCATCCCTCCCAACTGCCAACTCAAAAACTCCTCCTCCGCCTCCCGCCGATCACCTCGCCCGTGATCCTCCTCCGCCGCGCCGCATCCTCCTCAGGACGCAGACCGCCGTCAACCTCGGCGAGCTCATCTCCGACAGTGAGATGGTGCCTTCGTCGCTCGTGGAGATCGAGCCCATCCTCCGTGTCGCCAACGAGGTCGAGGCCGCCAACCCCCGGGTCGCCTACCTCTGTAACCTCTGCATCCCTCTCTGCTTTTTCACAGTATACTACTAGAACAGATACAGTTAACACATCACCACTTACACAGTTACACTACTGCCTCCTAGTGTAAACGCTACCTAGTTCATACCATTTTTTCTAGAGAAAAGGGGTTTTCCCCCGGTTCCATTTATAAAATGCAACCACGGAGTACATGGCATCCATCCAAGCACAGCCAGGCAGCCAGCCATGTCTTGAACTTCGTTTTCTGTAAAATTGGTGTACAGACCTACACTACACATTTTCGTTGCCTAATTATGGCATGGGATGGGGATACGGGATGGCGCAATGCTAGTCATATCCTTCCAATTAGGCTATGATGGCCCATTCTTGTTCTACTTCGATTGATGTGTATGTCTGCAATGATGGTCAGGTCGGTTCTATGCCTTCGAAGAGGCGCACTGCAGACTAGATCCAACTTCAAGCGGTCGAGGTGTCCGGCAATTCAAGACTGCTCTCTTGCAACGTCTTGAAAGGGTACGAGTTTTCACTAGTACTTATATTTTGTTGTTGTTTTCATCTGGCCCCCACCCGCGGATATCCTACTCATGTGCTAATAATCGCATCAGTTTATATGCTCTTGCAACTGTGAATCTTGCATTGTGTTTGACAAGACTATATGAGATTAGATTTCATCATATAACCTGGATAACTTATAGGTGGAAATGGTGTCTTGCTTGAATTTAAAACCCAACCATGTTTTGAGATGGCGCATTTCATAGGCTGTTGATTTTTCTTTCCATTAGGAGAATGTGCCCACCTTGACCGGAAGGGCCCAAAAGAGTGATGCACGGGAAATACAGACCTTCTATCAACACTACTACAAAAAATATATCCAGGCACTTCAAAATGCTTCTGACCAAGTCGATCGGTATATTACTGTCTTGTATTTGATAACTCTCCATGTTAATTGATGTTGCTGCTTAAGAGACTTTCTTCATGAATGCAGCGCTCAACTTATCAAAGCCTACCAGACTGCTAATGTTCTATTTGAGGTCTTAAAAGCAGTCACTCCACAGCATTCTGTTAAAGTTGACGATGAGGTATAGCCTAATGAGTATTCACTCCCCTTTGACCCTGCTGCACTTTGGTGACCAATTAGATTTTTAATGGATAATACTCCTATAACAAATGGTAGAATTTTTTTATCTCCTTAGATCTTGGAAGCTGCCGATGAGGTTAAAGAGAAGACAAAAATCTATCTTCCTTTCAACACTCTCCCTCTTGGCAGTCATGAAATTTCCGGAGGTTTCCTTTTTCTGTCCTTTTTGTGTATCGAAGTATCCTGTTGACTTCTCCAAGAGAAGTATTTGTCTTGTTTTCTCTACCTTTAAGATGCAAGCTGCTGCTACTGCTCTTCGAATACTAGAAAAGTATGAGGGGAAGGTTAATGAGGAGATTGACATGCGTTAGATACTTTGTGTGTGCTGGTGCTGCCTCTTAATTTCTTGATAACTCATAAGAGGTGCACTGCTTCCGTATTTTATTTTGTTGCTACACGTGTGCGCCATGTTTTGCTCTATAATTGTTTTCAGAATATTCAGGTGGGCACCTTTTCTACATTGTTTTAAATGCTGCAGGGTCTGCATATATTTCCATGTATTTGTGAAACAAAAATGTAATCAGTCACACGAAGCGTTGGTCTCCATAACCAACATGTTCTGAGCACTACAAATTTTAGATAATCTTATACATATTCCTTAAACAAAGTAGTATTAAAATGGTAAACTCTGATTTTCAGTTAATTTGTGATTTCTTTGTGCTGTATATGGATCTCCTTAACTATGTTGTAGGTTCACATGTTTTCACTTGTCACGTTCGCAGAGAAATACCATGGTGCCAGGATCAAGTGCGAATGCTGCTCCAAAAGAACCGCAGAGAAATGCCTTGGAGCCAGGATCAAGTGCGAATGCTGCTCCAAAAGAACCGCAGAGAAATGCCTTGGAGCCAGGATCAAGTGCGAATGCTGCTCCAAAAGAACCGCAGAGAAATGCCTTGGTGCCAGGATCAAGTGCGAATGCTGCTCCAAAAGAACCGGTCTTCACTTGCCCGGTGTGCATCAGCAAGATGGAGCAGCCGTCGGCAACGAGTTGCGGCCACATCTTCTGCGAGAAGTGCATAATGGCGTCCATCAAGGCCCAGAAGAAATGCCCTACCTATAGGAAGGAACTGGGGTCGACGGACTTCCTCCGGGTTTATCTCCCTGCAACTAGTGATCAAGGCTGAGCTTGAAGTCCTCCAAAAATTTCAGATTCAGTCTTAGCGACAAAAAGAGATGGTGCGCAGTCAAACTAATAGAGCTGCTGTCTTCTGCAAGTTGTGCAAGAAATACATTTGTACCTGGATTTCAGCGTACTTGTAGTTGGTGATTCCAATGTACTTTTGCACTCTGGGCGTGAATTTGTCGATCTTTTTGCGGTCAGCCTACTTTCGTATTTTGGGTTTCAATCGAGATTTTTGTATTTCTCAGGTTTCAGTGTATCTTTATACTTTGGGGTTTTATGTTTCAGGTTTTTCGTACTCCCTCCGATCCATATTAATGGTCTCAACATTGTCTAGATACGGATGCATCTAGTCTAAACACTTAACTAGATACATCCGTATCTAGATAAAGTTGAGTCCATTAATATGGATCGGAGGTTGTACCTTTTTGTTTTTTTAACTATTTCAGGAACCACCCAACAAAGTATATAAACAGCGAAGAGAAAAAAACAGGAACGGAAGTACTCGGCGCGGCGGAACACGCGTATCTGAACCTGTGAACCCTGAAGGTTCAAAACGAGAACAAACACGAGCAAGTTGTGAAGCTGAGATCACACTCACATAGCCGACACGCACGGAGTCCATGCAGGCACATCGAAAGTTGTCTGCTCCGATTTTTGCTCTGCACCACGTACGAGGATGATAATGTTCGCCAGCACTAGTTCAATCTCCTCGCGCAAAAAGCTTTTGGAGAAGCCTGCATCTTTCTCATCTCCAGTACCTAGTACTCGCTCCTTGATTAAACATGGCCGGTCCCGAAAGGTAAAAGGAGAGGAGATAGGAGGATGAGCGTAATGGATGGGTCCCATGCATCCTTTTTGACCCTGGTAAGAAAACCCCCTTGGCTAAGAAAAGTTGACCTCAAGTGAAAGCCCGGTGCATGTATATATCGTGGCCTCTTTTTACGTCGGATGCATGATCAACGGATTGGCAGCTTCGGGTGGGCAAAATAGTACTCACTCCGTTCCAAATTAGATGACTTTTATTTGTACACATGTGAATGTATCTAGACATGTTACAAGTATAGATACATCCACATTTGGACAAATGTAATTCATCTAATAGTACTCCCTCCGTTCTAAATTAGATGACTTCCCTTTCTCTACATGTGGATGTATCTAGACATGTTACAAGTATAGATACATGTGTATGTGGAAAAATGAAAGTCATCTAATTTGGAACAGAGTGAGTACATGTCTGTCTGATAAGATAATCCGTGTGGTATCGCCTTTTCGTGTCCAGGCGTTGGCATCCAGCCGAGCCGATGCGGATGCGTGGGCGGTGGGTGGAGCGAGCCTTTCTTTCCCCCGCCGTCTCCGTCTACTCACCTCGATCGCAAAGGGATCCGCAACGTACCTTTCTTAATTTGCCAAGGAAAAAGAAGAACACGAGCGGAAAAGTGGATTTTCCACCTGGAAAAGGAGCTCCTGTGCTAGTCAAGCAGAATTGTTTCACGCGCCTAGCTGCTTTACTGCTGGGTACGTACTGGCCACTCCCATAAATTTGCTGGGTAGTAGCCCCCTTCTGTGTTTCTCTATCATGGTCAAGTTAGGATAATCATGTAGGATTATTACCGCGGCTAAGAGTATCTCCAGTTGCGGCGTCCAAATGGCCGCCCAAAGGCCTTCTGGACGGGCCATTTGGGCGCCGTCCAGACCACCTGGCGCATTTGGTCGCCGTCGCTCCCCATTGGCGGCGCCCAAATATTTTTTTTGTATATTCGAAATTCGGCGATTTTCATTCAAATTTTAGGAAATTTTACATTTTTGAATGAAATTTAAAAAAAAACCTAATCTAATGGCCGCGGTGGCGGCGCCTGAAGGCGAAGTAGGGGTCCTCTTCCTCGTCCTCCTTCTCCTTCTTCACAGCGGCGCCGCCGTCCTCCTCCTTGATGCGACTGGGGCCGGCGCCGCCGGTGAGGTCGACGAAAGGCACGCCTTTTTCCATGGCATGCTCGAACGCGGACCACGCGCAGGCCGACGGCCCGTCGAGCGGTGGCACATCGTCCATGGACGCGGCCTCCACGGCCTTGGCGATGGCGTCATCGTCCGCGCCCGCCTGCGCCGCCATCAGCTCCGCCATCATCGGCGACAGCTCCGGCTCCGCCTTGACCTTCATCTGCTCCGGCTTCGGCGTGAGCAGAGGCGAGGCGCGGGAGCGGGAGGAGGAGGAGCGCGACGAGGAGGCCCGCGAGGAGGACGCCAACGAGCGCGGCGCCCATAGGTTGGCAGGCGGAGGCGGAGGAGGCGCCATCTGCATCAGGGAGCCGCCGTTGGAGATGTGCTCCATGACGGCTTGGAGCGTGCGCCCGGGCACACTCCAGAACGCCTCGTGCCCAGCGACGTTCTTGTCCCTGGGCGCCGGCCCGGGGCCGTCCCAGCGGCTCATCTCCTCGTCGAAAAGGCGCTGGAACGCCGCCTCGTAGCGGCCGTGTCCTCCAGATTCCAGCGCGGGTCGTCGCGCATCTCTGGCGTCAGCTCGCGCCAGTAGTGCGCGATCATGGCGGCCCGGAAGTCGCGGTTCGCCCGCGTCAGCGGGCGCGGCACCGGGATCCCGCGGACGGAGATCGCGTACCGGCTGCCGACGCGCATGTCGGGCGACACGGGGTACCCGTTGTCCCGCAACGCCTCCGACTGCTCGCGGAGGAGGGTGCGCGGCGCGAAGCCGTTCGCCGCCGCGCCCCCGGTGTGCCTCCAGTTTTCGGCCATGGTGCGCCGCGGGCGGCTCCGGCCAAGTCGGGCCACTGTGACGTCACCGCGACGTCACAGTGGGCCCGACATGTCAGATTTTTTTTTTCGCAAAAAAATCCCAATTTATTCATATAATTCTGGAAAAAAATCTATATAGTGTAAACCAATATTTTAAAAAATGTGAAAACAATTCAAATATGAATAGCTCCCAAATTTGTCCATTTCAAAAATTTGAACAATTCCTTAACCTAGACAATTTTCGAATTTCAACAATTTTACGATTAGCCGCAAAAACCGCGCCTCCTCCTGCGTCCACGTCGCCGGCAATCCCTGGCCGTCCGATCGGCGCGACGGACGGTCAGGATCGAGCCACGTCGGCCTCCCAAACGAGCGGCACTGTAGCAGCGAATTTTGACCAATCGCAACGCGCCACGTCGCTTCGGTCAGCAGCCGGTCACCCCGGTTCCAGCCGGTCACCCACCCGGTCGCACCGCTTTTTTGCAAAAACGTCCTCCCATATTCGGCAATTCACGCGCGGTCCACGCTTTCCCTCTGCGGAGGGACCTAAATGAAATTTCCAGAAAGGGCGGGGTCTTTTCCACAAAACCGTCGGCGGGCTCTCCTCTCCTCCGCGCGACGCCGTGGTCGCCGCGGCCGCCGGCGCGCCACCCCGCCGCTCCCCCGTCACATCTCTGGCCACGCGGAGGCGCGCCGTCGCCGGATCTACTTCCTCGCCGGTAATAGGCCGCCGAAACGCCGCCACGCGGCCGGAATCGACGCCGCCGCGTCCGCTGTCCTCCGCCGCTTCCACGCGATGGCGCGGCCGCTCCGGCGACCATACGGCGGCGGCGCCGCCAGCTGCGGGTTCCCCGCTGCGAGCTGCTTCCGACGCGCCCCCGCGCGCGTCCTGGAACGCGCCGGCGCGCCGCCGGCGAGCTCGACGCCGCCGCGGGCGGCTCCGGCCAGATCGGGCCACTGTGACGTCACCACGACGTCACAGTGGGCCCAACATGTCAGATTTTTTTTTTCGCAAAAAAATCCCAAATTATTCATATAATTCTGGAAAAAAATCTATATAGTGTAAACCAATATTTTAAAAAATGTGAAAACAATTCAAATATGAATAGCTCCCGAATTTGTCCATTTAAATTTTTTGAACAATTCCTTAACCTAGACAATTTTCGAATTTCAACAATTTTACGATTAGATAATTCAAGATTTTCGCCCACGAGCGCGGCGGAATCCGCGCTTAGTCCCCTAGTAATTTCCGTATGTGAGGGCATGCTTTGCTAATATTTGGGGGAAACGTGCACGTCATAAGTATTTTAAGATGTACCCTTGTGATTTTAAGTTGCGTGTTTATGACTTTCATTAAGATAAAAGTATTGACGTCTTAATTACGTCCTATTCTAAATTTTCAAAAATATATCTTTTTGGTTAGTATTTTTTTACTTTCCCTGGAAACTAACGGATTGACCTACACAAGTATGATAATTGAAGCCGTGCCAAAATGCAAATGTAGATGGCACGGCGAAGTGAAGCCCACCAATACCTATTAAGAGCATCTCCACCGGCACACCCCAAACGGCCCTCCAAAGGCTCAATGGGGGTCCGGACCAAAAAACCCGCCGCAACGGCACCCCCCAAACGTGTCCACCCACCAAATTTGTGTCCGGCACCCCCAGCCCACCCGCCAAACTTGGGGGCCTGCCTGGGGGAGCCGGACATCGTCCGGTCACCCCACCCGACAGGCGCCCCCCACCCGTCATTGACATAAACCCCGGCCAAGGCAGTTTAAAGGCGTCGTGTAGAAGGCCGGTGAGGCCGCGTTAATGGCAACGACGGGACGCGACTGCCCGCCAGGCGACTGGGCGCCGGTTCTCTAGTCCACACGCCAGCCAATTACTCCGACGGGACGCGTATGCAGCCTTCCCGGCTCCCCAAGCGGCGCGATTGACGACTGCGGCCGGGACGTGTCGCCGCCATGTACTCCGACGGGACGCGTCCTCGCCCTCCACCGCTTGCCGCCCTCCCGCCGCTTCCCGCGCCATCGTTTCCCGCCCAGAGAGCCGGCTATAAAAGGCACCTCGCCATCGCCGCACTTGCCACTCACGCCATCGCCGCCGTAGCACTCGCCTCGCCTCGCCTGCACTTGCCACTCACGCCATCGCCGTAGCACTCCACCATGCCGCGTCGGCTCCCTACCTGCTGGTCGACGTCCACCCAACAGGCGGCGCGCCGTGGCCTGAACCCGCCGTCACCGGACGACGGCATGGCAGCGACGACGACGACTTCCATTGGCAGGAGGAGCCGGTGGAGCCCATGGAGGAGGCGCAGGAGGAGGAGGCAGCGCAGCAGGAGGATTTAGACACGTTCTAGTGTGTTTATTCACTAATTTTAGTTCATATGTAGTCTATATTGAAATATCCAAAACAATCATGTTATAATTCGAAACGTTGGAGTACTGTTAAATTTGGCTTGTGCATTTTTTTCCTGATATGAGTACCAACCAGAGGAGGAGACAGAGAGGGTAGTTTAGTACTCGTAGTTTACAGTCTACTGGCGAGTGAGTGTTTTTTTAAGAGGGTAGCAGTGGAGTATTGCAAAGTTGTACGCTGGGCTACAATAGAATTGCTGTGCTGAATGGGCCTGGAGGGCTACCTACGCAGCGTTCTCTTCATTTGTAAGTAAAATCCGTTTGGCAAGGACAGGAAAGCCCAACATCACCTTGTACTTGAAAAGAAAACCCAAACCATGATGCCATGCGAGCAAACAGTCCTACGTGGCATGCCTGATGTAATGTACTATGGTGCGCGTGTGCATGCTTCTCTTATTTCTCTGACGTACACGTCCGCCTTCAGGTGTCGTATCTGAACTTCTGAAGTGCAAAAGGTAGAACAAACACGAACAAGTTCTGAAGTTCAGATTGCACTCACAAAACCGACACACGGTTGTTGTCTGATTTACTTGCCTGCTCCAAATTTTGTTGTGCACCATGAGGGTAAAGTTTTTTAGCTATTCTTTAACATCCTTACACAAAGTTTTTGCAGAACCCTGCTTTCTTATCTCCAGTAGTACCTACGGAGTAGTACGCAAGCTTGCGCTGTCCGCAGATTACACAAAGTTCTTGCAGAATCCTTACACGAGCAAGTCCTCAAGTTCAGATCACACTCACAAAACCGACACGCACGCACGCACGGCGTTATCTGATTTACTTGCCTGCTCAAAAAAAATTGTGCACCATGCATGAGGATAAAGCTCTCCGGCCTCTTCTTTAGTCTCGTTATTACGCGAAAGG
The DNA here is from genome assembly GCA_947311845.1 of Poa pratensis. NCBI lineage: Eukaryota > Viridiplantae > Streptophyta > Magnoliopsida > Poales > Poaceae > Poa > Poa pratensis. The sequence goes on along the minus strand of CAMZMU010000045.1, from coordinate 66,584,094 downwards.
TTCTTGCATGCATGCAGAACCCTGCTTTCTGATCTCCTTTTTTACTACAGTACGTACCTGGTGCGCAAAGCTTGCACTGGCTGTAGATTAAACATGGCCGGTTCCCAAAGGCAAAAAAAAGGCAGCAGATAGGATAAGCGATGGGTGCAGTCCTTTTTGATTCTGGTACTGATACGTAACCGCACCTAGCAAACCCCCTTGGCTAAGTAAGAAAACATGACCTCGAGTCAATTCTGTGTCCAGGTCGTCATCCGAAGATGAGCGTGATCTGTTTACTGCATCGATCAATGGGCAGGGCAGGGCAGGTTCAGATGGACACTCCTTGGCATATCTGATACTACTACTACGATAACCTGAACTCAAATAAAGAAGGTAAAGAGAGAAGAGAGTCTGAAACTCTGCAAGCATCCTCACCTGCCGTTCTTCTGTCAGGTGTAGTAGCGTGTAGCTGGCAATGGCATGCCAGGTGCCAGCAGCACCTGGACAGTGGACGCTGAGCCATGGGTTCATGTATCGCCTTTCCGTAGCTTTTTCAGGCAGATCTTTCCCGATGGTATCTATCGCCCGGATCTCCCTTTGCGTGGCGCATCCCTCGCCGTCTCCGTCTACTCGCCTCGCAAAGGGATCGGCAGCCTTTTTCTGCCAAGGAATACAAACACACGAGCGGAAAAGGAGCTGCTAGTCAAGCGCAAACAGAATAGATTCACGCGCCGTGCTTTGCTAGACCTCGTGTTTCTCTGTCACGGGTTAAGACTGGTCTGATTATTGACTATCCTGTGCTACGATCGTGTAGAACTTGGAGAAGGAACATGTAGAGTTTGGAGAACGGGTGGTGCATCACTGTGACTCCATGATTCTCGTCTATCCATTGGCCGCTCGCTTCGCTTGTCCAATGAAATGCTACGGTGGAACGAGATACACATTCTCCGGCACAGCGGGGATAGAGGACTGATGGCGACCCAAGAGAGCAGTGGTTCGTGTCGACATTTGATGATGGAATCAGTCGTCCCACTTCCCAGTTCCCACCCGCTGCTCTCTCCCAACTGCCAACTCAAAAACTCATCCCAAATCCCTTCCTGCTCCGCCTCGCCCGCCGGAATCCGCCTCCATCGAACCTTCGCAGCGATGACGTCCCCCCTGTCGCGGACGCTGTCCCGGGCCGGGCCGATGCAGCCGCCGCGCCGCAGCCTCCTCAGGACGCAGAGCTCCGTCAACCTCGGCGAGCCCATCTTCGACAGCGAGGTGGTGCCGTCGTCGCTGGTGGAGATCACGCCCATCCTCCGTGTCGCCAACGAGGTCGAGGCCGCCAACCCCCGGGTCGCCTACCTCTGTGAGCTCTGCTTCCCTCTCTGCTTTTCCACAGTATACTACTCCCTCCGTTGTCTCAACCTATCTTAAATTTGCATGTCTCTAGACATAATTTAGTGTGTAGATACATACAAATTTAAGCTAGGTTATTAAGACATCTTTTGTCAACGGAGAGAGTACTAGAACCAGGGCCGCCGACGAGGGCGTGCGAGCTGTGCGACGGCACAGGCCCCGCAGATATTTGGGCCCCAAATCGGGAGACACAGCCTTGGGACGTGAAGCGGCGGCCAACCCCGGTATCCAATGGCAGAATAGGGTAGTCCGCCCCACTTCCAAGTTCCAACCATAGTAGCCATGTTCCCGGAATGGTGGGGTCGAGGGACGGGAACGTGGGACGAGAGTCGGAGCTTGGAAAAAATAGGGAACGGAAGGGGTATACATCTCTAAAACGATTATTCGGTTGAGGGTACGCGACCCCATCTGTTTCGGGACGATGAACTCGGTACGATACAGTGGGTCGAGGAACGTGAAATTCTCCTTGGAGGGAAAGAACGAAATACATTCGCTTAAAAGTTCATAGCAGAGCGTGAAATCTTGGTCCACTTCGTTCAGAAAATCTACGGCTATCGAGGGAAACCAGCAAACCACGTCGTTTTATTCCATAGATTCCGCAACTCCTGATTTTCTTCCTTCAGAAAATAAAATAAACACACCAGAGAACAAGTCGTGCTCTCCTGGACTCTTGGTTTTCGTTTTTCAGAGCAATAGGTCTAGCTGCAGAAACTAGTATACGATCGGCGTGGGGGTGGGGCTGCGGCCTGTGGGCAGCTCGGCGGCCGGCGCCGGTGCTGGCTGGACCCAGGGCACCACCACACCATGGCCACGCGGCTGTTGCCGTGCGCGGCTGCGGACTGCGGAGGCGGCCGCAGCGCATCCGTAAATCCGGCGACCTGACAGCCGGAGCCTTCGATCTAGTCGACGGCCGGCGAAGCGTTGACGGCGGACGCAATGAACGGCAGGTAAGTCTCCAGACCTTCCCGTGAACCCAGCCTTCCGTTTCCTCGCTTGATTCCTATTTCGAGTTGAGAATCTTAGGATGTAGGGATCGCTGAACTGGGTGCAGTACCACTGGGCGGGGACGCGTTCCCGTGACTGAATCGTATCGTCCCGCCCATCGTTCCCGAACCTTGATTCGGGACGACGAATCCGGTTCACGGGACGGGGCACCGTCCCCGTTTCCGGCTACTATGGTTCCAACCTTGCCTCTAGCGTCCGACCCAAGCCTCTAGCGATGGATGGATCGAGCCGCCATGGATGGACGATCGGAGCTTTCTTCCAGTCGCTCCAGGTCGAAGGTGTAAGTGAGAAGAAGATAAGCGTGGTGGGCATTCGCTTTACGCCTAAGTGATAAGCCCATCAGACTTGTTGAGCACAACTACACTGGATTTCTTTTTCTTTTTTTTGCTAGGCACACGCACCACATGCACTCGTCACTCCTGCCGTTCACGATAAAATACCCCGTGTCAGTAGCTTCTAGGCTTTTTTTTAGTATACTGTGATATCCAACAAGCGATAGCAGGAGTCCCATGTTAGTACTTCCTGTCTTTTTTTATATATTTTTCACATTCTTAGGACTCGTAGGATAGGAAATATGTAGGAATAGGAAAAACATATGATTGTCATGTCATACACACTCCAATCTTATAGGATTTGGTTTGTACCAAAGTTTGTTTGATTCCACCAAAGGAATTGAAAAAAGAGCTTCGAGTGAATGTTAGAATTCCTATAAGAAGTAGTACAAAAGATTCCTTAGGAAAATTTCCTATAGGATCCTATCCTACAAATCAAACAAAAAAGAAAGAAAAATTTCCTATAGGATTAAATCCTCCAAAAATCCTATGCAATTCCTTTGAATCAAACAGGCCCTTAGTAGTTGTACTACCTAAATTTTGAAGCTCAAATCTTTTGTGGATCATTTGTATTTTTCTGCATTTATGTCTTATAATGCTTTAGTTATGTTAATTATATACTCTAAAAAACTGAAGGCCTCATTTTACATTCCGCACCGGGGCCTCAAATTTCTGGAGACGTCCCTGACTAGAACAGATACAGTTGACACAGCACCACTTACACTATTGCCTCCTAGTGTTAAAGCTAGTTAATACCATTTATCAAATGCAACCACAGAGTACAGGGCATCCAAGCACAGACAGCCATCCCAGTTTTTCTGTACCATTTCGTGTTCTGTAAAACGGGTGTACAGACCTACACATTTTCGTTGCCTAATTACGGCATGGGATGGGGACACGGGATGGCGCAATGCCAGTCACATCCTTCCACTTAGGCTATGATGGTCCATTCTTATTCTACTTCCTTTTGATTGATGTGTATGTCTGCAATGATGGTCAGGTCGGTTCTATGCCTTCGAAGAGGCGCACTGCAGACTAGATCCGACTTCAAGCGGTCGAGGTGTCCGGCAATTCAAGACTGCTCTCTTAAGACGGCTTGAAAGGGTACGAGTTTTCACTACTTATATTTTGTTGTTGTTTTCATCTAGCCTCCACCTGCCGATGTCCTACCCATCTACCGCAAACCGTGCTAATAATCGCATCCGTTTACATGATATTGTAACTGTGAATCGTGCATTGTGTTTGACAAGAGTATATGAGATTAGATTTCATCATATAACCTGGATAACTTATAACTGTAACATGATTTCCCAACCATGTTTTTTTTTACGTGTAACTGGCAGGTGTTCTGCCTTTTTCATTATAGAAGAGGGGAAAAACGGACTATACACTCCCCAACCATGTTTTCAGATGACACGTTTCATAGGCTGTTGATTTTTCTTTCCATTAGGAGAATGTGCCCACCTTGACCGGAAGGGCCCAAAAGAGTGATGCACAGGAAGTAAAGACCTTCTATCAACACTACTACAAAAACTATATCAATGCACTTCAGAATGCTTCTGACCAAGTCGATCGGTATATTACTGTCTTATATTTGATAACTCTCCATGTTAATTGATGTTGCCGCTTAGAGATTTTCCTCATGAATGCAGTGCTCAGATTACGAAAGACTACCAGACTGCTAATGTTCTATTTAAGGTCTTCAAAGAAGTCACTCAGCAGCATTGTGTTAAAGTTGACGATGAGGTATAGCCTAATGAGAATACACTTCCCTTTGACCCTGATAGGCCTTGGTGACCTATTAGATTCTGTATGGATAATACTACTACAACAACTGGTAGAAATTTTGTATCTCCTTAGATCTTGGAAACTGTCAATAAGGTTAAAGAGAAGACAAAAATCTATCTTCCTTTCAACATTCTCCCTCTTGATCGCAATCAGGCAGTCATGAAATTTCCGGAGGTTTCCTTTTTCTGTCCTTTTTGTGTATCGAAGTATCCTGTTGACTTCTCCAAGAGAAGTATTTGTGGTGTTTTCTCTACCTTTAAGATGCAAGCTGCTGCTACTGCTCTTCGAATACTAGAAAAGTATGAGGGGAAGGTTAATGAGAAGATTGACATGCGTTAGATACTTTGTGTGTGCTGGTGCTGCCTCTTAATTTCTTGATAACTCATAAGAGGTGCACTGCTTCCGTATTTTATTTTGTTGCTGCACATGTGCGCCATGTTTTGCTCTATAATTGTTTTCAGAATATTCAGGTGGGCACCTTTTCTACATTGTTTTAAATGCTGCAGGGTCTGCATATATTTCCATGTATTTGTGAAACAAAAATGTAATCAGTCACACGAAGCGTTGGTCTCCATAACCAACATGTTCTGAGCACTACAAATTTTAGATAATCCTATACATATTCCTTAAACAAAGTAGTATTAAAATGGTACACCCTGATTGTCAGTTAATTTGTGATTTCTTTGTGCTGTATATGGATCTCCTTAACTATGTTGTAGGTTCACATGTTTTCACTTGTCACATTCGCAGAGAAATGCCATGGTGCCAGTCAGTAGTTCAAGTGCGAATGTTGCTCCAAAGGAACCGGTCTTCACTTGCCCGGTGTGCCTGAACAAGATGGAGCAGCCGTCGGCAACGAGCTGCGGCCACATCTTCTGCGAGAAGTGCATCATGGCGTCCATCAAGGCCCTGAAGAAATGCCCTACCTGTAGGAAGGAACTGGGGTCGACGGACTTCTTCCGGGTTTATCTCCCTGCAACAACTATTCAAGGCTGAGCTTGAAGTCCTCCAAAAATTTCAGGTTCAGTCTTAGCGACAAAAGAGATGGTGCGCAGTCAAACTAATAGAGCTGTTGTCTACTGCAAGTTTTGCAAGAAATATATAGCATGTAAACTGTGTTCTGGAAGACTGGAACTGACCACTGACCAGAGTCATGCTGGGTAGGTTAGGTGCATGGACACCACAACTTTTTTTCTTATTAACAGAGTGATGATCTGACTTAGATCATGGTTCACGATTAACAATAATGTCCAACTGTAGTGCTATAGCGATTGGTCATGCGCGTTGTTATCTCGCAAAGTGGCGGTCTTCCTTACGCAAATCTCCACTAATATAAAAAGACCCAGAGTGGCCGATCCAAATAACGTCAGCCATCAGATCATCCTAATCCAATGATCCAGATTAAACCAATGATGAGGTCCCATTAGTCGTACCCCCTGCTCACAGACGTCCATCCGCTCCATCTAACGCACAGGAATCTCCCAACGATGAGGCCACCACCCGCACTGCAATTCTTAATCGTACGGAAAAAAAACGATCGCTAATCGACGTGCTGCCTCCTGACGCTGAATCCCCTCGCCCCCGCCGACCAACCGTCGCGAGAAGCCCCGGCACCCACCGCCGCGGCCAGCCCGGCCGCCCAACGCCGCCCGCCACCTACCGCCCGGCCGCCCACCTCCGCCCAACGCCGATTCGATCCCGGCCGCCAACCGCCGCCGCGAGGAGCCTCGCCAACCGCCGCTGTGGCGAGCCCGGCCGCCAACCGCCTCCGCGAGGAGCCCCGCCACCCACCGCCGCGGCGAGCCCGGCCGCCAACCGCCGCCGCGAGGATCCCCGACACCCACCGCCGCGGTGAGCCCGGCCGCCAACCGCCTCCGCGAGGAGCCCCGCCAACCGCCGCCGCGAGGAGCCCCGACACCCACCTCCGCGGCGAGCCCGGCCGCCGCCCGAGGAGCTCCGCAACTCACCTTGACCAGACAAGACGTACAGCCGTCCTTCTCGCCCTCGCGAACTCGGCTGACTGGAGCGGCGATCAAATCAGCGGGTCGAGGTAACTCAGAAGTTCTTTTCATCGTCTCTCTACTTCAACATCTCCCAAACATTAGTGGAGATTTTGGTTAGATTGGTGGATCGAGGTAATTTCCATTGGAATTGTTATAATACGAGATGAACAATAACGAAGAACGAAAAAATAAGCACTGCAAAGGACACGAGATTTAACGTGGAAAACCCTTGTATACAGACAAGGGAAAAAACCACGGGCGCCAGCCAGCAACAACTTCACTATATCGGTGGGTGTTTACAAACGCCGTGGGTTATCGTAAAGACGCGATAAACCCTAGCGGCGGCTTACAAGAGGTCTCCGCTCGTCAGAAGATAGCCTCCTTAATTGAATTTGGATCACAATATAACAAACTCCACCTTGAGACAAATTCCTTGTAGCATGAATCAACAATCACCTGAACAACAAAGAAAACACTTGCTGGCGCCAAACAGCCACTTGGGCTAAACAGTTATACCAACCAAGCTCGAGCAAAGCTCAAACTTGGACACAGGAACAGGCTTTGTCATCATATCAGCAGGATTATCATGAGTACTAATCTTGCATACCTGCAGTTTACCTCGTGCAACCACGTCGCGAACATAGTGCTACTTAATATCAATGTGCTTTGTCCTCTCATGGAACATCTGATCTTTAGTAAGATAAATAGCACTTTGACTTTCACAAAATAACTTAATGCAAGAATCATCTCCACAAAGCTCAGCAAACAGACCTTTCAGCCAAACAGCCTCTTTACATGCTTCATGGATAGCCATGTACTCAGCCTCAGTTGTAGATTGTGCTGGAACATCCTGCAAGGTAGCCTTCCAACTAACAGCACATCCACCAACAGTAAAAACATAACCTGTGAGGGACCTCCTCTTATCCAAGTCGACAGCATAATCTGAATCCACATAGCCTACGAGTCCCCCACCAGTCCTGCCAAACTTCAAGCAAGCTTTAGATGTGCCACGAAGGTACCTGAAAATCCACTGAACAGCATTCCAATGCTCTTTACCAGGATTAGTCATGTATCGACTGACCAAACTCATAGCATGTGACAGATCAGGCCGGGAACAAACCATTGCATACATCAAGGAACCAACAGCACTAGAATAAGAAACTCGTGACATGTACTCAATATCATTTTCAGAAGTAGGACATTGCAAAGCTGACAACTTGAAGTGAGAAGCAATAGGAGTACTAACAAACTTTGCATCATGCATATTAAAACGATGAAGAACTTTCTCAATGTATTTTCTTGACTAAGAAACAACAAACTAGACTTTCTGTCCCTCTTAATTTCCATGCCTAGTATTTTCTTAGCAGGACCAAGATCCTTCATCTCAAACTCACTACTTATTTGTGCCTTTAAAGTAGTGATCTCTTTCATGCTCTTGGCAGCAATCAACATATCATCAACATATAGCAGCAAATAAATAGGCGATCCATCAACAAACTTCATGTACACATAGCTATCATACTGAGATCTCATAAAACCATGTGCAAGCATAAATGAATCAAACCTTTTATACCACTGTCGTGGTGACTGTTTCAGACCATAAAGGGACCTCTTCAACTTGCAAACAAGATCCTCCTTACCAGGCACAACAAAACCTTCAGGCTGGTCCATGTATATCTCCTCCTCCAACTCACCATGCAGAAAAGCAGTCTTAACATCTAGCTGCTCAAGCTCAAGATTATCCATAGCAACAATACCAAAGAAAGTACGAATAGAAGTATGCTTCACAACTGGGGAGAATACATCAGTATAATCAACTCCTGGAATCTGACTGAAACCTTTTGCTACTAACCTTGCCTTAAACCTTGGAGGCTCAACAGGAGACAAACCTTCCTTTCTTTTGAATATCCACTTGCAGCGGACAGCCTTCTTTTGTTTAGGCAAGTGCACAACATCCCATGTGCCATTCTTCTCAAGCGATTGCATCTCTTCTTGCATCGCACCTAGCCACTTCTCTTTATCAACCGAAGCAATGGCTTCAGTGTACGTAGCCACCTGTTCAGCGCAATTCAAAGCATAATGAACAATATCACACTCTTCAATTAAACGATTTGGAGGTGCAATATTTCTCCTAGGACGGTCAGCTGCAATAGACCGTGGTGGCTGCTGAACAATGGGTGGTGAAGGTGGAACATAAACATCATCATTTTTGTTCTCCTTTGCGTGCTCCACCTGCACGCCAACTCTCTGTTGCTCATCATCAGAAACATTAGGAGAATCAACAGCATCAGAAATATCAGTAGATGAACTATCATAGTACATAACAGCCTCATTAAAAACGACATTTCTGCTCAACAAAACTTTCTTAGTTTCAGGATTCCACAACTTGTATGCCTTAACTCCTGAAGCATAACCAAGAAAGATGCACTTAACAGCCCTTGGCTCTAACTTTCCATTATCAACGTGAGCATAAGCAGTGCAACCAAAAACTCTCAACTCAGAATAATCAGCTGGCGAACCAGACCATACCTCAATGGGAGTTTTCTTATCAAGTGGAACGGAAGGTGACCTGTTGATGAGATAACATGCGGTGGAGGCTGCTTCAGCCCAAAAACGCCTATGCATCTTTGCATTAGACAACATGCAGCGAGCCCTCGAAATAATGGTCCTGTTCATGCGTTCAACCACGCCATTCTGCTGAGGGGTGTACGGGATGGTGTGATGTCTTACCATGCCATCGTTGCTGCAAAACTCATCAAATTCATTTGAACAAAATTCCATACCATTATCAGTACGGAGTATCTTAACCTTCCTTTCAGTTTGTGTTTCTATCATAACTTTCCACTTCTTAAAAGCAGCAAAAACATCAGATTTATGTTTCAGAAAATATGGCCACACTTTCCTTGAGTAATCATCAATAATAGTAAGCATGTAATTAGCACCACCATTAGAAGTTCTATGGGACGAACCCCGGTGGCTCTAGGTTGACGAGGGAATATCTCCCCGACAATAGTGCCAGAAACAATGTTTGTACGTCACACGTCAGTTGGGAACCAGTAGGTATGATGAGTGCAGCAGTAAGTTTTCCCTCAGTATGAAACCAAGGTTTAATCGAACCAGTAGGGAAACGAGGTTTGCTTCGAAGGTGTTGGTGAAGGAGTGTAGTGCGGCGCAACACCAGGGATTTCGGTGCCAACGTGGAACCTGCACAACACAACCAAATTACTTTGTCCCAACTTAACAGTGAGGTTGTCAATCTCACCGGCTTGCTGAAAACAAAGGGTTAAACGTATCGAATGGAAAATGATGTTTGTTTGCATAAAACAGTAGAGAATAATGATTGCAGTAGATTGTATTTCAGATGTAAAAGAATGGACCGGGGTCCACAGTTCACTAGTGGTGTCTCTCCAATAAGATAACTAATATGCTGGGTAAACAAATTACAGCTGGGCAATTGACAATTGATAAGTGCATATAACATGCATGTGTGAGCTGTGGTGTCTACTATGAGATTCATTTGGGCATTACGACAAAGTACATAGACCGCTATCCAGCATGCATCTATGCCTAAATAGTCCACTTTCCGGTTAACATCCGTACCCCTTCCAGTATTAAGTTACAAGCAACAGACAATTGCATTAAGTAATGTGCGTAATGTAAACAATACATTCATCCTTGAATAAAGCATTGCTGTTTTACCCCTAGTGGCAAAAACACATCTACAACCTTAGAACTTGTTGTCACTATCCCAGGTTAAATAGAGGTTGAACCCAACTATCATGCATAAATACCCCTCTTGGAGTTACAAGTATTCACTTGGCCAAGGCTTCAACAAGTAACGGAGAGCATGCAAGGTCACAAATGACATAGACATGATAATATAATATTCAGCTCCACATAGGTATCAATATAAGTCAGATCCCAGCAAACACAACATGTAGCATTACAATAAGATGATCTTGATCATGATAGGCAGCTCACAAGATCTAAACATGATGGCACAAGTGGAGAAGACAACCATCTAGCTACTGCTATGGACCCATAGTCCAAGGATGAACTACTCACGCATCACTCCGGAGGCGGGCATGGCGATGTAGAGCCCTCCGGTACCTGGCCTTTTGTTTCGTGCTGGAAAAATAGGGACCTGGCCTTTTGTTTCGTGCAATTCCGAGAATATTTCCAGAAGTAACTTTCTGAAACCAAAAACAGCAGAAAACAGGGAACTGGCACTGTGGCATCTTGTTAATAGGTTAGTCCCAGAAAATGCATAAAAGTGATACGAAGTGTATATAAAACATGTAGCAAATGGTATAATATAAGCATGGAACAGCAGAAATTATGGATACGTTGGAGACGTATCAAGCATCCCCAAGCTTAGTTCTACTCGTCCTCGAGTAGGTAAAACGATAACAACAAATAATTTCTGAGGAGACATGCTTTCACACAATCTTGATCAATATATTGCAAGGCTCATGTCATGAATGAAGTGACTCAAAGCAATGATCTATAGTTTGCTAACAAATAGATAAAGAGTAAACAATGAATCATATAAGCAAAAACTTTTCATGAATAGTACTTTCAAGACAAGCATCAAAAAGTTTTGCATAAGAGGTAACTCATAAAGCAATAGATTCAAAGTAAAAGGCATTGAAGCAACACAAAGGATGATTAAGTTTCAGCATTTGCTTTCAACTTGTAACATGTATATCTCATGGATAGTTGTCAACATAAAGCAATATAACAAGTGCAATAAGTAAATATGTAAGAATCAATGCACACAAAGTTGACACAAGTGTTTGCTTCTAAGATAGAAAGGAGTAGGTAAACTGACTCAACATAAAGTAAAAGATAGGCCCTTCGCAGAGGGAAGCAGGGATTAAATCATGTGCTAGAGCTTTTTAAGTTTTCGAAAGCATATAGAGAGCACAAAATAAGTATTTGAGAGGTGTTTGTTGTTGTCAACGAATGGTAGTGGGCACTCTAACCCCCTTGTCAACCAGACTTTCAAGAGCGGCTCCCATGAAGGACGTTATCTCTACCAGCAAGGTAGATCATCCCTCTTCTCTTTTGTTTACACATGTATTTTAGTTTCTTTATAGATGACACTCCTCCCAACCTTTTGCTTACACAAGCCATGGCTAACCGAATCCTCGGGTGCCTTCCAACATTCACATACCATGGAGGAGTGTCTATTTGCAAAATTAAGTTGCTTACTGATAAATCAGGGCAAAACATGTGAAGAGAATTATTAATGAAAGTTGTAATTAATTGGGGCTGGGCACCCCGTTGCCAGCTCTTTTTGCAAATTATTGGATAAGCGGATGTATATGCCACTAGTCCATTGGTGAAAGTCTGTCAGAAGTAAATGACAAGATTGAAAGATAAAACACCACATACTTCCTCATGAGCTATAAAACATTGACACAAATAAGGAGTAATAAAGTTTTGAATAGTTTAAAGGTAGCACATGAAATATTTACTTGGAATGGCAGGAAATACCACATAGTAGGTAGGTATGGTGGACACAAATGGCATGGGTTTTGGCTCAAGTTTTGGATGCACGAGAAGCATTCCCTCTCAGTACAGAGTTTAGGCTAGCAAGGTTGTTTGAAGCAAACACAAGTATAAACCGGTACAGCAAGAATCACATAAAAACATATTGCAAGTATTATAAGACTCTACACTGTCTTCCTTGTTGCTCAAACATTTTACCAGAAAATATCTAGACCTTAGAGAGAACAAATATGCATCCCAAGTCTCAACAAGCTCTACGGTAGTTCTCCACTACTAGGCTTTAACTACATGATGCAAGAGCTTAAACATGATCTACTTGAGAGCTCAAAACAATTGCAAAGCATCAAATCAAAACAAGACAATGATCTACAAGAATGCATATGTCTTTTCCAATACCAACTACTACATGTAGCATTTTCTTTCTTCCAAACAAACACCAATAATTTATTTAAACATAAACTCTCCAAATGATAATATAATGCAGCAAGAGAGTATTTATAAACAAGTGCTAACAGCTCGAAGAGATGCATGAAAAACAGGAGCTAAAAGCACTGCAGTAGCTAGTTAAGAATACTCAACAAATATAAGTGAAGAACATGAGTATTCACATGAAAAAGCGGAGCGTGTCTCTCTCCCACACAAGGATTGCTAGGATCCGAATTTATTCAAACAAAAACAAAAATAAAAACACACAGACGCTCCAAGTAAAGCGCATAAGATGTGAAAGAATTAAAATATAGTTTCACTAGAGATGACCTGATAAGTTTGTTGATGAAGAAGGGGATGCCTTGGGCATCCCCAAGCTTAGACGCTTGAGTCTCTCTGAATATGGTTGGGATGAACCACGGGGGCATCCCCAAGCTTAGGCTTTTCACTCTTCTTGATCACATAATATCACCCTTCTCGCTTGATCCTTGAAAACTTCCTTCACACCAAACTCAAGACAGTTCTCATTAGAGGGTTAGTGCATAATCAAAAATTCTCATATTCTGTAATGATACAATCAATCCCAAAGCTTCTGGACATTAGCTACAGCCACCAATGCTTTGTGGAGCAAAGAAATCCACACAAACACAGTAAAAGAGCGAATGCAAAACAAAAGGCAGAATCTGTCAAAAACAGAACAGTCTGGAATGACGAATTTTTTCGAGGCACTTAAGTTGCTCAGATGGATCTGGCCTAAAATAATGAAAGTTGCGTACATATCTCAGGAATATGCGTGATTTTTCAGAATTTTTTGAATTTTCTACAGGGAGATAAGCTCAAATCCGTGACAGCTAAAAATCTGTCACTGCGCAGAAATCCAAATCTTGCATCAACTTTCAATATAGAACTTTACTTGGCACAACATTGCGATAAAATAAAGATACAAAGGAGTTGCTACAGAAGTAACAAAACTCCTTGACTCAAAGAAAACAAAAATAACAGCAAATAAAAACGATGGGTTGTCTCCCATAAGCGCTTTTCTTTAACGCCTTTCAGCTAGGCGCAGAAAGTGAAAATCAAGTGTTGTCAAGTGGCAAATCATTCAAATCATCAAAAGCTTCTTCCAACACACAGCTTGTAACAATGGGTATCTTAGATGTTCCTGGAGGTGTTTCATTACCTTTAACCGTACTAAAAGTTTTATCAATTTTAAGCTCATAATGAGTCTTTGGTTTTGGCACTTTAGGAACATACATAAACTTTTGCTCTCTACCCACATAAACTTTCTCCTTTTTAGACTTAAGAGAAGTAAAGGTTGAACTTAAGGTTTCAATAGCTTCCTCTAACTCATCAATTCTATGATTTTGGGTGTCATGGATATTATTATCCTCAAGAACAGTGATTCTTTCATTGATGGTGGCTATTGATTCATTAGTCTTACCAATACAATCAAGAAAATTTGGAAAAAAATTCTCCATAGAGTCTAACTTATTTATAACATCCTCCAAGGTGATCTCAATTTAATATCTTTAGTGGGTGGTGTTCCTACCAAACTTTCAATAATATTACAGGCTTCTAAAGCAGGAGTACCCAAGAAATTTCCACCTGTAAGAGTGTCTAGAACATACCTATACCAACTAGAGATACCAACATAAAAGTTCCTAAGGAGGATAGTGGTAGAGTGTTTCTTAGTACATCTATGATGAGCATCACTAATTCTATACCAAGCATCTTTCAAATTTTCACCTCCTAGTTGCCTAAAAGAACGAACTTCAACTTCAGGAGCATTCATTTTGAAAAACAAAATCAAACTGAATTAAACAAGTAACTAATTTTTTTGTGTTTTTGATAAAGAGAGCAAACAAGACTAAATAAAAATAAACTAAGCAAGACAAATAACAAAGTAAAGAGATTGGGTGTGAGAGACTCCCCTTGCAGAAGCAATTCGGTTTTCCCCGGCAACGGCGCCAGAAAACGTGTTGGTGGCTAAGTTGACGAGGGAATATCTCCCCGGCAATAGTGCCAGAAACAATGCTTGTACGTCACACGTCAGTTGGGAACCCCAAGAGGAAGGTATGATGAGTGCAGCAGTAAGTTTTCCCTCAGTATGAAACCAAGGTTTAATCGAACCAGTAGGAAAACGAGGTTTGCTTCGAAGGTGTTGGTGAAGGAGTGTAGTGCGGCGCAACACCAGGGATTCCGGTGCCAACGTGGAACCTGCACAACACAATCAAATTACTTTGCCCCAACTTAACAGTGAGGTTGTCAATCTCACCGGCTTGCTGAAAACAAAGGGTTAAACGTATCGAATGGAAATGATGTTTGTTTGCATAAAACAGTAGAGAACAATGATTGCAGTAGATTGTATTTCAGATGTAAAAGAATGGACCGGGGTCCACAGTTCACTAGTGGTGTCTCTCCAATAAGATAACTAACATGCTGGGTAAACAAATTACAGCTGGGCAATTGACAATTGATAAGTGCATATAACATGCATGTGTGAGCTGTGGTGTCTACTATGAGATTCATTTGGGCATTACGACAAAGTACATAGACCGCTATCCAGCATGCATCTATGCCTAAATAGTCCACTTTCCGGTTAACATCCGTACCCCTTCCAGTATTAAGTTGCAAGCAACAGACAATTGCATTAAGTAATGTGCGTAATGTAAACAATACATTCATCCTTGAATAAAGCATTGCTGTTTTACCCCTAGTGGCAACAACACATCTACAACCTTAGAACTTGCTGTCACTATCCCAGGTTAAATAGAGGTTGAACCCAACTATCATGCATAAATACCCCCTCTTGGAGTTACAAGTATTCACTTGGCCAA
The DNA here is from genome assembly GCA_947311845.1 of Poa pratensis. Lineage (NCBI taxonomy): Eukaryota > Viridiplantae > Streptophyta > Magnoliopsida > Poales > Poaceae > Poa > Poa pratensis. The sequence goes on along the minus strand of CAMZMU010000045.1, from coordinate 66,568,809 downwards.
GGCTTCAACAAGTAACGGAGAGCATGCAAGATCACAAATGACATAGACATGATAATATAATATTCAGCTCCACATAGGTATCAATATAAGTCAGATCCCAGCAAACACAACATGTAGCATTACAATAAGATGATCTTGATCATGATAGGCAGCTCACAAGATCTAAACATGATGGCACAAGTGGAGAAGACAACCATCTAGCTACTGCTATGGACCCATAGTCCAAGGATGAACTACTCACGCATCACTCCGGAGGCGGGCATGGCGATGTAGAGCCCTCCGGTGATGATTCCCCTCTCCGGCAGGGTGCCGGGAAGAGCTTCAGAAACCCCCCGAGTTAGGGTTGACGACGGCGGCGGCAGCGAATATGTTCTGGATGAAAGGCTCGGTGTTTTAGGGTTTTCGCGTCTCGGGGAATAAATAGGCGAAGGGGCGATGTCGGCGGACCCCCGAGGGGCCCAAACCACAGGCGGCGCGGCTGGGCCCACTGCCGCGCCACCTGGTGGTTTGGCCACCTCGTGGCTCTCTTCGTCTCTCCTTCGGACTCCGTGTACGTGCTGGAAAAATAGGGACTGGCCTTTTGTTTCGTGCAATTCCGAGAATATTTCCAGAAGTAACTTTCTGAAACCAAAAACAGCAGAAAACAGGGAACTGGCACTGTGGCATCTTGTTAATAGGTTAGTCCCAGAAAATGCATAAAAGTGATACGAAGTGTATATAAAACATGTAGCAAATGGTATAATATAAGCATGGAACAGCAGAAATTATGGATACGTTGGAGACGTATCAGACCCCAAACATCAGCATGCACATAATCTAAAATGCCTTTGGTGGTATGGACGGAAGCATTGAATTTAACTCTTTTATGCTTACCAAAAATGCAGTGTTCACAGAACTCAAACTTACTCAAGTTGCAACCATCAATCAGCTCTCTCTTCGCCAATTCTGCCATACCAAGCTCACTCATATGTCCAAGACGCTTATGCCAAAGGTTAGTCTTACTAGCATCATCTGAACTAACAGCAGCAGCAATACAGCAAAGTACTACCTCTAAGGACATATAATTTCGCAGAATTCATATCACCAATCATAACAATGAGAGAACCTGATGATACCTTCAGAAGTCTGTCCCCACCTTTATATTTGTACCCGTCACAATCCAGGGTACTGAGAGAGATCAAATTCCTCGCCATGGAGGGTATGTGTTTCACTCCAGTCAACGTGCGTGTCATCCCATCATGGGTCTTGATCTGAACAGAACCAACGCCAACAATGTTGCACTGGTTGTCATTCCCCACATGCACATAATCTCCAGTCTGCACAGACTCATAAGAACTGAACCAATCCTTGTTACAACAAATATGAAACGAACATGCAGTATCAAGAATCCATTCATCATCACGTGAAACACATGCAGCAAAAACAGCTAAGCAATCCATCAGAACTATCACTACCAGCAACAACAGAAGCCTCACCCTTACCAGAGGCTACAACAACCTTACCATTACCATCATTATTTTTCTGTTGGTAAGTTCCGTTTCTTTTCTCCTTGTTCTGCAACTTCCAACAATCATCAATGGTATGGTTGGATTTCTTACAATATCTGCAGAACTTGTCACGTCCCTTGGACTTTGAGCGACCTCTGTCGTTCCTACTCTTATCTCTGTTGTTGTTGTGGTGGTAGTTGTCTCGCTGCTCAGGCCTCCCACGGACCTCTAATGCCTCCGCCTTGGAGGACGAACTTTCAGCCTGCAACATAGATTTCATCTTCTCCCTTTGCTGGAGAGCCTCATAAACTTCCGCAAGAGTTAGTTTGTCACGGCTCAATAATATGGTGTCACGAAAATTACTGAAAGAATTAGGCAGCGAGCATAAAAGAAGAAGACCTAAATCCTCATCCTCATACTTAACTTCTATAGACTGCAAATCAGAAACAATCTCTTTCCAGGAGGATAGGTGATCCATTACCGAACTCCCTATTGCAGCTTGTGTGAGAACAACTTCATCTTCACGTGCAATCTGCCCGTGAGATCCTTGGACAAACAGATCTCCTCTAATTTGACCCATAACTCGGCGGTGGTTTTCTCCTGCAGCACTTCCTGCAAAATATTATTGGACAGATGGAGTTGAATCAACGATAAAGCCTTACGTCTTTCCGCTTCTCTGCATCGGTCCAAGTTTCCTTCGCCTTCTCGCCGAACGCATCGATCGCTTCATCCAGATCCGAAGATTGGGCGAGAATGGCCCTCATCTTCACCTGCCACAGAGAGAATCTCGTGGTATAGTCCAGCTGCGGTAGATCGAACTTCAATGACGACATCTCGCAAAACCCTAGATCAAACACGGGCTCTGATACCACTTGTTATAATACGAGATGAACAATAACGAAGAACGAAAAAATAAACATTGCAGAGGACACGAGATTTAACGTGGAAAACCCTTGTATACAGACAAGGGAAAAAACCACGGGCGCCAGCCAGCAACAACTTCACTATATCGGTGGGTGTTTACAAACGCCGTGGGTTATCGTAAAGACGCGATAAACCCTAGCGGCGGCTTACAAGAGGTATTTATAGTCGGTGGCAACGATCCATACCGCGGGGGCTGCCGCCCCGCGCTTCGGCCCAAGCCTCCGGCGACGGGCCTCGCTCCGCTCGTCAGAAGATAGCCTCCTCAATTGAATTTGGATCACAATATAACAGGAATATTATTCTTGTTGTTTTAGGAATGCTTTTATTCACGATGAGAATTTATGGGCATGGTGTACATTATTCTTGTCCAGCTCTTTAATTCACGATGGGAACATTTTTCAGGTGTCATGCTTGAACTATTATTGCTTTATTTAGTCGTAGACGAGTTCGCAGCGGGACAGTCCTTGCCTTCATGGTTGGGGGCAAGTGCAGCTTACCCTGATACCAAGCACCTCTATCACGTTCTTTTCTTTCCACTACAGTGCTAGATAAATGTGTCAGTTGTTTTCCGGGTTCATGAGAATACCTAACCAAAGTATATATCCTGAAAAATTATTTGCTTAGCGAGCCAAAAGGAATATAAATGGCCGCCCTAGCATGTACATGGTCATATGAATGAGTTTTTTATTTCAAATTTTTCCGTTAGCGAGTATGACCTAATGTTGCTGTTTACTTTTGTTGTGAAATGTCCTTATTTGTACCTGTTTTTATCAATGCTGATATGATTGAGGATTTCCTACCTCTAGAAGAAGTGTCGCTTCCAACAATCCTTCTTAGAAGGGATGCAACAGGTTAATAACTTCAGAGATGGTCCTATGGATCCTGAAGTTGTTCACAAACTTGGCATAGATTGGACTCTTTATTTGTGTCAGATGGTCCATCATATCATGAAGGTTTTCACAACAGTAAGATGCTTGTTGTGAATTTCAGCCGCGGTCTTTTTCCATTTGAAAGTACTCTACCACCATGTGGATGATGGGACTTATTTGGCACATATTACAGAGAGAAATTGACAACATTTATATCTATCTTCCATGTAAATCACACCCAGCCCTAACCTAGATCATTGTCTTTCAATAGGTCATATTTGGGAGGTATATGAAAAAGAAACAAAACAAATGTAGTGGGAAAGTGAAAAGATCACTATTTTGAAACTGATTTGTTTGTTACACAGGTCTGAATTCCTAAAGGTTCAGGAGGATTTCAATGCTGCTAACCAATGACATAAGGATGATTATCATGTATCATGAATTGGGCACGGTATTTTCAGTTCTCTCATAGCCTGAACTGGTGGGTGGGTCCCCATTTCCTATTTCATTCCTTGAAATATCTGCCTTCATCCAAACTGAATGCTTTGTTCATTCCATTTGACAAGGAGGCTATTAGCTACGTTCTCAGTATTACTCTCAAACTTAGGTTTCACAATTCTTTGTTGTTAATTCTTATTGTTGAGATATATCTGCAGAGGCATAAATTGATGAAGAAGGTGTTTGTATTGCTTAATGAAGAGCTGCAGGTGCGTAATGTGATCTTGTAGCATTACTATGCTTTTTGATAGTTGACTATGCAATTGATTTCAGTACCATTCGAGTTAACCTCCATCTGTTTTATTTCAATTCAGTTTAATGACATGCTCAGATTCTCTTGGCTGTTGGTTCCCCAGGCTATCAAGCGAAGAATTCATGACTTTGCAGATGCATATTCAAATAAATAATGGGTGCACCCCAGTATCATGTGAGTTTTCTTAAGCAACCTTTTCCCTAAAGTACATCAAAACATCTGTGAACAGAGTAACCGAGTGCACTACAGTACTGATTGTCGGTGATCATGCATGCAGGGCATTCGCAACTATTTCTCAGAGGCTGTGGCATCATGCTTGCCATTAGTACAAGCACGTCTCTGGCTTGAACATTCAGCTCAAGGCATTCATCAGTGATTGAAAACTGGGGAAGCTCAGGGTACGGTTTCGTGTATTGTTCTGCAGAATTTCATAGTGATCACATCAGCGGCGGTCGAGGGCGTTGCCGTGCAAACAGAAAACCAACACCTCCACATGCCCTTGGCAGCATGAGCAGGCGAAACTTAACTTATGGAACAGAGGATTCGAGGCGGTATTACAACAGCAATTGTGAGGTAGATAGGAAGGTTTGCCTTCACAGTGCAGAATTCAGTTTCAGTTTTGGTAAATCAGCACCTTGCGATACTGATTATGAAATATAACTTGCTTATGTCTCATAGTGAGTGAATAATTTTGGTTGAGTTTCTACAAGAGCTGTAACTTTAGTTTCTCCACGCTTATGTCATGTATTTTAATTTACCTTGACGTTTCATTTATCACATCCATGTGAGGATTTTAGTGGAGATTTACTATTATTACACTATTTTGTTTTGCGACACTGCAATATTATGTCTGCATATCATTATTAGCTTGAAATCATATACGAATTTTCATTTAATATGAATTTTTTTTGTGTGTATTTGTTAACATATGTGGTTACCAATCTGGTGGTCATTTATGTATGTGTTACTCCTGTAAAAAGTGGTTCAAACTTCAGTAAGTACGTCGGATGATCAATGATCTTTTGCTTATATATATGGTCTTATGTACACATTAAACTCTGTCGGAAAGGGGGTGAGAAATAAATTTAAAACGTGCATTGCACGTGCGCGATTACTAGTAGTTGTAGAGTGTCTCATGGTCGTCAAGTGTCGCAACGAGAAAAAATGGGGATGAGGATGTGAGAGTCACGGGAGGGTGGGAGGGTTTTCGAAACTGTTTTTCAAAATGAAATATATTTTGAATCGTTTGTCTACGAACGGTCAATCACTTCGAGATATTTAAAACTAGAACACAGATTGATATGTTTTGATGAATGCTTTTTTTGTACTTCCAAAACTAATATATTTGTAGTTGGATTTCAGCGTACTTGTAGTTCATGATTTCAATGTACTTTTGTACTCCCGGCAGGAATTTGTCGATTTTTTTGTGTTCAGCCTACTTTCGTATATTGGATTTCAATATAGGTACACTTTTGTACTTTGCGTTTCAGTATTTTCGTATCAAAAATTTCGTAATCGAGATTTTTGTATTTTAGGTTTCAGTGTATTTATGCTTCGATGACTTTGTACTTCGAGATTTTTATAGTTTGAGGTTTTATATTTCAGGTTTTTCGTACCTTTTGTTTCTTAATTATTTCAGGAACCAACAAAGTACTCCCTCCATTCCAAATTAATTGACTTCCATTTGTCCAAATGTGGATGTATCTATACTTGTAACATGTCTAGATACATCTACATGTGGGCAAATGGAAGTCAATTAATTTGGAACGGAGGGAGTATATAAAAAGCGAAGAGAAAAACAGGAACGGAAGTACACTCGTATCTGAACCTGTGAACCCTGAAGGTCCAAAAGGAAAACAAACACGAACAAATTATCAAGTTCAGATGACACTCTCAACAAGACCGACACGCACGCACGCATGGAGTCCATGCATATGCATGACCCACCATCGAAAGTTGTCTGATTTTCTTGGCTACTCCGATTTTTGCTCTGCACCACGAGGATAATGTTCTCCAGCTCTTTAATCTCCTCGCGCAAAAAGTTTCTGAATCAATACGCATGAAAAACACTTTCTTGAAATTTGTCTCTTGCATGGAACGAACCAACACACAATTTTCTGAATCAATGTATTTGTACACCTAGATGATGATTTTTTATTCCCTATATCGTACACGTAGATGCTCGCTTAGGCAGTTTGTAGGTTGGTTGTGAAAAGGTTTGAAAACATCAAATGGTTTGGGGGCAAAGAGGATTGCCGGTTTATGAGCTAGTTGGGTTTGGTGAATCAAGGCTAGGCTGAGTGAGGAGAGGAATGGTGTCTCTTAGCCCGCGCGTACGTGTTGACCACAGACGGGTCTGTCCCCACTCCCGAGCCCTTGCATGTGCGAACCTAACCTGATCTCGAGGGTTCGAAACCACAACATCCACTCCACTCCATTCTAGACACCGATCGAGATCGATGCACAATGGTTGCTCGTGCTCGTGTTGCATCTCTCCAGCGTTGTGCTGCTCGCGGCTGCCGACGAGGCAAGCGGGAGGCAGACATCCAATTTGAAGCCACAGCCGTGGTTGTTCTCCACAGCTTCCGGGAGCAGGAATGAACCACCACCGGGAGACTCGCCGTCATCGATTTCCCGCCAGCTCATGGAGGGAGTTCAAGGAACGAAGCAAGCGTGGGGGGACCTGATCGACACCGATGTCCTGTGAACTAGGGGCAGAGGCAGGAATGAATCTCAAGGGGGGCCAACCATGGTAAATCATTCATTGGGGGGAGGGGGCAACCATGCTAAGTTCCTCTAAAAATTGCTTCTAAACATGGATATGCTTAAAAAAATTCTTGTTCAATCTCAAAAAAAAATTTCCTTGTTGTATCATGGCATAGGGTGGCAAGGCCTGGCTGGTCCTCCTCCCCCTAGTTCCGCCACCGCCACGAACACATGAAGTTTAGGTCTATATTTACCAGCATGTTTGGTTTTTGCGGGTACTCCACTCTAGTTCGAGTTAGGGAATTAAAGGGGTTTGAGTCTTAAAATCTTGCTTTTTCCGAATAAAATCTCAACCATGATTTTTTAATCATCTTAAGGTTATGATTTCACTCTTCTACATTTAGAGCAACTTGTTGGTGGTGAATGGGTTCACTGATGTCCTGTGAACCAGGGGCGGAGGCAGGAATGAATCCCAATGGGGACCAAGCATGGTAAGTCATTCATTGGGGGGGGGGGGGGGCACCATGCTAATTTCCTCTAAAAATTGCTTCTAAACATGGATTATCCATACAATTTTCCTTGTTGTATCATGGCATGGGGGGGGGGGGGGGGCAAGGCCCTGCTGGCCCCTCCCCCTAGCTCGTCTCCTCACAAAGCTAGCCTTATTCGGTTTGCTGATTCTGGGTACAATCATCTGCCTCTATGTGTGACAGAAACAGAAGATGACCCAACAAGTAACAAAAGAGCTAGAGATGGAGGAGGTTGACGCTCATCAGGCCATGGATGATTAGTTTGAGAAAGGGACGGGACCCAAGCGATTCTGATACAGAGAATTGGCTATTGCCACCGAGAATTTGTCCGACAACAACAAGCTAGGACAAGGAGGCTTTGGGTTTGTTTACAGAAGATGGATGGACAAACTAAATCTTCATGTCGCCATCAAGAAGATTTCAGAGCGCTCCAGCCAGGGAATAAAGGAGTACGCCTCTGAGGTAAAGGTCATCAGCAATCTGTGCCACAAAAACCTGATGAGCTGCTTGGATGGTCCCACGGCAGCGGCAACCTGCTGCCAGTCTACGAACTTCTTCCAAATTGCAGTCTTGACAAACATCTCCACAGTCCTAGTAGTTGTGTGATTCTGTAGTCAGTTAGGTATGCATGTCGACACCCTGCAAAGCGGGGTGTCACGATGGTGTGTCGCGTGGGCCACTGCGAACTCTCCAACGTGATAAGGTATGGGCGAAAATTTCATGAACCAGGGGCGGAGGCAGGAATGAATCTCAAGGGGGGCCAGGCATGGTAGATCATTCATGGGGAGGGGGGGGGGCCAGCCATGCTGATTTCCTCTAAGAATTGCTTCTAAACATGGATTATGCATACAATTTTCCTTGTTGTATCATGTCATGGGGGGAGGCAAGGCCCTGTTGGTCCCCCTAGTGCGCCACTGCCGCAAACACATAAAGGTTAGGTCTATATTTACTAGTGTGTTTGGTTTGGAGTACTCCACTCTAGTTCGAGTTAAGGAATTAAAGGGGGTTTGAGGTTTAAAATCTTGCTTTTTTGCGAATAAAATCTCAACCATGATTTTTTAAAACATCTTAAGTATGATTTCACTGTTCTACAGTTAGAGCAACCCGTTGGTGGTGAATGGGCGTACAAGTTTTTTCACTAGGCACATTGAAGGGGATTGCCTTGGAGTGTTTGAAACTAGAGGACATCATGACTATGTACCCTGTAATGGTTGCTTTTCTATTTTCCCTCTTTACTGTACAAAATAACTAATGTGGGACCAGCAAATGCTATTATGCAAGTTACTTTATATAATTATATAATGGTTCATTTGATTACTTTTTGAAAGCATTCATAAAGTGCCACTAATAAGCTCTGCAGATGCTATTATGTTTACACTTTGTTATTTACATTTATCCTATTTTCTTGTCTACTCAAATCCAGTCAATACACCTGAAACCATTAACCACATTAGACCCAAGAATCCAGTCCCTACAATTCCACCCTTCATAATTGACTCCCCCTCTTAGATTACTGCCTAATATTGCACTCCTTCACTGTAGAATGATTAAAATTACCCTCTTTGTCTACTGACCAATACCACATACCTTTGCTGAAGAATTAATGTTAGATTGTCATATCGCCATACATTCATGAATGTACCTATCATTCAATGGAGGAAATAGGATGGATCGTCAGCTTAAGTTCACTAATGAGGACACAAATATATTCTATAGACCTCCATCGTATGCAATGCTTTAGTTTTCTGTTAATAATTATGCCCATCATATACAGAGGTTATAACAAACTTTGTGTTGGCCATTTGAGGCATGTCCATCCTCTGTTTTGAGAGAACAATTGCTACGGTAGCACAATAATCAAAGACTTTGCATATTTATATTCACAATTGTGTTTTCCAAAGATATTACCTTGGGTGACGGTTAGTTTTATGTTAAACTCTGTCATTGTCTCCTACAAATGTATTGTATTTTTCCTCTAGATACCCAATATTGACATTTTATTTTGTACTTAAAACGACAATAATAAATGTTTAACAAAAAAACCTAGCAACCTTTGATTCTCATGTAAGTAGTTTCAAAACTTTGCTTGGCCACGTGGTTCAACTCATCGGAAAATGTTAAAATCTGGATATATTTTCACCCATTTCTAGTATATATTTCAACGCGTCCCAGAACCGACCTGGTTCGTCAAAAAAAACCAACGGGTTGGGGTTCATGTCCCCATACTACCATAAGGATGGTAAAAAAACAATGTACACGGAACCGGTTACGGGTGTCTACATAAGTATTTTAGTAAATATGAAAATTATAGAAAAATCATGAGCATTTTAGAAAAGTTATTAAAAAAACTCTGATTTTAAAATAAAATGTGGGAGAAAACCTTTGGTTAAAAATTTACCAATTCCATCATGTGGCCTGGAAGCGTATTAATCGATGGGTATACAAATTACAAAGATGCCCCAAGAAAAATATAAAATGCAACATAGTCCTTCCTCACCAATCCTATGTTGGGACCACGAAGCACGGACACCCACCTCGTCATCGGGGGTCTACGCCACTTGGTTCGAGGCAGGCATGTGCTGCCGTGCTGAATTCGAAGATCCTCCCCTATGGCGCGCCAGCAGGGAGGAAGAAAAAGCTGAGGAGCCAACAAGACACCAAAGCACAGAGTGGCCACCTCATCAGCCATGGACTTGGCTTCCATGGATGAACTTCGAAGAACACCTTCACAAATAGCTCAAGGAGCTACGGATACTAGCTCATCCACTCGTTCGCCACTGTGACGGCCAAATCAGGCAAAATCATCAGCACTTAGAACTCCACTACGCTTACTGATGAAGGCTTTGCAGATCCAACCGCCACACCAAGCCACCACCACTGTAGTTCACGGTGTGAACAACTTTGACTACCTCGCAGCACCGTGCGCCAACGGCAACGCATAGAGCATCCACGACATAAAGCCTAGCGCCACTAAGAGAGAGAAAGATGATAGGAAAATGAGCAGTTCCAGGTGCACATATACTTTTAGCAGCAAACATTGCAAGAGCACTACCGCAAAGTGCAAGATGGAGTGCTAGCTGCGGGCATTACCGAAGGTGCTTTCTTTGTCGAGACCATGCAAAAAGAAAGCTAACACCCGTATGCTAGTAATTACCGCGAGGATGGTGTCGAGCACCTTGCAAGCCTAGAGGAGCACCCAAGGCACCACAAAAGAGCATCACATCGATGAGATCACACCGCGACACCATCCTACCTACGCGCCATAATACCACTGTAAATCACACACTGCTTTTTATTCAGCTGCGCATTCTCATAATTGGTTTAGGTTACATAAGTTATACTCATGTTTAATCATAATTATCAATGCTAGATGCCTTATGATGTTCATGTAGAGTATGTAGAGTTTACCGGGCATGGATCAACTAGTTCAGCCAGTGGGCACTTCAAACTCGCTATTATTGCTTCTGCTTCTAAATGTGAGATGTTTTGGTAGGTCATTTTTTTTTTGAAGCGTCACCGGGGAGTGCATAAGCACCCACCTGAATTTTTCCATTTTTAACAAAGATAGGGGTGAAATCCCCGAAGCATTTTACAACAGGGGAGGGGAGAGCATCCAACGCGAGGGGATGATCTCAACACAAATGCAAAACACCAAGCACAACAGAAGAGGGGTGGTGATCACGGTCGTTCCGGGGGCAGGTATGTGAGCCAGATGTCGACGTCGACGCGCTGCTCCATAGGTAGGCGAGCCCGCCATAGAATCGCGTCGTCTCGGCAATTTTTCCGAGCCAGAGCAATCGAGGGAGCGAGTTTCTGGAAGACGACGCCATTTCTGTGCTTCCATAGGTGCCAGAGGCAAAGGAGACGCAGAGTGGCAGCCGAACGAGCTGGATCCGAGGCTGGGAGGGGGCAGCAAGCGATGTCTTCGATGGCGGCGGCAGGAGAGGTAGGAGCACCGAGAGCAGCCCAGAAACGGCGAGCGAAGGGGCAGGTGAACATAATATGTTCAGTGCTCTCCGTTGGGTCGCCGCAGATGGGGCAGGCGCCGTCCTTGGCGTCGAGGATATTCTTCTTCACCAAGTTGGCCCGGCACTGAATGCGTCGTTGGACCACAAGCCAGGCGAAGAAGCTCACCTTGGAGGGAGCAGAGTTTTGCCAGACGAACTCAGCATGGCGGGAGAGCACACCGCCGTGCGTGCACAGTTTGTAGAGCGCGGCGGTGTTGAGCTTGCCACCGGCCTTGCCACAGAGCGGGAGCGACCTCTGGTCCGGGGCAGCCCCGAGCACAGTGTCAGCCAGCTCGGCAAGGAGAAGCGAGTGTTGGCGCGAGGCAGTGGAGGAGAGGCGTGGGACGAGGAAGTCGTCAAGCCCGCGTTCAAAAACGCGGCGCACCGTGACGCAGGGCTCGGTGCAGTGGGAGAGGAGCTCCGGCATGGACGAAGCGAGGGAGCCGGAGGGGAGCCAGTTGTCGAACCAGAAGGCGGTGCGCTCCGTCACCGACCTGCACCTTGGAGACGGAGTGGGTAGAGCGGCAGCATGCTGACGAGCGCCGCCCAATGGGTGCCGCAGAGCGCCGAGGAGCGCGGCGCGGCGTCAATGGGTTCGCCGCCCAGGCTGGTCCAGACCCAACGTGGCCAAGATTCAGCGGTGGCAGTGTGGAGACGGTGAAGCAGCTTGACTTGCAGGCAGGTGTTCTGGGTGGTGAGCGAGCGGACGCCGAGCCCTCCATCCTTCCTGGCACGACATACGTGTTCCCAGGCCACGAAGCACCCGAGACGTGGTCGATTCCTGCCCAAAGGAAGGCACGGCGCAGTCTGTCGATGGCGGCAACCACTCCAGGGGGGAGCACAAGCGCGCCCATGGCATACGCGGGCAGAGCGTCGAGCACGCGTTCAGGAGCACCAGGCGCCCGCTGGACGACAGGAGGAGCGCGCGCCACCCGGAGAGGTATTTGTCGACCTTGGCAATGAGCGGGGCGAAGGCGGCGAGCTTCAACTTCTCAGCGGAGAGGGGGAGGCCGAGGTAGGTCTGCGGGAACCCCTCGATGCGGCAGCGAAGCACGTTCTGGACCTCAGCGATCACGGCATCATCCACGTGCATCGGCACCACCGTGCTCTTGCCGTAGTTGATGGAGAGGCCGGTGGCTTCCTCGAATTGCTGGAGGAGAAGACGCAGATGTTGCGCCGCGCCCGCGTCGGCTCTCACAATGATGAGGGTGTCGTCGGCGTACTGGAGCACAGGGCACGGCGCGCCGTCGATCAGCGGGTGCTGCAGCGCGGGGTGGGAGCGGATGAGCTGCTGGAGAACGTCAGCGACAAGGAGGAAGAGGTAGGGTGACAGTGGGTCACCCTGCCGGAGTCCGCGGAGACACCGGATCCACTTCCCCGGATGCCGTTGAGCAAGATCGCCGAGCGCGAGGACGGGAAGACCTGGTCCATCCATTCGCACCAGATGGCGGGGAAGCCGCGGGCAATCATGATGACGCGGAGGCTCGCCCAGCTGACGGAGTCGAACGCTTTGGCGAAGTCGAGCTTGAAGACAAGGCACGGCGTGCTGCGACGGAAGCAAGTCTGCACGAGCTCCGTGGCGTACACGAAGTTCTCGGAGATGCTGCGCCCGGCGATGAAGCCCGTCTGGTCCACGTCGACAAGCTTGTGGATTTGTTGCTGTAGGCGAGTTGTAAGGGCTTTGCAGATCGCCTTGATGGAACAATTTTGGAGCGAGATCGGTCGAAAGGAGCATGGCGCCAGGAGACCATCTTTCTTGGGCAGGAGGACGACGTGAGCGCGATTGATCCGCTCCAGGTCCGCAGAGCGGGAGTGGAAGGATTCAAACAGCCTGGCCAGAGCGGGCTGCACCGTGGTCCACGCGGCCTTGTAGAAGCACGGCCCAAGCCCATCGGGGCCCGGGGCACTGGTGCGGTCCATGGCGTTGAAGGCAGCCTCAATCTCGCGGGCCGAGAAAGGCCCAGCAAGGGCCTCACCGTCCACGCGCGCGCACCCGTGGTAGAGAGCGTCGATGTCGAAGGCCCACCTAGCGTTGTCCTCCCGGCCCAGCAGATCGCGGTAGTAGCTGTGGAGGGCAGCAGCTTTGGCTTCGTGCGAGACCACGACGGCGCCGTCGATGTCCAAGGCGCGAATGGTGTTGCGGCGGAGGCGTTGAGAGGCACGCGCGTGGAAGAAGCGGTGTTCTCGTCACCCTTGACCACAGCCCTGAACTTGCCACGCTGCTTCCATCGCGCAGCCCTCGCGTTGATCATCAGCGACTGGTTGGACCTGCAGGAGGCCGAAGTCGAAGCTCATCTGAAGTCAAAACATGGGTTTCTTCGAAAAAATCGAACAAGTCAATCACGAATTTGCAGTTATTTTCCTCTTTTGGATTGAAACGGTGCTGTCGCGCCCATACCTTGGCGGCGTTGCGGAAGGATTTCAGCCGAGCAACCAGATCACCAGCGCGTCGCCCAGAACAGGAGGAGAGGACCAGGATGGGAGAGTGGAGGGGAGGAAAAGCGGGTGAACGAGCCAGGCGTTTTCGAAACGGAAACAGGAGGATCGAGGGATGGTGGTGGAGGCAGTAACTAAAAGGGGGACGTGATCGGAGGTGGGGCGGTGGAGGGAGGAGAGGGACGAGTTTGGGAGGGCAGTGTTCCAGGCTTGGTTGAAGAGGACTCTGTCAAGGCGAGCGAGGACCTACCAAACGTTTTACATACGCTGTGTAGCGGTTGGCATGTTATGTGGGTACGGCGGCCTTGTCGCCCTCCGGAATTTATATGTGCACCTGTGTCGGTCGACACTTGTGCGCCACGATACGTGAGCCATCATCGTACTGAACAGGATTTGCTCACTTGGACACCATCCGTCGTCGTTTCGTTTTCAGTCCGGTCGACGTCGCCGATGGATTTTCCCTTGGAGAGGCAGAATGTAGTGTACGCACGGCACTCTGATTTCTCGAGATCTATTTATTGCCAATCATTAAGATCGACCTCCCTAAGCAGAGACCAGTACACATACCCAGCTTTAACGTTTTTCTGGAAAAAAAACCCAGTTTTAACTTAATAAATCCACAACGGCAGAGTACGGAGGGTAGCTACTGGGATAACCAGCTTAAGATCAAAGTTTTACAATGCACAAATACTAGGTAAGACAACTAAGCGATAAAATGAAACAAGCTTCAGTGCCAGGGCATCTCAGGATCTCGCCAAGTATGCAACAGCTAGCGTCGGGAGCTTGTGACCTTGGACATGGACTTAATCGACGTGATCAATGCGTCCAGCGATAGGGCAACCTCGGCATTGAGAAGGGGCCTCCAGAGCTGCACAGAAATAGGATTTTGAAAATACAGTCAGTGGGCTGATTTGGGAATTTCGCTTCAGTGGTAAACAACTTGTTATGAACTTATGAAATAACCAAAGATCCCAGCACACCGCAGCAAACAACACACAACACTTTGTGTGTTATTCCCTTTGTACCCAGATAAAAGCAGCATCATATCCGAAAATAAGGATGGGTTCCAAGAAACCTGAAGAACATCTCTCAAACCACTCCACACAAGTTTTTACAAAGCACAATTGAAAAAATGTGACTAGCATCCTCTGGTGCATCACAAAGGCCACACTGCCCACTGGATGGGCCATGACGCAAGGCAATCTGGTCGTTTGAGGGGAGGTCTATCTATGATAGTTCAGATCGATGTGTCATGTGTGAGTAATTTACTGAAACATTATGAAGAGGACAACACCAGGTTCAAACATTGTGCTCACATTTTGTGTACAATTTTTTTAGGGAACCGGTAAGCTTTATTAACTATGACAAAAGGTGTTCATACAAGTCTCGACACGCAGGCCGGCCGGGCAGCCTAGCTTATCTAAAACACCACACTCACTTTTGCCTACTTGTGCTAAACTATGCGCTACATTATTACTCAACCAGTTGATCTTCATCACTTCCACATCAGGACGTCCACGCAAAAAGGCCTTCGCTGAAGCTACCCTGCTCTATGAAGGGATCGGTTCATCACATCATCCCGCAGAGCCCTCACCACATATGCACAGTCAGTTTCCATGATAACAGGACACCGGCACCCAAGGGCGTTTTCAGTGGGGGTGTCGTGGGTGCCATGGCACCCCCTCCAAAAATTAGAAATGCTCTAGGTACTAATATTTGCACTAATTATGGTTGAATGGTAAGTCTACTAGGGAATTATTTAAACTTGGCACCCCAATGATTTCATTCTAGATCCGCCACTGCCGGCTCCTGCTCTCTAGTTGTCGCAGCCCTTCTAGGCAAGCCATGAGTTCCGCCTCTTCCGCAGGGTCGAAATTTTGCGGATGCATTGGGTAGGAATTCACCGAGACGTGTGAGTTCATTTACTCACACGTATGCAGATGCATTCAACAACAACTGAGTAAAAACTGCGACGTGAAAGAGTACCCGTACAACACATCCTCCTCCGTACGGATAGGCATCGTGCGACACGGCCCCAATCAAGGTGCTAAGTGGGATTCTACCAAAGTTCCGGTTATAAATTATTTTATGTGTTCTAGTGTAAATTTAGTTCCAACTTTTGCAATAGAAATCACAAAATGAACTATAAATAGGACTTTGATGAGATCACACTTGACACCATAGCCTCGGTGGACTCTGCCTATGAAGCCAAGGAGGCGTGGCGGGCTTGGCTTGGCGGTGATGCGTCTTTTTCTACGAGCGCACACACCGAGAAGATATACAGTGCAATTGGTGCACTCGATGCAACCAACTCCGGCTGACCACCTAAAAGTTTTTAAAAAATTCGAAGAAAAAGTTTGGGCATTCAGACAAGACAAATACACTACACGTTACAAAAATTTATGTCTAAATTGGAAACACAACATCAGCAGAAAAAATGACAAATTTGTTATCAATAATGATATTGTGTCAAATTCAAAGTAAAACTTGCATTTTGACACTATTCATTATTGTCTGATTTGTCTATTTTCGTTTGTGATCTGGGTTTGAATACCGATTTAAAATATTGCGATATGTTAGATATGAGTATTATATACGTCCAAATTTTTGAAAAATGCTAGATGTCAACCGAGAGTAAAACTAGCACAATTAGGATTGGCTATACAGCTTAGTTCTTTTCTTGGTATTTTTTTCTAAAATATACCGATCGTCCGAACTCCGGAGAACGCCCGTTCCGTTCGTCCCACGACCCATAAATCCAAGTCACAGTGGCAGGTTTCCGTAAATACTACTCAAGGTTCTACCCCAAACGCGTCTCCACCTCCACCACGGCTCCACTCCACAGTATTGTTCTCTTCCCTCACTCCCAAGTCCCAAGTGCCAACTAAAACAATCCCCATTCCTCCTTCGCCTCCCGCCGATCACCTTACCCGCGAGAAGGCCGCACCACGGCTGCCCGCCTTCCCTTCCGCAGCTTCCGGCGGTGGTTTCTACAAGTCCGGGGCTCCTGTCTCGTGAGTCGGGAACGGAAGGGCGCCGCGGTGACCAATGGAGGCGGCTGACTGGCTGGCTGGGGTTTTTTCCGCCCGCGGGAGCACCGGAGCAGCAAGGTAATGCTCTGGCTGGGGTCTTCTAGAACCTCATGGTGCCTTCCGCAACCGTCTCGGTGCTCAGATTTCATCCAATCTCCAGGGAAGCGGCCGCGATGACGTCCCTGCCGCAGACCGCCGTGAATCTCGGCGAGCCCATCTTGGACAGTGAGGTGGTGCCGCCATCGTCGCTCGTGGAGATCGCGCCCATCCTCCGTGTCGCCAACGAGGTGGAGGCCGCCAACCCCCGGGTCGCCTACCTCTGTAAGCATCCCTCTCGTCTTTTCGACAGTACTACTCCTAGAACAGATACAGTTAACACAGCACCACTCACACTGAACGCACGCATGCCTCTGTCTCTTACTGTAAAAGCCACTGGAAGCTCATTCTATTTCGTTTTCTGTAAAACGGGTGTGCAAACCTGAAAATTTCTTTGCTTAATCATCGCATGGGATGGGAATACGGGATGCCGCAGTTCCTAGTCACATCCTTCCAGCTACGCTAATTCACATTGATTGATGTGTATGTCTGCAATGATGGATAGGTCGACTCTATGCGTCTGAAAAGGCTCACAGGCTAGATCCAGCCTCAAGCGGTCTAGGCGTACAGCAGTTCAAGACTGCTCTCTTACAACGGCTTGAAAGGGTACGCGTTTTCATCTAGCCACACCTGCAGATGTCCTGCCCATTTACCGCTAAAACCCCCATCTTTTAACATGTTTCTGCACCAAGTTTGTTTTATGTTTTTGTAGCATTTTCTGCACATGTTAATAATCGCATCACTTTACATGATCTTGTAAGTGTGAATCTTGCATTGTATTTGAGAAGAGTATGTGAGATTAGATTTTATCATATAACCTGGATAACTTTTAGGTGAAAAAGGTGTCTTGCTTGAATTTTTAAAACCTAACCATTACACATTTCATAGGCTGTTGGTTTTTTCCCATTAGGAGAATGTGCCCACCTTGAACGGAAGGGCCCAAAAGAGTGATGAACGGGAAATACATAACTTCTATCAACGCTACCACAAAAATTATATCCAGGAACTTCAGAATGCTTCGGACCGAGTCGCTCGGTATATTACTGTCTTATATTTGATAACTCTCCATGTTTATTGATGTTGCCGCTTAGAGATTTTCCATATGAATGCAGTGCTCAGGTTACGAAAGCCTACCAGACTGCTAATGTTCTATTTGAGGTCTTAAAAGAAGTCACTCAGCAGCATTGTGATAAAGTTGCCAATGAGGTATAGACTAATGAGTATTCACTTCTCTTTGACCCTGATGCGCTTTGGTGACCAATTAGATTCAACAACGACGACGACGTTCATTCGCAAGCAAGTTGCGTAGGCTAGAGTTGAAACCCATAAGATCTCGAAAACTAAGTAATGCTTCTGGCACATGGATAGCTAATAACTTCCACATGCTGCCTCTTAATTTCTTGATGACTCATAATAGGTGTGCTGCTTCCGTATTTTGTTGCTTACCTAGGGGGTCCACAATTATGCTACACGTGTGCGCCGTGTTTTGCTCTATATTTTTTTTCGGAATATTCAGGTCGGCACATTTGCTACAGTTTTTAAATGCTGCAGGGTCTGTATATCTTTCCATATATTTGCGGAACAAAAATGTACTAAGTCACACAAAACGTTGGTCTCCATAACCAACATGTTCTGAGCACTACAAATTTTAGATAATCTTATATTTGCAATATGCTACTGATAATCTTAAACATATGGTGCGGCTGCTCCGGTGAGCCGTGCCACGGAATCGGGTGCTCCAAGTGGGCCATTTTTGGTAAGCAGAACTGGCGATGCGGGATGAACCGGAAGCCGGGTTACGGTGCCCAACTGCGCGCTAACCTAGAACCC
The DNA here is from genome assembly GCA_947311845.1 of Poa pratensis. Classification (NCBI taxonomy): domain Eukaryota; kingdom Viridiplantae; phylum Streptophyta; class Magnoliopsida; order Poales; family Poaceae; genus Poa; species Poa pratensis. The sequence continues at coordinate 66,550,141 of CAMZMU010000045.1, read as the reverse complement.
ACAAAGGGTGTTGGTCGATTAAGACAGCAGGACGGTGGTCATGGAAGTCGAAATCCGCTAAGGAGTGTGTAACAACTCACCTGCCGAATCAACTAGCCCGAAATGGATGGCGCTAAAATATTCCTTACAGAAAGTAGTATTGAAATGGTACACCCTGATTTTTCGATTAATTTGTGATTTCCTTGTACTGTACATGGATCTCCTTAACTATGTTGTAGGTTCACACATTTTCACTTGTCACGTTCGCAGAGAAAGGCCTTGCTTGCGAATGCTGCTCCAAAGGTACCGGTCTTCACTTGCCCGGTGTGCCTGAACAAGATGGAGCAGCCGTCGGCAACAAGCTGTGGCCACATCTTCTGCGAGAAGTGCATCATGGCGTCCATCAAGGCCCAGAAGAAATGCCCTACCTGTAGGAAGAAACTGGGGTCGAGGGACTTCCACCGCGTTTATCTCCCTGCAACTACTATTCAAGGCTGAGCTTGAAGTCCTCCAAAATTTCAGATTCAGTCTTAGCAACAATAGAGATGGTGCGCAGTCAAACTAATAGAGCTGCTCTCTTCTGCAAGTTTTGCAAGAAATATATAGCATGTAAACTTTGTTCTGGAACGGACCAGTGACCAGAGTCATGCTGGGTAGGTTGGGTGCATGGACACCACAGCTTTTTTCTTATTAACAGAGTGATGGATCATGGTTCACGATTTACATATGTCCAACTGTTGCTATGGTCATGCGTGTTGTTATCTCGCCAAGTGGCGGTTTTCCTTACGCAAATTGTTGTAGAGTGTCTCCATGGTCGTCAGGTGTCGCAACGAGAAACAAAATGGGGGATGAGGATGTGAGAGTCACGGCCTCACGGGAGGGTTTTCGAAACTGTTTTCAAAATGAAATATATTTTGAATCGTTTGTCTATGAACGGTCATCGCTTCGAGAATTCAAAACTAGAACACAGATTGATAGGTTTTGATGAATGCTTTTTTTGTACTTCCAAACCTATTATATTTGTACTTGGATTTCAGCGTATATGTAGTTCGTGATTTCAATATACTTTTGTACTCTGGGCGGGAATTTGTCGATTTTTTTGCGGTCAGGCTACTGTCGTACTTTGGATTTCAATGTAGGTACACTTTTGTACTTCGGGTTTCAGTATTTTCGTATCGAAAATTCGATACAACGAGATTTTTGTATTTCAGGTTTCAGCGTATTCATACTTCTATGTTTTTGTGCTTCAGGTTTTTTACTTTGGGACTTTATATTTCAGGTTTTTTGCAACTTTTTTTTGTGGTTGTCTTTTTTTTTTTTTTTTGAAAGCCTGCGTACATCAGAGTACTACACACCAACGTATGAAGTACAAGAAGAAGAACAAAGCCCACGCAGAGGAACAGAGCTAGAACAAGCACCAGCAACAACGCCGGCGAAGAAGACGACGACCACTGACCTCCTTCTTACCACGGCCCAAGGGTACCTCCTCCATTGAAGATCGCCGCAGAGCCCGTCCGCCGCGCCGCGGCGGAGCTTATGCCGATAAACGAGACCGGCGAGCACCCTTCCGCTCCAGCACCTCCACCTTGCCGCAGCCGCCGTCGTCCCCAGCGCCGGCAGAAACCGCGAGGCTTGCCCAACCCTGAATTCCAACCTCCGGGTCCTCCCTCGTAGCTAATTATTTCACGAACCAACAAAGTACATAAAAAGAGAAGAGAAAAACAATAAGAGAAGTACTCAGCGTGGCTAACATGCGGCAGAACGCACGTATCTGAACCTGTGAACCCTGAAAATGCAAAAGGAGAACAAACACGAACAAGTTCTGAAGTTCAGATGACAGTCACAAGACCGACGACACACACGCACGGGATCCATGCAGTCAGGCACACAGACCCAGCATCGAAAATTGTCTGATTTACGTACTTGTGTGTTCCGATTTTGTTCTGCACCATGAGGATAAAGTTCTCCAGCTCTTCAGGGCGTGTTTGGTTTCCTGAATTCTCTCGGTTTCCACTGTTCGGACTAACTTTCGACTTGTTTAGTTGCGTGAGTTGCATCGTGTTTTTGTCCAGCACGAAACTTGAAGCACACTTAGGCCAGCCCCAAAGAAGGACCGATTCGGCCGTTTTTCCAGATAAACATTGGGCAGTGTATTTTTGGCACTGTTCGAAGATACGCTCACCACCCACTCCTTCACCTAGGCGCATCTGCCCGCCGCCATGGACAGCTTCCACCCAGACTGCTTCCCGGCAAGGGCACGGCTTCAGTGTAGGAAATTTTGTCTTGCAACATTTTATATATTTACTACATTGTCCGGAATTAAACTTCAGTGTGGAAGCATCACGGAAATAATAGGGAATTAATGATGTGGAATTGTACTTAAAAAAATATACTTAAGGAAGCCGGTACGGCTATACTGGAACACAGTGTATATTAATATGCTGGAATTATACCCGGGAACAGTATAGAGCGGAATGGCAGATTGTTTATAGGATTGGCTCTATGAATTGTTAAAGCCTGCGAGTTTGATATTGTATTCGAACTCGGCACATGACTCACACGTGCGTGCTGGGACCTAATTGTTTAACAGTAATAGGCTCGGTTAATGGTTGTTAATGATAGTGGTTGGTTTAACAATTCACGAGTCCTATCTGTAAACAGATTGAGTTATCTGAAATTTGGAGTCTATATAAAGATTCCACCCTCTAGTCTCAATATGTATTGTGAGCGGCACCACCGATAAGGCAGAGGAATAAAGGGTAGGCCGAACTAGCTCCTAACCTTAATTTTCTACATTGGTATCGGAGCCGAGGTCAGCGGTGGCCGGAAGTCGAGTCCGCTGCGAAGCACGGTCGCCGCGCCGATCGAATCTAGCTCGGAACTCTGCCGTGAAGGTCGTCTCACTGAGAACTACTGTTTTCCGTGGATCGAGTAAGAATAGAAGGATTTGGTGTTGTTGTTCGAGTCGATCGAGGAAGGAACACGGAATCATCTTCGTAATTTTGCCGTCGACATCGTCGCTCGAGGAAGGAACACGGAAGGATTTGTGTCTGCTCATGCTGCCTCCTAATTTCTTTATAACTCATAAGAGGTGTAGTGCTTCCGTATTTTGTTGCTTACTAGGGGGTCCAGAATTATGCTACACTTGTGCGCCGTGTTTTGTTCTTTTCTTTTTCTTCAGAATATTCAGGTGGGCACATTCTCTACATTGTTTTAAATGCTGCAGGGTATGGATTTATTTCTGTATTTGTGGAAGAAAAATGTAATCGGTCACACGAAACGTTGGTCTCCAACTCTCCATAACCAAAATGTTCTGAGCACTACAAATTTTAGATAATCTTATATTTGCAATACGCTACTGATAATCTTAAACGTATTCCTTAAACAAAGTAGCATTGAAATGGTACACCCTGATTTTCAATTAATTTGTGATTTCTTTGTGCTGTAGATGGATCTCCTTAACTATGTTGTAGGTTCACATGTTTTCACTTGTCTCGTTCGCAGAGAAATGCCTTGGTGCCAGGATCAAGTGCGAATGTTGTTCCAAAGGAACCGTCCTTCACTTGCCGGTGTGCCTGAACAAGATGGAGCAGCCGTCGGCAACAAAACAGAAAAGAAAAATAAAAAATAAAAAAATAAAAACGAAAAAAGAAAAAAGAAACAAAAAAGAAAAAAGAAAAATAAAAAGGAAAAAGGCGCCAGACGGGCCGGCCCAGTAAAACTTCACGGAAGAATTCCCTCAGGCGGCGCGCGCGATAAGCGCTGCTAATGGGCGCCGCATAAGATTTGCCGTTCGCGTCTAATCTCTAACTATATGAAAGACGGAACCTTTCTCGCGCTGGGAGCGCTCGCGAACTGTAGCTATGAACAGTGCGTACTGTTCATTGCTACAGTACTACAGTGCCGCGATCCCCGCCATCGGCCGGCGATCGGACGGCCAACAGAGCGCACCGTGACGGTTTTGCAAAAACACCCCTCCCAAAACCAGATATCAAACCCGCAGTCCAGGAAATCGCGAGGTAATTTTACAAAAAAAACCTAAAAGGACTAATTTGTAATTTTGGCAAAGCTCAGGAACTTAGATGCAAAACGCGCATAACCCCCCCCCCCCCCCTCTTCCTTCCCTCTCGCGCATGAGCCGAAGCTCGCCGGCGGCGCCGCCGCGCCATTCCGCCGCTTCGGTGCTCCCCATCCAAATCTACGGCCACGGCGGGCTCCGCCGTCCTCGCCTCCACCTCCTCGCAAATTTTCGCGTCCCGAAACGCCGTGGCCTCGCCGGAATCAACACCGACGCGCTCGCAGCCCGCCGCCGCATCCACACGCTGTAGCCACCGCTCCGGCGACCTACAGGCGGCGGCGCCGCCACGCACGGGTTGCCCGCGTCGAGGCGCATCCGAAGCGCACCTCCGCGCGTCCTGGCTCGCCGGCGTTCGACACCGGCATCCGCATCGCCGCCGCGGCAGCTCCGCCGTGGGTGACGTCATTGTAATGTCACAACGGGCCTGGGCTGGGCAGTGGGCCATCTATTGGGCTGGCCTGCTTATTGCGCCCCTCCGTCGGCCCTGTCTTTTTTTTCCCTCTCCTTTTTTTCCTTTTCTCCAAATTTTCAAAACTTTTGAAACAATTCAGGTACATCTCTAAATCAATCCAGCCCAAATTCTAAAAAAAGGTACAAAACCAAACAAGTCATTTCAAATGCTTTGGGACCTTCTCTAAAATATTCTAAATTTTTCTCCCAAATAAATATATTTCAATCGAAAAACAAAATTTAAGAAAAGAAAATAATACTTCAAATAATCCTCGGCCCTCTCTATTTTTTCCCCATCTTTTTGTTCTTTTTTATAATTCCCAAAACTTTTGAAACTTTTCAAGCACAGCTTCAAAACAGTTCAAACCAATTTCTTAAAAAAAATGTAAACAACAAAATAGTCATGTCAAATGTTTTTGGACTTTCTTTACATTATTTCAAAACTTATCTTTCCAAACAAATATATTTCAATCGGAAAACAAAATTTTAAAAAGAACATGCTTCAAACAAAAAAAAGAACATTTTATATTTACTATTTTATGGTATTTATATAATTTTAGAAAACTACTAAATGCTACAAAATCAAAAACTTATATAAGTTAACATTCAGAAATAATCCAAATACAACTCCTCTGAGTATGAATTGAGAACAATTTAACTGAACTCTCCCAAATTATTTTTTCCCTCCTTTTGATCTTCTTTTCCCTATTTTCCAAAACTTTCGAAACTTTTCAAATACAACTCCAAAACATTTCAAACTAACTTCTTAGAACACATAAACAACAGAACAGTTATCCCAAATACTTTAGGACCTTCTCAAGATTATTCCAAATTTTATCCTCGAAATAAATAAATTTCAACCAAAAAACACAATTTAAGAAAAAACATGCTCCAAAAAATTACTAACACTTTATAGATACTGTTTTACATTGTTTAGACAATTTCAAAAAACTACTAAATGCTATAAAATCAAAAACTTATACAGGTAAACATTTAGAAATAATCCAAATTCAACTCCTCTAATTATGAATTGAAGACGATTTAACTCAACTCTCTCCAATTATGCACATAAATTTAATAAATGCTGAAAATAGGCAATATTCTAACATAACCATAATATATTACCTCATTCAAATGCATTTCCTCTAATTATAAATTAACTTTAACTAACGCTCATGTACTGTACATCCTCTGATTATGAAACTTAAATAAATATTTCCACAGCATACAAACATGCATAACCATTCTAATTTGCTTGCCATTTAGAGGTACTCTACAATACATGAAGATGCTCAACAATATTACCATGTTCACATTTCCAACTTCCTAAATGTTTGGAACTACGATAAAATACATCATAATTCCCACAAAAAAAACATGGAACCCATTTGAAAATTTTAATTTGCTACAAAAGTAATAAATACTCTAAAATGTATATACCTCACATACTATCTCACATATTTAATTCTTCCTAATTATGTAGTTTAAATAGATATTTATGCCATTTGATTACCAATTATGAAGTTCAAATGAATATGTCCACAACATACAAACATGCATAACCATTCCAATTTGCTTGGCATTTAAAGGTACTCCACAATATATGAAGATGCTCAAAAAAAATATTTGAGAATACTTTCCATAAAAAACTAACACATTTGAAATAAATGTTCAAATAAATGCAACACATTTGACCACTACGAACTGCTGAAAATTTGTACACACTCTAAAATATATCTCACAAATTACGTTCTCCCTAATTATGGAGTTCAAACAAATATTTATGGCACACTACAAATAGATCCAAACATTCCAATTTTCTACACATATTCAATATGCCAAATTGCTTATTTCCTTTAGATGTTTTTATTTTTCCTACTCTTTTATCTTTTTCTCCGTCCTCTCCCACTGCCACCAGACTTACAAATTTATTGACAATTGGTCTATTTACAAAATTTACGTTTCAACTGCAGAAGTTGCGACAATATACAAACATTTTTCAACATTTCAACTTACCAACCATTTCAACAAAACCTAAATGCGTTCCTTCTAAATAAATGGATTTGAATTTACAAAATACTTATATAGTGTGTTTCTCCTTATTAAATAGATTAATTAAATATCTATGTCAAACTACAAACACACTTGAACATTCAAATTTGCTATACAAAAAAATTGGAATTACTCCGTACGACAAATTACGAACAATTTTAACATTTCAAATCACAACATTCCAGATGGAGTCTACTAAATGATGGAATATAAGATCTGTTTATATTTAATTTCAACGATTTTTTTTAATGATCTACAAAAAAATAAAAGAAATATAAAATATTCCGAGTTCTGTTTAAACACAATAAAAAGATTTAAAAAAAAGTATTGTTCATGCAATGTTCCAATTCCTTAAACAAATGATAATGGAGTCATTTTTTTAAAATACTCCAAATGCTTCACATCTCACTTAATAATGGCGTCATTTATCTAAAAAACTACAAGTACTATTTCACTTTATAACAACAAATAAAAAAACATGTTTGCAAGTTGCAATTTGTCCAACATTTGAGCGAATATTCCGACATTCCATAAAATAAAACAAAAATGCTCACCAAATATAACCGCAGTATACTCATAACAAATACCAAATTTATTTCAACATTTCAATTTGTCCAACATTTCGACACAGCACGAACAAACTTTCCCAAATGTGGAATCAAATTCAAATGGATTGTTCTAATTATAATTAAATATTGACGTCGAAATACAAACATGTTTGAGCATTTCATACCTTCAAATATTTGAATATTGTACACAATATATCAGAAATACACACAAAAAATTGCTACCTATTCATAACAAAACAAACAAATGTTTCAACACTCCAATTTAGCCAACATTTTGGTTATCAAAAAAGTATATATTGCACAAAAAAAATCACCAAGGGCGTGGCGTGACGCCACGCCAAATTCAACTAGTACCATGCAAGGGAATCCGGGCTCAAGGCTCAAAAGATATTTCCGGTTGCGTGCAAACAAGTTGATGGCAGTAGGACGTCATGGATGATCGATATGTATGTGTGTTTAGTCGTAGTTCGGGTCACTAATCACGTAAACTCAGTCCATTCGTTCTTTTTTCCCTTTTTGTTTCTTTCTTACATTTCATTTCTTTTATTTTATGTTTCTTCTTTTTTCTTTTCATTTGTTTTCATAATCTACTTTCTTATGGTTATTTTTAGCCACATTTTTATTTCATGGTTTTCAATTTTCTTGTTCCAGTTAGTGTGAAAATGATTTCTATTCATCTTGTTTCGCAGATTTAAAATTGGATCCTTTTGTTTTGTTTATAGTCTGGATGTGTTTCATGGAAGCTGAAAATTACACAATTAGTGTAAAATTTATTATGTCTACAGTCTTAATTTGTTTGAGAGTTGTCAAATTTTTGTTTCAATTGGTTCTAAATTTTTCTTCCGATTGTATTCATGATTGCCTCATGCGTTAAACTTTAAACTTTCTTGGCTTGGTCTAAGTTTTTGTTCCTTGTTATAGTCATGAGTTTAGTTCCATGTGCTCTAAAATTATGTCTCAAATTTGGTTTCCTCAATGTTTATGGAACTAAAATTTTGTGTCTCAAGTTGTACTTCGCCCAGTAGTCATGATTATTTCTATTCGTCTGAATATTTGTTCCTCTTGTAGTCCTAGTTTATTCCATGTTTTAAAAAAATTATTGGATTTAGTCCAAAATATTTGTTCCACTAATAGCTGTGCTTTTTTCTAGAAATGCTAAATTTTTGTCCGTAGTCGCACAGACTAAAATTATGTGCCACTAGTAGTCGTGATTTTGTTTGTCACACGATAAAATTATAGTACAAATTTGTTTTGCTTACGTATGTTATTTGTTCGACGTGTCATAAAATTTCGTTTCAGCTGGTATGAATTTGCTCCTTCCAGTTGTTCCATGGATGCTGAAACTTTGTTTAGCTATCATCTTCCCCGTGAAGAATCCGGTAAGGTGGACGAGTGATGAATCCAAAAAGTTCGACGAGTTTAGACCGGTGAACTGCGTTGGCAGTCTCATCTTGGCCTCCCTAGCCTATGTGTACCAAATTCCGTGAGTCACGTCGACAAGAAAGTTTCTACCTAGACAATGTTGGTATATCCTTGATTTTCCTTGAAACGTCTTCTGCGCAGTATTTTTTATATAAGGTAATTCAAAGGGCTTGGTCTGGAATCCTAAATTTATTCATGAGCAGCGGGCAAACATTTTGACCTACTCCAGAAAACTGCCTTTTACAAGATTTGGGGGGAAAAGATGGGACCGAGCGGCCTGCCACTGCTGTTCACCTTCTTGAATTTTTGTTTGGGTTAAGTGCACTTTTGGTCCCTCAAGTGTTGTAAAAGTCCAACTTTGGTCCCTGAACTTTATTCTGGTCTAAACGTGGTCCTAAAACACTAGGCTCATCCGACGGGGGGATCCATTATGCAATTAGCATGGACGTTCAACGGCACAAATCTCAATCACTCTCCCATACAATCCTATCTCACCGAAGTGTTCTGTGATCACTCTCACAAATTAAGTGTTTGAGGACCACGTTTATACCAGAATAGAGTTAAAAGACCACAGTTGGACTTTACAAAACTTGACGGACCAAAAGTGCACTTAACCCTTTTTGTTTTGTTTGTGCAAAGACAAAAATTTCATCGGGCCCTGGGCATGACGCAGCTGGGCCCCGGGTAACCATGGCCATGCTTTAACTGGACTTTGTGCTGGGCTTTAACTGGGCACAGCATCCCGAATCGAACGAGTCCCTGCACTGGACAACGCCGCCACCGGGTGCACCTCCCTAGCGCCCGGGCGATCACCTGCCGCGGAATCACTCAGTTGGAATCAGTTGGGCCAGCCCATTTTATTTTTTCAGCAGCAGCAGAATCACTCAGTTGGAATCAGTTGGGCCAGCCCATTTTAGTTTTTCAGCAGCAGTGCTTTGGTTGGCTTCTTTGTCACGCTGCCGTGTCGTACTAGTATACCACGACCAGCCTGTACGACAACGGTGGATGGGAGCTGCTATTTAAGGCGGTGCGCTTCTTGCTAATCAAGCGAGGTGGGACTAAAAAGGAAAAAGTCCAAATCAAACCTTGAACTTGTAGGGCTTAGCTAAATCAAACTCTGAACTTTGAATCCCGGAAATCGGTACACCGAACTTTCGAATCCCGGTCTATTTTAAACCCTACGCATGTTTGGCACATCGGGAAATAAACGACCCCGACCAGGATTATGGGCTACTCTCACTGACAATGGGGCCCACCTGTCATCTTCATCCCCAATCTCTTCATTTACTCCCGAATCCATCCCCATATACATTGTTGTGCGGCTGTCCTGCTCCGATACAGGCCGCTCCTAGCAGGACGCCGGAGATTCTCGCCGTCTGCCAGCCACCGCCCCCCCGAGGTCACTTAAAGACCTCAGCGTCTACCGGCAACGCCTCTGTCTTCCCCATGAGGCCATGACTGAAGACGAGACCACCCCACCACCGAGTCCCCTGCACGACGTGCGCCTCCATGAAATCCAAGTGTCGCCCGAGACACTCCATGGAGCCCGACAGTGCGGTTCCAATTGATTAAAAATATGCTCGTGAATCTCCAATTAGGCATAATTTCGATACCAAATTCCTCTACGAAATTGGATTAGCAATTACATGGACAACGATATAACAGAGGACTCCTGCATCGTACCTTCAATGAATTAAGTCAATGCACGGGGAGTGCCACATCTTCTGCGAGAACTGCATCATGGCGTCCATCAAGGCCCTGAAGAAATGCCCTACCTGTAGGAAGGAACTGGGGTCGACGGACTTCCTCCGGGTTTATCTCCCTGGAACTACTGATTAAGGCTGAGCTTGAAGTCCTCCAGAAATTTCAGATTCAGTCTTAGCGATAAAGAGATGGTGCGCAGTCAAACTAATATAGCTGCTGTCTTCTGCAAGCTTTGCAAGAAATATACAGCATGTAAACCTGTGTTCTGGAACTGACCAGAGTCATGCTGGGGTAGGCTGGGTGCATGGACACCACAGCTTTTTTTCTTAATAACAGAGTGATGATCTGACTTAGATCATGGTTCACGATTAACATATGTCCAACTGTAGTGCTATAGCGATTGGTCCTCCACATTGTTATCTCGCCAAGTGGTGGCTTCCTTAGGCAAATAGTTGTAGAGTGTCTCCATGGCCGTCAAGAGTCGCAACGAGAAAAAAAATGGGGGATGAGGATATGAGAGAATCACGGGAGGGTGGGAGGGTTTTCGAAACTGTTTTTCAAAATGAAATATATTTCGAATCGTTTTTCTACGAACGGTCAATCGTTTTGAGATATTCAAAACTAGAACACATATTGATATGTTTTGATGAATGCTTTTTTTTGCACTTCCAAAACTAATACATTTGTACTTGGATTTCATCGTACTTGTAGTTCATGATTTCAATATACTTTTGTACTCTGGGCGGGAATTTGTCGGTCTTTTTGCGGCCAGCCTACTTTCGTATTTTGGATTTCAATAGAGGTACACTTTTGTAATTCAGGTTTCGAGGACCAGGCGCTGGCCTGGTGGATGATGCTCTGGGTGTGGAGCCAGCCCGCCCGGGTTTGAGTCCAGTTGTGGCATACTCGAAAAAATCGAGTTCAAGCTGAGACATACTCGAATAAACCGGGTATCTCACCTATCTAACAACGTATGACCATGGGAGTGATCATTCCCCTGTTGGCAATGTTTTTTTACTTCGGGTTTCGTATAAAAAATTCCGTACATCGAGATTTTTGTATTTCAGGTTTCATTGTATTTTTAGACTTTGGGGTTTTATATTTCAGGTTTTTCGCACCTTTTGTTTTTCAATTATTTCAGGAACCAACAAAGTGTATAAGAAGCAAAGAGAAAAACAATAACGGAAGTACTCAGCGCGGCGGGAACGCGTGCATCTGAACCTGTGAACCTGAAGGTGCAAAAGGAGAACAAACACGAACAAGTTCTGAAGTTCAGATGACACTCACAAGACCGACACGCTCGCATGGGGTCCATGCAGGAAGCCACACAGACCCACCATCGAAAGCTGTCTGATTTTACTTGTCTGCTCCGATTTTTTGTTCTGCGCCACGAGGATAATGTTCTCCTTACGCAGAAAGTATTTGCAGAAGCCTGCATCTTTCTCATCTCCAGTACCTAGTACTCCTTGAGTAGCAACACATATCCGCACCTAGCAACCCCCCTTGGCTAAGAAAAGCTGACCTCAAGTGAAAGCCGGTGTCTTTACGTCGGATGCTGCATCCGATGATCGACGGATCGGCAGATTCGGGTGGACGCTCCTTGGCAAGATAGTGCTAGTAGTACATGTCTGTGTGATAAGATAATCGGAGCCACGGGTTCAGGCAATGGTGGTATCGCCTTTCCGTGTCTTCCCCGGTGGCATCGCCCGGAACGGCAGCCGATGCGGATGCGGATGCGGATGCGGATGCGTGGGCGGTGGGTGTAGCGAGCCTTTTCGTTCCGTGGCGCATCCCCCGCCGTCTCCGTCTGCTCACCTCGCAAAGGGATCCGCAGCTTTTTTCTTCCAAGGAAAAAGAGGCATGGAGATATAACGGGCGGGTCGTCATGGTGATTGCATGCTTGTGATTTTGTGACGCCATCCTTGAGTACTACGTCGATCGGTTGGCCGTTTCCTTGTCCAACGTATGTGTGCCTACAAAAGTGTCGTTGTTCAGCATTTGACAATCGTAGCCCCAAGTGATGATAGGCCCAGCGACATTCCGAACCCGCCCGGCAGACGCATTATTTTCCACACAGTGGGGATCTCTCGCTCACTGATTAATCTTCCTTGTCTTGTCGTCAGAAAAGAGGATACATGCATATCGCCTACACAGAAGATTAGCTTCGTCTATCTTGGGATCGATCGATGAGCTGTTTTCTCTTCTTCTTCTCAGGAGCATGCATGGGAACCGATCTGTTTTCAGGGGCTTTGGGAACTGATAATTGCACAAGCCAGAACGTACGGTAACTGATATTTTTGAGATGCGTTTTCTCGGACTTGGACAACGTAAACGGTGATCCAAGACACCGTTGACCAAGAGTAACAGACTCCCCTGCGTCCCACAGTGAATACGTATATTGCAGGGAGGAGAAGAGGTGGACTCGCGCGAGATGCGCCTCTGGAGAGATTACCTTGTACTCTCTCCGTCCCAAAATAAGTGTCTTAAGTTTGTATAAAAGTGGATGCATCCATACATGTTTCATGTCTAGATACATCCACTTTTTAACAAATCTAAGACAGTTATTTTTGGACGGAGGAAGTATTATTATCTGCGCAGGATAAAATGCGACGGTGGCGCGAGATGCACATTCTCCGGCACAGCGGAGAGAAGCGGTCCGATGGCGACCCAAGAGCGCAGTGGCTCATGTCGGCATTTGATGCTGGATTCATCGTATCCAATGACGTACGTATTCCTGTCCCCAAATATCTTTCACCTTTCCCCTGCAAAATAATACTCCCTCCGTCCAATAATAACTGTCTCAAGTTTATCAAAAAGTGGATGTATCTAGACATGAAACATGTATGAATACATCCACTTTTTATCAAACTTGAGACGGATATTATTGGACGGAGGGAGTATTAATAGTATATCTTTGAACTTTTAAATAGCACATATTGGTGGAAGAACCGACCGGGGTTCGTCAAAAGAAATGGAAGTGGTTAGGGGTGTCACACACGCTGGGGTCCATGCTATCCTCCCATGTTTGGCGAAGTGACACGTGCATCTTTTCTAAAATTATGAATAATTTTGAAAAAAATCAAGAACATTCTGGATATTAACCGAAAAATACGGATTTATATCAAACAAAATTCGGGGGAAAACCCTTGTTAAGTTGACCTATTCCATGATTTTTTTGACGTTTTATCAATGTAATATATTGTAGATTACATGGAATTACCGGGCAGGTATCAACTAGTTCGGACAGTAGGCCCTCCCAATTCGCTACAAGGCAATAACTAACCAGAGTGCGTCGTTTTGGTGGACGGACTTCATGGAGCCTTTTTTATCTTTTTAAAATGACATTTTGAAGTTTCAAAAAATAAAATAAAATCATATAGTTGAAAATGATGTATTGCATGGTCCTGCAAAAATCTCAACGCAAAATAATTTTTATTCCGTCCTACACAAATATGGCAAATCCTGATAAATCTGAAGGTTTTCAAAATTGGCACTGTTCACTACCTCAAATCCCAAAATTTGTCATTTATACACAGTTCAAAGTATGGAATATTTCGCATTGCTTGTTTGCACAAGGGTAGAAGTCATCGTTATCTACATTTAGTTTTTGTAAAAAAACTTAGAAGTATACCATTTTTTATTTTTTTTTCAAAAACAGGCTCTATGGTGCCTTGTCCTCCAAAACAACGCACTCAGAACCAACCAGCGTAAGTAAACTCCAATAAAGAAGGGTACTGACACGACGGACACCAAATTCTTTCACAGTTTGGCGAGACAGTGGCTTGGCTACCCAGCAGGGCAGAGAATAACTCTTTGGCCATTTCTGGGTGGGTGCACGGGACTTTTTTTTTTTTTTGAGAACACGCGAGCTTTATTAATCACTGAAGCACAGGGTCAATACAAATTGTTTCCCGGATACTAACCGGAGGCACACCACGCCACACAGATTTACAAGCAAACTCTAAAGAACAAGCTAGATAATGTGCGGTTGGCGTGCGATATGTCGCCGTCCGGAATTTATATACGTGCACCCGTCTCGGTCGCTCGCCCACACTCGATCGACACTTGTGCCATGACGGATCATCATCCCAAGTGTACGCCAGTACAGATTTGCTCCTTTGGACTGTTGGGCACCATTCGTTTTCAGTCCTGTCGACCTCGCCGATGGAATTTCTTGCTCCCTCGAGAGCGCGGGGAGGTCGATCAAAGTAGTCTGCGCACGGCACGGCACACTGATGACTCAAGGTTTGTTTATTGTCAATCATCAGGATCCATCTCACTAAGCACTGCACTGGCTAGCTAGTGATACTACTCCAAACCAGGGACGGAGCTGCCTTGGGATTGGGTCAGCTGACTCCAATAAAAAATACTGTAGAAATTTCTTCACAAATTAGTACTACTACTAATTACTCCCTCCGTTCCATAATTTAAGATGTTTTAAGTGTTACACATGCATGTCTTCATTCATACTAAAAAGAATGTGCACATACACTAAAAGGTGTCTACATATATACATGTGTATGCATGCGAATGTGGAAAAGGGCTAAAACATCTTATATTGTGAAACGGAGGGAGTACTTCCTCCAACTACTCTCTCCGTTGTAATTACTTTGCATTATGGGTTTAGTCAAAATTATTTTTTATGAAATTTAACAAATATATAGGAAAAAATATAAATATTTATAACATAATTTTAATATTATTAGAATCTTCATAAGATATATTATCATAGTCAAAATCATTTTTTATGAAATTTACCAAATATATAGGAAAAATATAAATATTTATAACATAATTTTAATATTATTAGAATCTTCATAAGATATATTATCATATTATATACATTTAATATTATAAATTTTGATATATTTTCATATATACTTGGTCAAACTTTAGAATTTTGACTTTGAAAAAACCCAGAACACGAAGTAAATAAAAAAGGAGGAAGTAATGTTTATCTATATACCTACACTATAGAGAATGACAATGTAATAGAGAAAATACAGAGATGACCCCATGGCCCATTCACGTTTTCCGATCTGAAGCACCGCGGTTCAAACGTCGGGCATTAGAAATGGCTTCATAAGTGTCTATATATGACGTTAACATGGCGGGAATAATGTCGGTATCCTTAAGTTCGTCGTGAGTTTTGTTCCTCCATCTCTGTCTGGTCGGAGTTGAGATTATCTATTGGCCCACGTTGGAACTAGCTTATCTGAGAAGGTGATCTCTTGAGATCGTTGTCGTTCATATTTGTTGTCTACGTCGACGACTTTTCGGATGCTGCTTATACAAGCGCCTATTTTTTTTCAAGTTTTCCCGACATGAGGTTTGCTACGCCGGAGGCCCACAGGCGGCTTCAAGATTTGATCACAACGCGCCGTCGAGGAATGCATAAGAAAGGTGGTGCTAAATATTTCAAAAACTTGTGTGTTATTTTTTCTTCAAGTAAGGATTTTTTATAAGGTCTGGTTTCAGGTAATATACGGACATATACCTTTTCCAGAATAAAAACAGTAATTGCGATGTGAAACAGGACCCGTATAACAAAAAATACTACTCGTATCGTTTTCCTCCTAACCTAGCGCCGCCACAGGCGACTAGAGAGGCGGAACTTTTTTCCACCGATCTCCACCGGCGGGAGAGCTGGGCCTACCTCTGCTTGCTGCTTCGGCGGCCGGAGGGAGGGGGACCCCGTTTTCTCCGTTTTTGCATGGTAGTTAGGGTTTGGAAGGTTTTGGCATGGTGCGTTGTTGGGGTGGTGGGAGCGGCGTCCGGGCAAATAAATCTGTCTCAACTCCACTCCCACACCGGCGTTGTCCTTCATGGCGGTGTCTCAGAGTTGATGGCATTTTGTGATTGCCGATCTTTCAGATCGGTGGATGTAGGGTTCATGGATGGTGTCGGCGAGGCGGTGGCGGCGACTCCATCAGATGGGTTTTTTTCCTCCTGTTCTGTCCCCGTTGCTGCGGAGTTGTCTCCGGCGCCATGGTGGAGCAGAGAGGATTCGTCCAGGAGTACGTGCAGACGGTGGTCTGCACTGGTGATAGCTGGAAGATGATGCACCTTGTGCTGGGTTCGTGGTTGGAGGCTGACGGTTCTGGTTCCCTACTCCGACGTCGTCGTGCGGGGGTGCCAGTGCTGAAGTTCGATGGCGTGTCCGGGGTCGTGCTGCCCCGGTCTGATTATTTCAACGACAATGGTTTGTCCTTTGGCAAACCACTTTGGAGGTCCAAAAAGCTGATGATCAGCGATGGAGCCGCGTCGAGCTCGGGTGAAGAGGTGATCTGTCTCTTTTTTCTTTGGTGTCTGCTCGGTGGTGTCGAAGAAGAGAGATATGCGTTGGTTTGTCACGTAGGTTTATCCTATCTTTTTAGATCTGTAACATGGTGTCAATGAGAATACTACTCCGGCCTGGTGACGCATCTTGCTCCGTACGGATAGGCATCGTGCGTGCCTCGGTGGACTGCCTACGAAACCAAGGAAGGCGTGGCGTGCTTGGAGGTGACGCGAAACGCTGCGCCTTTTTCGGCGAGCGCATCCCCGTCCATCCAAGTCACAGTGGCAGGTCTTCGTAAATAACTCCAGGATTCTGCCCCCAAACGCGTCTCCACCTCCACCACACGCGTCCACAGTGTTGTCCTCTTCCCACTTCCCACCCGGAGCTCCCAACTGCCAACTCAAAAACTCCTCCCAAATCCTCCGCCCCTCCTCCTCCGCCTCCCGCCGATCACCTTGCCCGCGCCCACCGGTTGCCCGCCGCCCCTTCGGAAGCTTGCGCGGTGGTTCCTACCAGTTCCGGCGCTCCCGTCTCGTGCGTCGGGCGCGGAAGGACGCCGCGGTGGCCCCTGGAGGCGGCTGACTGACTGACCGGCTGGGGTTTTTCCGCGCGCGGCGCCGTGAGCCTGCGAGGTGCGTAATCGCTCGCTCTCGCGACCCGCCTCGGTCCAGAAGCTTCGCGCAGGTTCCAGAACTTTCCCCAGTTGAGCTGAGCTTCTCGTCTCGTGCCATGCCAGGTCAGCACGCGCCGCGGAGCGCGCTCTAGCTTCTCTGGAATTCCGGGGGGAATTCCGGTGACGGGCAAGGTCCGGAGCTCAGTTTGGTCGAACTGTTCGGGGGAATTCAATTCCTCTCATGCCCGAACCGGTTGGTGGAATTGGCGTGACACGAGCACGAGCAGCGAGGTAATGCTTTATGCCGCCGTCTTCTCGAACCTCCTGGCGCGTTCTGGAACCGTCTCTGTGCTCAGCTATGTTCCAATCTCTGTGTGCGTGTCCAGGCTAGGGCGGTGACGGGGAGCGGCCGCCGCGATGACGTCCCCCCTGTCGCGGACGCTGTCCCGGGCCGGGCCGATGCAGCCGCCGGGGCCGCGCCGCATCCTGAGGACGCAGACTGCTGTGAACCTCGGCGAGCCCATCTTCGACAGTGAGGTGGTGCCGTCGTCGCTTGTGGAGATCGCGCCCATCCTCCGTGTCGCCAACGAGGTCGAGGCGTCAAATCCCCGGGTCGCCTACCTCTGTAAGCCATGCTCTGCATCCCTCTCTGCTATTCTAGATTCTAGAACAGATACAGTTAACACAGCACCACTTACACTGTCTCCTAGTGTAAAAGCTAGTTAATACCATTTCGTTTTCTGTAAAATGGGTGTACAAATTTTCGTTGCCTAATTATGGCATGGGATACGAGATGGCGCTATGCTAGTCATATCCTTCCACTTAGGCTATGATGGTCATTCTACTTCGCATTGATTTATGTGTATGTCTGCAATGATGGATAGGTCGGTTCTATGCCTTTGAAAAGGCTCACAGACTAGATCCAACCTCAAGCGGTCGAGGTGTCCGGCAGTTCAAGACTGCTCTCTTACAACGACTTGAAAGGGTACGAGTTTTCTGTACTTATATTTAGTAAATAGTTGTTTTCATCTAGTCCCCACCTGCGGATGTCCTACCCATTTACCACAAACCGTGCTAATAATCGCATCAGTTTACATGATCTTGTAACTGTGAATCTTGCATTGTGTTTGGCAAGAGTATATGAGATTAGATTGCATCATATAACCGGGATAACTTATAGGTGGAAATGGTTTCTCGCTTCAGTTTAAAACCCCACCATGTTTTGAGATTACACATTTCATAGGCTGTTGATTTTTTTTCCATTAGGAGAATGTGCCCACCTTGACTGGAAGGGCCCAAAAGAGTGATGCACGGGAAATACAGACCTTCTATCAACACTACTACAAAAAATATATCCAGGCACTTCAAAATGCTTCTGACCAAGTCGATCGGTATATTACTGTCTTGTATTTGATAACTCTCCATGTTAATTGATGTTGCTGCTTAAGAGACTTTCTTCATGAATGCAGCGCTCAACTTATCAAAGCCTACCAGACTGCTAATGTTCTATTTGAGGTCTTAAAAGCAGTCACTCAACAGCATTCTGTTAAAGTTGACGATGAGGTATAGCCTAATGAGTATTCACTCCCCTTTGACCCTGCTGCACTTTGGTGACCAATTAGATTTTTAATGGATAATACTCCTATAACAAATGGTAGAATTTTTTTATCTCCTTAGATCTTGGAAGCTGCCGATGAGGTTAAAGAGAAGACGAAAATCTATCTTCCTTTCAACATTCTCCCTCTTGATCCAGACAGCGGCAATCAGGCAGTCATGAAATTTCCAGAGGTTCCTTTTTCTGCCATTTCTTTCTATCGAAGTATCCTGTTGACTTGTCCAAGTAAAGTATTTTTTGGTGTTTACTCTACCTTTAAGATCCAAGCTGCTGCTATTGCTCTTCGCAATACTAGAGGTCTTCCGCTACCCAAAAATTATGAGCGTAAGGTTAACGAGGACCTCTTGGATTGGCTACAAGCTATGTTTGGATTTCAGGAAAGGCAGCCTAAATTTATTTTCATTATTGTTTAGCTTTAGGCTTTATATTGTTTATGTTGACTTTTGACCAATTTGTTCTCTTGTATCTGATGTTTCATTAACCTCTCAACATGCAGACAGATAATGTCTCTAATCAGAGGGAGCATCTGATTTTACTTCTTGGTAACATACATATACGCAAAAATCCAAAGACTGATGAACATTCAAAGGTTTTTTATTGTCTGTATTCAAACACCTAGATTGAACATATTTTTTTCTTGTCATTCTTATGTTTCTGTAACATTAGACATTTACTCCTGGTGATATGCCTTTCTTATTTTCTGTGAGATCTGATGTTTCACAACTTCCACTGCAGTTGGATGATAATGCGCTGAATGAAGTGATGAAAAAGTTGTTTAAGAACTACAAAAAGTGGTGCAAATATCTTAATCGCAAGAGTAGCCTTTGGTGACTTCCTCAAAACCCTTTTATTATCTTATTGTTCATTTGTGATTGTCAATTTTTTCTGCTTTGAATGTTTGTATTCAAGTTTTTTGGTTTGGAGATGGACTCTTTTGCCACGGTTCCTTATGTCTGCTTACTGGAATGAATCTCCATCACCAAGCAAATCATTAGGAAGTTTTTTTTCCGATAAAAAATCATTAGGAAGTTAGTAAAATTGCTATGAAAATCACGCACAAATCTATTCGATAAATGGCATTTTATGCATAAACTAACCAAACTACCATCTTTATTTTTTCTCTGGTACTCAAAATTTGTAAAAGTCCACTCATTGTAAAGCATATTTATCACGAAGGTGTACACTGTGGACACATGTAGAGAATATCTGAACGTGGTTACAACTGTAATGTTTGTTATGCCAGCCAACAGTTCCTAACCACAGGTGGTCGTTGGCGCAACCTACCAAGTCAAGTAAGACAATGTCTGTCACATTCTTTTCTCGGCCTCCCTGTCTGGCAGCAAAATGAACACCTGGGTATACACCATAAATACACAAACAAGGAAAGAAGTAAATAGAAAAAGTAAAACATTTCCTTAAACATGTTTCGCTCAGTGCCTCTAAATCTTCATAGGCAACCGCCATAATGTTTATCCACTCAAAGGTGTTTCAGGTGTTTGTAGTACTTATAAGTCATGACTTATGACCCATATGGAGAATTAGATACTAGTGGGCCGTGGGCACATGCATGGAGCCGGAGGTGTGAAGTAACTAGCAGACACCAAAATTATTAGGGTAAAACACTGCCTGTTCATGGAATTCCATTGTGTGTGCGTCTGGATTGGACATCAGTCTTAGGGTACACACTCAGTTTGATTAACTATTATAGTTACATGCTGGGGACATATCTAGTGTGAATCATAAGAGATCAAGTGTTGTTGATAATCTGTTGTTTCTGCTGTTATGATCTTAATCAGAGATAATGAAGTGAAAGTGCAAATCTGCTTTGAAATGTTTTGCCCTAAAATACACCAGATACCTACTTTGGAAAACCAGTATTGGATTTGTCTCGAGAAGGGAGAATAAACCTGCTGTACTCCACAACTACTCACATCTGATTCTCTGCTGTGTATTTCTCAACAATAGGTTGCCAACAATTCAGCAAGAGGTGCAGCAGCGAAAACTACTGTATATGGGTCTGTACCTTCTTATCTGGGGTGAAGCTGCAAATTTGCGATTTATGCCAGAATGTGTTTGCTACATATATCATCATGTATGGAGTGGACAAACATAACTTTCTTCACATTAAGTTCTCATTTTCCGTCATAAGTTTATGTATAGTTAGCTGTCAGATGCACTTTACCAACATCTTATAGTCAACTGGTTAATGCTTGTCATCTCTTCTTAGGACTCTATAGACTATATGAAAAAAAAAATCATTAACCTCTTTGATGAATATCAGTAAGTAATGAAGTTCTTTGATATAAATGGATATATGCAACATGCTGCCAAGGAACTTGTTTGTGTTAATACTTGGTACTGAGAGCGTTAGCGGTGCCTTTCGTAAGCATTAACTGACTCCCATATGAGTCCAGTGAACGACCTGCATTTGACCTGTGAACAACACATTCTGGGTTGGTGCAAGAAAAAAAATAGTAGTGTAAACACTTTGGGCGTATTTTCATTATTTGTGCTATATCCTACTTGAAATTGTTATTTATCAAGGTAACACTAAATAACCAACAACTCCTTAGGGGATGCATTGGCTTAATTGTACAGTAGGGCTTATTGAGGCATAATCTAATGGTCTGTGAATGTGTGATTTGGAGTCCAGTGTCATCTCTGTGTTAATGTAATAGTTTTTAGAAGATTTGTTGACCAGATAATAGTGCTTATCCTGTTTCACATTGTACTGATAATATTGAGTACGATCATCAAGAAAAAAAATATGTGTAGCATTCATTTTATACTGATCTACAATATTGTTATCAGTATCACAATAAAATTCTTGGAACAGTAAAATTATGGAAACATGAGGTACATCATTTTAGATAAATATCTTTATGGGAATGTCATATATTTATTCTCGGATAATTTAAAACAAGGGTGCAGTCTACAATTCAGTTTTATGGTCCGTTCTGCTAAGATATCATGGCTCCTGTAGAGTTTTGATTATGCAACCTTACTAAGTGATATTAATGGACAGTTCGCAGAGTTCTGTACCTGCATCATGAAATTATACAATGTTTTTTCCTAGTTTAAGATCGTACTCAGCTGTACAACTTTTGTTCTAGTGTACCCACAAAAATGTTCATTTTTAATTATGACAACAATTCTAGCGCATCCATTTTTGTAGATGGCATTTGAAATGTATGGTATGCTAGCTGGAAATGTGAGTGCCTTGACGGGTGAATATGTGAAGCCAGCCTATGGCGGTGAGAAAGAAGCTTTTCTGAAAAAGGTTGTCACTCCAATTTACAATACCATTGCAAAGGTACATTTTGGCTTTGCTCTCAACGATCATCTGACGCTCTCACTTGTGTTTCATACTTCTTCAGTCGCTACAATTTAAGTTTTCCACCATCATTTTCAGGAAGCTGAAAGGAGCAAAATAGAAAAAGGAAATCATTCTCAGTGGAGAAACTATGACGATCTAAACGAATATTTTTGGTATTAGTTTTTCCTGACTTTATAGTTTGTACCTCTGCTTTCTAGATTTTATATCTGTTAAGTTGCAGGTCTGCTGATTGCTTTCGGCTAGGTTGGCCTATGCGAGCTGATGCTGATTTCTTTTGCCAACCTATAAATCTACCTGATGAAAGAAATGAAGTAAGCCCATTTTTTGTACTCGCGGTTGCTAAACTTTGAAACATTTTACATGCCATTGCAAATGCTAACTTATTATTTTGCATGCTACTGCTATCAGCTTTTCCTCTACTAGTATTACTTTTTTGCATGAGAGAACTATGGTAACCCTCCAACTTAGGTGGTAGCATCTCATGGTCTTTGCAAAAAAAAGGCATCATTGCACGGATCAGGTGCAGGTGGTTCATCTGCAACAAGTGACACCTTGGAGTTTTGAGAAATCGTGTACCTCTTGTATGTAGAAAGTGCTATAACATGCTGCACTTTGTTAAAAATTTAAGACTGTCATGTAAAAAAAGAGAGAGATAAATGGATAGGGACTCACTATTTAGCAGTGTTATGCTTTTATTTCGTTGAACTACAACAATAGCTAGTGTTACTATGTTATATTCTGTTCTTATTTCGTTGTATACGATCCATCGTAGTATTACCATGTTATGTTCTTATTTCGTTAAACTACAACAATAGCTAGTATGTTTATTTCCAGGGCACAGGAAGAGCTTTTAAGCAGAAAGGGAAGGTCAATTTTGTCGAGCTAAGGTCATTTTGGCACATATTTAGAAGTTTTGATAGAATGTGGAACTTCTTTATTATATCTCTTCAGGTATTTACTTTCATTTCGGTGTTAATTTCCTGTTGTTACAGATTTCATAACAATTCTTTCCTTTATTCTGTTGAAGAGTCAAATGCATTTAGTTCAGAAATGATTTATATGGAAGGCACTTACTTGAACAACCTATCATCTGTTAGATATCTGAATTATTACTTTCAGCTAAATATACCTATCCTTTTATTCCAGATTATGGTAATTCTTGCTTGGAGTGAAGGAGGTTCATTAGGTAATATTTTTGATCCTCTGGTTTTCAAGCAGATCTTGAGCATCTTTATCACTTCTTCCATACTAAATCTCGGACAAGGTATGCAATCTTGGTACCAACCTGCTACAATGGCTCTCTTGTTACTCCTCTACCTTTTTTTTACTCACATCCTTATTTACTTGAGTTTTGTATGCTTTCCTCACTCGTTCTCCTTGGGTGCTAGCATGCCGCATGTTCTCTTATCCCTCTTATATGTATTTTTCCATGTAGCTTGTCTAATTTCATTACACAAAAGGGAGTTATGAACAAACAACCAAAAAAAGAGGAAAATTGCAGGCCAAGATATCCTCCTCACATAATAGTTCGTATGTATTTAGCAGCGGCAATTTAGTTGCCTCATCTTTGATATGGGTTAAAATCATGGGTGGCAAGGTGCTGAAGTTTTGGAAAATGCTCGCATCGCGTTCTTCTTAAATCTCTCCTCAGACAAGCATATGACTAGGGTTGGCGGTAGAATATCACTTTTGAATATGAAACATAATAAGCTACGCATATATGCTTTTGCCATTGAGCACGAGTTTGATTATGTTTACTAAGTTTGGAAAGGAATGTATCATAGGATAAGTTTAACACATTTATATAGACTTGCTATGGAAGGAAGTTCTACTTAGGGTCACCAAGATTATAATTGTGTATCAATAAGATATTTCAGTGGGCGTAAAGCTGTAATAACATCCCTTCATGATTGTTATGTAGTTTGGTCAAGTTCATCTTTGACTTGAATACTTGTTGGTATTTACAGCTACACTTGACATAATCTTTAATTGGAGGGCCAGGAGAACCATGGAATTTGCAGTCCAGCTGAGATATGTCCTGAAGTTTATATTGGCAGTTATGTGGGTGATATTACTGTCGATTACGTATGCATACATCTGGGAGAATCCAACGGGGATTATTAGGGCCATCAAAAACTGGTTCGGAAATGGTCGAAATCAACCATCACTCTTTGTCATTGCAGCAGTCATATACTTGTTGCCCAATATGCTAGGTGCTGTACTTTTTGTTTTTCCATCTCTACGCCGGATTCTTGAAGGTTCAGATTACAAGCTCATGAGGTTGATCATGTGGTGGTCTCAGGTAATATACATTTGAGTGAATCGTGCTATATTTCACTTTAGTTTGTAAACAACAACATTGCCTTAAACCATAAAAAGCAGAATTATTTGTGAAATTCCTTTATTTTCTATATTTTTCTCGATTGCTGATGAGGAATAAAGGGTGTGTCTCTTCAACGGTAAGATGTAAAAAAAGTAACTGTAGATTGGAAATGAATTTATTTTTGCTAAGGTTCAAAAATTTCTGGTAAAGTGAACTGATATAAAGAAAAGGTAAAGATTTTAAAATTAAATATATACAATAATGAATTTTGAAAACGCACAACAAAGATATAAAGTAATTATGTCAAAACTATATAAAGTATATAATGTGTAGAAAAATACACTATGTTCGAAAATATTGACCTTCTGATTTATTTTTACTTTTGGTTTGAATTGTATTATTAGTTTCTAAGATACCTCTTGGTGTAATTTACTTTTTGAAATTGATGCCACAAATTGAGATTTTTCCTGAAGCTTCAGTACAAGTTGTACAATTTATTTACTAGTATCTAGTTGAACATTGTAAACTTATGTTGTGCGCATTTTTGCAGCCACGCCTTTTTGTTGGTAGGGGAATGCATGAAAGCGCCTTTTCACTTTTCATGTAAGAGCGCACATGTTATTTCTCACTACATATTGGATCCATGATAAATAGTAATACATATATAATTGCTAGGTTGCATATTGACATGTTCTTTTTTGTGTGTTTCTAGGTACACCATGTTTTGGCTTACTCTTCTCTTGACAAAGTTCTTATTTAGCTACTATGTCGAGGTAAAATTATACACACTACCATGTTGTCCTTGTTTATGTAAATAACATTTAGTCTATATAGTGAAACATTTTTCCCGTTTCAGGGTAAAACTAATTGTGTTTGGCCACAATGAGGTCATTGGTAGTTATTGTAGATCTACTATTTACCATTTTGTTTAGGAATAAACTTACTGAACACAAGCGAGGCTAGCGTCTTGCATGCAATAACAATTTTTGAGTGAACTTCCTATTGCTTTGTGATAAATTGTTGGCATAGCAGATGGCAGCGAGTGCACCATACTACGCTAGGTTTGTGAAAATAGGATGCTACATAGTCAGTCAATAATTTAGTAAAGCATCTAAACTGAGGCTAATATAACTATTCTACATAAGTCAATAATTTAGTAAAGCATCTAAACTGAGGCTAATATAACTATTCTACATACTTCAAGTTGGTCCTTCAACTTCAAAATTTGCACAGCCTTACTTACCAGAGAATTGTTTGCACCATGATTTGGCATTGAATAAAGTATGGGATTAATGATCCTGACATGACTTTCAAGTGCTGCTAAAAAAGCCACGTTATTGCAAGCATACCATTTAAAAAGAGCCAAAAGGTCTGTTTTGATCATCCACCTAAATGTTTCACAGCAATACTAAACCTTAATTTTCAATGCACTTATAGCCAACTAATAGTTATAATACCACTAGATTTTTGCATTGATCATCCAGTTTAAGGGTCGACATTAGTTTTGCGCCTCATTAAGTTATTATGTTGTCATCCTAGCACTGTTTAACTAAATAGATGTTGTAATGACGTAAGTGAAAAAAACTTACAAGTCTATGAACCTAAGTGAAATCTCAGAGCCAGGGATCTTCCAAGTTCAGCAACAGAAGCCACACTTTTCTACAAATACAGGCTAAGGACCCTCTAGTGCTGGTTAAAAAAAAGGAGCCTCTAGTGCAGTTGTCATAAATTTATTTGCTAGACACTTTGAACACGTTGCACCTTAGGGCCCGCTTGGATTGTCTTTCAAATTTATGATCCTTAGAACTTTCCTGGCCTAACCACGGCATCGGTCGGATTTCCAGGAGGACCTGAGAAGGTCCTGGAATTTTATGCCCGTTATTGGTTAATATATGGTGAACCAATCGGGCCCTTATTTTGTCATAAATAAGATGGAACACACAGAAAACATGATGATCTGATACCTCGAAGCAACATATCCCAATAAAGTGGTGGCTTGCATTTTAAAGTCGTGGTAGTATTTGAACCTAATTGATTTTAAGCGCCGTGAATTTTAATATTTGTTCAGATAAATCTGTTTACTCTGAAAACTGTATCTCCAA
Organism: Poa pratensis; assembly: GCA_947311845.1. Taxonomy (NCBI): domain Eukaryota; kingdom Viridiplantae; phylum Streptophyta; class Magnoliopsida; order Poales; family Poaceae; genus Poa; species Poa pratensis. The sequence continues at coordinate 66,523,617 of CAMZMU010000045.1, read as the reverse complement.
CTTCCTTGTTTGTGCTTATTGTTGTAGATCAAGCCTCTTGTTGTTCCCACCAAGGATATCATGAAATTCCCTATAAATAATTTCCGGTGGCATGAGTTTTTTCCAAGAGGTATTTATCTCATGCATAGGTTATTTGTTTTTTGTTTGTTTGTTTGTAACATTCCTAAATTGTATTATGCAGCGAAGGGCAACATTGGTGTTGTGATTGCACTTTGGGTCCCAATCATTTTGGTATATCCTTTTTCCTTTGTTTTGCTGTAAATGTCAATATCTACTTATAGCCATATAATTGCTTATGAAAAGTATAATGCAGCCACTGTATGACAGTTGAAAAATGTGCAGTAGATGGGAGCACTGCAATGATTATGTGCATTTTTCTTTGCTTTTTAGGTGTATTTCATGGACACGCAGATTTGGTATACAATCTTCTCCACTCTACTTGGTGGAATCTATGGTGCTTTCCAACGACTTGGCGAGGTTGTTTATTAATTGTTCATTCATGTCTATTTATGATTTTTCAAATAGACTTTATTCTCAGAAATGGTTTTCTACTGTTGGTTATTGAGTAATTTCTCAACATTGTTCCTTTCAAGAATGATTTATCCACATTTTATATATGCAACGTAGTGTATCTTTTCTTGCAGCCATTTTCCTGTGAAAGAGGGAAACCTTTTCAGAGAGAACTTGGGCTAATTGTTATAGAGATTAGAGAAGTGTCAATAACTTGCCTGTACTTACATGGTTATAGATAGTGCTCGTGCTCAATGGGTGGCTTAGACTCATGTACTTGAGCTGCTAATTGAAACGATCATTTGTCACCATTTCCTGATTATTTATTTTCATGCTATACATAGTACTCGTGCTCAACGGTGGCTTAGATTTCTATTGGGGGAGGTTTCTATTGGGCAACTACAACTCTACAAGGGAATGCATGTACAGAAAGGTGCTGGGATAGGGAGATTGGTTAACTCGGGCTTCTCAATAGGCACTACTTCTCCTAATCGTATGCCACAGGGGTCAGGGCATAGCCCTTCTGCATGCTATCCCTAAGACAAACTTGGCTTGATTCCTGCACAGCACCAGGATCTGGACATGACAGGATTTTTTCGTGTTGATCGAACAAATTGTTTGTGGTGAATGGAAAAACAAATGCTCATTAAGCTACAGAGGTAGCCCAAAATGTTCTTGAGTTGAAAGTGATACACTAACATCCAAACTAGATTTCTTTTCTGGCTACCTAACTACTGTCTCTAAGTTTCATATGAATGATTGTTGTTTCGCAAAAGAAATTATTTACAAATACCTTTCGTTTTCTGGATGAGACAGATCCGCACCCTTGGAATGCTGCGATCTCGCTTTGATTCAATACCTTTAGCTTTGAATGATTGTCTAGTTCCGGCTGAAACATCTGATCCAAAACGGAAGAAAAGTCTAAAGTCTAATTTACACAATCGTTTTAAGGAGGTACTCCTACACTTCGTTTACATATCCTTGCCACATTCTTGCACTTTGTTGTTTGATTTCTAACTTTTTGAAAATGTATTGTTACTGATGTGACATTTTAGATGAAGCATGAAGACAAGGAGAAGGTAGCTGCCAGATTTGCACAGATGTGGAATGAAATTGTAACTAGCTTTCGAGATGAAGACCTTATAGACAACAGGTGATTAAATTGTATGGACTATAAGTTTTCAATTGCACTTATGTTTTCTGACCATAAGTAAGTGCTCCATTTTTAACATAGGGAGAAGGAGCTCCTGCTTGTTCCATATGTGGCTGATAAGGGTCTTCGTGTCATGCAGTGGCCTCCATTTTTGCTTGCTAGCATGGTTCTTCTCTTCTTTTACTTTGTTTATTTTATTTCTAGTTTAAGCAGTTTTTATTCCTTTCTATTAATCTTGTTTTGAATAATGTGAATGGACAGGTCCCCATAGCTGTTGACATGGCTAAAGATAGTGATGGCAAAGACAGTGACCTGAAAAAGAGGATTGCAAATGATTACTATTTTTCCTGTGCAATTGAAGAATGCTATGCATCATGCAAAAACATCATCAATGATCTTGTACAGGGTGAACAGGAGAAGAGGTACCCCTCCTATACCTGTTTTATGAGTCCTACTCTTTATCTGTTAAACTTGGGAGAAATAGTATATTTGATCCACGGTGTACTTGATGCTGTTTTCAGGGTCATAAATACTATATTCATGGAAGTTGAAAAGTTTATTGCAGAAGACAAAGTTATTACAGATTTGAATATGCAATCCCTGCCAGATCTGTATGATAAGTTTGTTGAACTGGTAGAATACTTGGTATGTATGACATATTTTCAATTGCAGAATTGGTAGAATACTTGGTATGCGTGACATATTTTCAATTGTAAAAAACAAAGTTATAAATCCACTATAAGCTATAGCTTCTTTTCTACTTTCTAAAAAATTACTGGAAAGGGTGCAATTTATTTTGCTCATTTTTAGAAGTACAAATATGTTACATTCCTGGAAAGTATGCATCCAATACAAAGCAATATCATTTACTATTTTTGGTTTTAAAGTGGCATTCTTCCTTTTCCTTATTAAGCATTGGCAGTGTGCACAATAGCAGATTGACCTGATGTCTAATCATGCTACCTTAGAACTCTGCACCGGAGGACTAAAGTTTGAGATGTCGCTAATCTGGTCCGAAGTGGATGATCATTTTAGGTTGTTAGTTTGCGACACAATACTCTATTAGCAGCAGTCTTTTTTCTTAGCGTGAATCTGAGCCAATCAAGATGGTCTGTCTTTGCCGTAACCAGCTCGAAATCGGGACACCAGACGTCCAGAGCCCACCATGAAGCAGAGCGATGTTGGTGTTCGGAATATTATTCATGATACATTTTGGTGGTTCTAATGATTTGTGTCAGTACATGACACCTTGTGTTTTTCGGACAATACATAGTTGCGCTTGCAGTCTGCAGACATACTATAGTCAGGACATTGTGCAGTTTACCTAACAATAGAACAACATTGCATGTATGGTGCATTAAGGAAATATCTACTCCCTCCGATTCAAAATAAGTGTGTCAGTTTTGAACTGGGGTTAGTTCAAAACTGCGAACACTTATTATGGATTGGAGGGAGTAGATCTTTACAAAGTTGCCCATTTGATGGCAGTTGGTTTACTCGCATCATCTAAGGCTAGATGCATCTCTGGTGCAGAGGCCGGGGGTAATAAAGCTTCCATTTTCTTAAAAAAGGTTCACGTTATCCTTTTGAATATCGTCCATTGCATAATGCTTGTTAGACATACTAGCATAAATGTAGTCTCCATTCACATATTTGTGCAACAAGATTCTGCTGTTTTTTCTTCATCCATCTTTCTTTTGTTGTTGATATCAGAAAAGGAATGAGGATAAAGATAGGGCTGCTGTTATAAAGATTTTTCAAGACATGCTGGAGGTTGTAACGAGAGATATAATGGAGGACCAACTTCCTAGGTACAAATGATGTTTTAATCGTCTGTAATATCACTGACGATGAAGTATTATACCATGATAGCTTACTGTTTAGGGTTCATTCTGTGAGCAACTTCTTTTTGCGTTTTTTCATTGCTTCTTTTGCAATGTGGCAGTATTTTTGAGTCAAGTCATGGGGGTTCATATCGAAGACCTGAGGGCATGAACACATTGGATCATGAATATTTATTCCAACCGTCTGGAGCTATCAAGTTTCCCCTACAAGTCACAGATGCTTGGCTAGAAAAGGTTCAAGTGAAGAAGTATTTGAAACTTCAAAAACCCTGAATATCTGTTATTTTTATGAGGTGCACTATTTCCTAGACTAGGCCACAAGGGACAATTTACTGACCAAGTTGCTCCATTCTAAATATTTGCCAATAATAAAATTATTTTTGTTCCCATATTTTTTTTTGACTTGTCGTTCCCATTCTTGCTCCAGGTAAAAAGGCTGGAATTACTGCTCACTGTGAAAGAATCTGCTATGGACGTTCCTTCAAATCTTGAAGCTAGAAGGCGTCTTACGTTTTTCACCAATTCTTTGTTTATGAATATGCCTGATGCTCCTAAAGTCCGAAATACACTTTCATTCTCGTAAGTTCTTATCCTTGCATCAATTTTTTGTCAAACTCTGGTCAAGTTTATAGATCTACTTTAGTGATTTGTTTCTGGATGTTGCGAGTAGAACTGTAATATCAGCCTGAAAAGATAAGATTTTGTTAACTTCCTCCTTTTCTTTTCATCTTGCTTTTGTTTCACATGTCAGGAACTTGCCCTTATTAATGATGAAATTTCATTTTTTATCTGTAGTGCTTTGACCCCGTATTACAGTGAGCCTGTTCTTTTTTCCATCAAAGAACTTGAGGAGGAAAATGAAGACGGAGTTTCCACTCTGTTCTACCTACAGAAAATTTACCCAGGTGGAGGAGGAAGAACATTTCTCCTTGTCCTGTCACAAATAATGAAGTATATTGTGGAACAGCCAGGCATTTACTGTGTATGGTTATGCTTATGTATGCAGATGAATGGAAAAACTTCCAGGAAAGGGTTGGTTGGGAGGAAGAACTTAAAGATAATGAAGAACTGAAGGAGGAGCTTCGTCTATGGGCTTCATACAGAGGTCAAACGCTAACTCGAACAGGTACTACTGGTTAACATTTATTTGTTTTTTAGGGAAATTGACATTTGCTTGTTGAGAAATTTTTAGACACACCCAAACTAATATGAATTGTTAATTCTTTGTGATGCAACGGCTAATAGATATGTCAACGACTACACATGGACAATATGAGCTTGCACTTTGAACAAATAAGGAAGTAAATATAATCAATAACACACTGATAAAGAAGTAAGTAAAACGAGGTTACTTAAGACCTGTCCATGCATCATCGGATTTATTGCGTTGAGACTATTTCCCATGTTTTGCATATATACCATCTCCTGCATGTACAAGGCTGGATTCATGTTTACAAAAATCAATTAGAATTACCGTTTGGGAGTTTTGATAAAAAGAATCATTACTACTCCGTTCACTTTTATAAGGCACACTAGCTATCCTTTCCATTTTGGCCACATACATATCAAAATGAGTGAATCTAGACTTATTTTGTACATAGATTCACTCATTTTAGTATGTATGTGGTCAAAATGGAAAGGATAGCTAGTGTGCCTTATAAAAGTGAACGGAGGGAGTAATATACTTGTTACATTGAAGTCCATAAAGGATAGATTCATGTTTTTAACTTTGAACTCTCCTATGATGTGAACCGGTAAAAACGGTAATTCCACTTGATGATTTATACGTACGTGAAATTATCATTATCTTTACCACTGCATGAACTATATTTCAACAAAAAAAATGCTAACACTGCGTACAAAATGATGGCAGTTTACCAGCGCTCTATAATAATACAGTTATTGTGAATCATTTTATGTGTTAGTAACTGAGTGAATAGGAAAATGATAATTTAGTGCATTGAAAACCTTTCCTCTTCTCTCAAACGCTAACTTTTTATATTTGGAGCGCTTGAATAGACAAACTTACCCTTGATAAACGGATGGTTGTGATTATTTATTTGTGTTACTTCTAAACAGGTAAGTTGGAGCATGTTCACAGAGCTCTTGTTTGTTGAATTCAGCTACATTATCACCCTTTCTCAAACAATTTCTACAATTTTCACCTGATAATTCTTAATTTTAATTATGCGAATGATCTGAAACAGTTAGAGGGATGATGTACTACCGAAAAGCTTTGATTCTTGAAGCATTTCTAGACATGGCCAAAGATGAAGGTAATATGCCATAGTTATTTTCTTGTAATAAGCTCCATTATCTCTCCAGCAAACCCAAACCGAAAGAAGATAGGTGTGATACCATTAGCAGCACACTGTTACTAGTGCAGACATGGTTTAATGATTGTAACATGAGTTTTATGCAGATCTCATGGAAGGATATAAAGCAGCTGAGTCAATATCGGATGAAGAGTGGAAGATACAGCAGAGGTCCTTGCATGCTCAGTGTGAAGCTTTGGCTGATATGAAGTTCACATATGTGGTATCATGCCAGCAATACGGAAATGACAAGCGTTCTGCTCTTCCGAATGCCCAAGACATATTGCAGCTAATGAGAACGTAATGATCCTTTTGCATATGCCTGAATACAATTTGAGGATATATTTAGTGGAATACCATTCAATGTTGCATATCTTGATGTACGTTGCAGTACAAATTTTGAAAAAATCTCAAGTATTGCTGAAGGGATGTTATGTGGCCCTGAGAAATTTCTTGATCAAACTAGATTCCATTTGGGAGAAACAAAAATATAGAAGCAGCTCAAAGGAATAGTGCCAGAAGCTCTTAACAGTATATCCCGTGGAAACTTTATTTTCTTTTGTTCTCCCTGATGCAACCTCATTCGATCATGAAATTATGAAGGACTAAAAACACACTTTATCCATTTTACAATTTGATAATATAGGTTTGTCATCTGTCTTTAGAGCTTACATTCGAAGTATAAACTTACCACTCGAAAAAAAAGTGTAAACTTATTGCTTGAGTTTCATTTCTCGCAGGTACCCTTCTCTCCGTGTAGCATATATTGATATGGTGGAAGATAGAGTAGGAGAGAAGAAAATAGAGACAGCTTATTACTCTACTTTGGTAAAGGTTGCTCTAAGTAAAGACTCTGAATCTGCAGATCCTGTACAAAGTCTTGATCAGGTAACTATAGTTCAATTTGATCATTTTTGTGAAACTAGTATGGATCTAAAACAAGTGATGGAAGGTGCAAAAAACACAAACAATGCAATTCAGCTCTGAACAAAGAAAGAAATTAGGAAAGCAAGATAGGTATTCTCAATCATCTTCTAGGTGCCGAAAATGGTGGTACTAATCTTTCTTAGCCTGACTTAGCTCATTCGGGTCATTAGATGGGTAATCTAGTCTACTAGGTTTTCGAACTTACTTTCTGAAATTTAGTCTAGCTAGGAAAAGTGTCATGGTGAATGTGGAGTCCCTAAACTTGCAGTTTTAATTCACGAAACTCCTTTTCCATGAAAATGTCAAGATTTCTAGACGAGTACTCCCTTTTGTTGATATAAATGAGTTTGAAATCTCGATCTTGACTCTTTCTATCAAACATCTGGTCAGTCATATTGTAAGCATGCAACATTGCTCATGTGAACACATCTTTGTTTCCAAGGTTATCTACCGGATAAAGCTTCCAGGCCCTGCACTATTGGGAGAAGGAAAGCCTGAAAATCAAAATCATGCAATAATTTTCACCCGTGGTGAAGGCCTGCAAACCATAGATATGAACCAGGTATCTCCCACCATGCGTATGGTGCTTTTTTGTAAAGTTGTGTTAATTATTTTAGTCAACCTCGTTTACTTGTCCTCATGCCTTTAATTTCGTAGGATAACTATTTGGAAGAAGCACTTAAAATGAGAAACTTGCTCCAAGAGTTCCTTAAAGTACATGGAGTCCGGCATCCATCTATACTTGGAGTTAGGGAGCACATCTTTACTGGCAGGTCGATTACTGGTGTAATGCACAGTTGAGATTTTATTTTCTGTTCTCTATGCATCTTATACCTTTCTTTTCTTCAATGATGCAGTGTCTCCTCCCTTGCATGGTTTATGTCTAACCAGGAGCACAGTTTTGTGACTATTGGGCAACGATTGCTTGCAAACCCACTGAAGTGAGATCTTTTCCTATTAATTATTACACGATCACATTTGCTTCTTACATGTTTGAGTAAAACAAAATATCCTGCAATATTTATTCTGACAATGTTATCAACCACAAAAGGAAAATGGCTAGACAATTACATCATAGATTTCATATGAGGAATAGGCCATGTCACGGTCTAGTTTATGTGTATTAATTAGTGATTGTTCCATAATTAAGCATGAATGAGAATAAAACAATGTGAGAATAAAACCATGATATTTTGAAGTTTCCCGTATAGAAGTTAAGCCAAATGGAAAAGTGCAACAGCTCAAACAATGTATAGACACGAGTTCTGCTACTTTTCTTTAGTTTGGATAATTATTATGCTTTCCTGTCTGAAAACTCGTTTTGAGCATATTCAGAGTTTTCTTGTTGTAAATTCAGTTCAGCTTCAATTTGGTGTACTGCTGAGCCACCATTCTGTTTTGACAGAAACAGTAAGACTCAGATAGTAGAAAATATATATGGTTATCTTTGGGTGAAGAAACATAACTCGGAGTAATAAAGGCTTCATTGGTAACTTGATCTTTGCATTTCTTTTCCTTAGTCAACTATAACAAGATAACAGGCTTCAAGTAATGCCTTACAAAAGCCTTATTAACAAAATCAAGACTCGTTTGCAAGAGTGAATCAGGGAGAACATGACTCACATATTTGTTTCCTATATCGCATAACTTCCTGTTATGTACTAAGTTTCATAATCTAATCTTCATTAATGAATTTCCTTTTTAGACTGCATCTAAGTCAATTACTGGATTTTTCTAGGGTTCGGTTCCACTATGGCCACCCCGATGTATTTGATAGGCTTTTCCATCTAACAAGGGGTGGTGTCAGTAAGGCATCAAGGAGTATCAACTTAAGTGAAGATATTTTCGCAGGTTTGTTTTATGATTTAATCTAGTGATCAGTGATGTTCTTAAGAACAAGTTCGTCATGGTGTTTATGGAGTAATTTTAATGTTCTCTTCGATGCCAATGGAGTTTATGTTCATGCCCACACCCAAAATAAAGCAGCAGGCTAGTTAGAAATTAAAGAGATTATTTGCGAGAATAATAAATTATAAGATAGATATCCGTGGTATATAGTAATTCCACTCGTCTTCAACATTTCAGGTTATAATTCAACTCTCCGTGGAGGCAATGTAACACATCATGAATATGTGCAAGTTGGTAAGGGAAGAGATGTAGGGCTAAATCAGATCTCAAAGTTTGAGGCTAAGGTGGCAAGTGGAAATGGTGAACAGACCCTTAGCCGTGATATCTACCGTCTTGGGCACCGGTTCGATTTCTTCAGGATGCTTTCATGCTACTTCACCACTGTGGGGTTTTATTTCAGTACACTGGTATGTCCAATTGTGTTGATTCTACTCATTTAAGTTTATCGGACGATTGTGAATGTTGTTTTTGCCCTACAAACTGCTCTCTAGATATAAGTTGTTCTATAATTTGAGGGCCATATCTGCCTTATTTATATTATACACTTATAGATTCATGTTGATGTTCCCATAAATGTTCATTTGCCAAAGCTAAAACAACTTGTATTAGCAATTGGAGCATATCGGCAAAATGAACTACAATTTTTCTAACACCTTTTACTCCTCTCAGTTGACAGTTGTCACGGTTTATGTATTTCTGTATGGACGCCTTTATCTTGGTCTCAGTGGACTTGAAGAAGGGCTCTCAACACAACGGAAATTCAGTCATAATCATGCTCTTCAGGTTGCTCTTGCCTCGCAGTCTCTTGTTCAGCTTGGTTTTCTGATGGCCCTGCCCATGATGATGGAAATTGGCCTTGAAAAAGGATTTGGCCAGGCACTAAGTGAATTTATAATGATGAACTTGCAATTGGCAGCTGTGTTTTTTACATTTTCACTTGGCACTAAGACTCACTATTATGGGCGCATGCTGCTTCATGGAGGTGCTCAGTACAGAAGTACTGGTAGGGGCTTTGTTGTCTTTCATGCTAAGTTTGCAGAGAACTACAGGCTATATTCTCGCAGCCACTTTGTTAAAGGCCTCGAGTTGATGATTCTGCTTATCATTTATGAACTATTTGGTCAATCTTCCCACTCAACCATTGCCTATATTTTTGTTACGTTCTCAATGTGGTTCCTGGTGTTGACATGGCTATTTGCACCTTTTTTGTTCAACCCCTCGGGATTTGAGTGGGCGAAAATTTTGGACGATTGGTCTGATTGGAATAAGTGGATCAGTAATCGTGGTGGGATTGGTGTTTCACCAGAAAAGAGCTGGGAATCTTGGTGGGAGTCAGAGCAGGAGCATCTGAAGTATTCAAGAACAATTGGAATCTTCTGCGAGATAATTTTGTCCCTGCGGTTCTTCATATATCAGTATGGCCTTGTTTACCACTTAACTATCACAGGCGAAAAAAATATCAAAGGAGACAAAAGTATCTTGGTATGTTTTTACGTCCGTTGAAGGCAGTATTCTGATTGTGCTAGGTGGTTGGAAGGGCCTTTAACATTTTGAATTTTGTTATTTCCAGGTATACTTATTTTCATGGCTCGTAATTTTGGTGGTGCTGGTTATTATGAAGGTGAGTGAGTGATTGCTTTGTCAACAGAACATGAATCATACAATACTACTCCCTCCGTTTTTTAATATAAGATGTTTTAGCTAGCTCACATGTTGTTTAGGTGCACACCCAAATAAGTGTACATACATATTAAAACATGTCTACATACATGTTGACACATATGAATGTGGACAAAAGCTAAAACATCTTATATTTATAAACGGAGTGAGTATGTCCTTAGCTTAATAGCACCAAATCCTGTTGACACCATACTTGTAAGAGTTATGTTCGCTAAATTCCTCTTGTAAATTGGTTTCTCTCTTTTCAGATTATATCTGTCGGAAGGCGGAGATTCAGTGCGAATTTTCAGCTATTCTTCCGTCTGATCAAGTTCATGATATTTGTTTCATTCGCGGCTATTTTGGTTGTGTTGATAGTAATTCTTCACATGACCATACGAGACATACTTATCTGCTTCCTGGCATTCTTGCCCACCGGATGGGGAATACTACTAGTGCGTCTTTCTCCTGCTTGTGTCGTGTCCATCTACTTGTTGTAACAATATGCCTTCTCCTACCTGGGGTTTATGCTTCTGTTAGTTTCTTACCATTGCTTCGTCACTTTCAGATTGCACAAGCTTGCAAGCCTATTGTTCGGCTTGTAGGGCTATGGGGATCTGTCCATGCCCTTGCACGGGCGTACGAGGTAATCATGGGGTGCTTCTCTTTACACCAATCACAGTTCTGGCATGGTTCCCCTTTGTCTCCGAGTTCCAGACGCGAATGCTGTTCAATCAAGCATTCAGTAGAGGACTGCAAATTTCCCGGATTCTCGGTGGTCAGAAGAAGGAACGCGCCGCTAGCAGCAAAGACTAACTTAGCTCTTGTGCTCACAACTGCCGCCTGCCATTTTTTTTTCGAGAGTACGCGAATGCGTACCATAATTTTATAGAAGGCAGAGTATATTTACAAGAAAATGGCAGGCGGTGGACAGCAGTGCTGGGAGGCCGCCTGCCATTTTCAAGATCTAATACTTCGTAATACTTAGGCTGTAGATATTCCCTAGGGTATAGTATATTTCTTGTGATTACAGCTTCAGTAGTACAAGTTATGAAATGTGTCTTCTCTCTGTTAATTGAAAGAACAAGAAGTCGTAATTGGACGTACTCCGATTTCCTGTGTAAATGCTACAGGTATTAATATGGACATTTTACCAATGAGCAGGAGTTGAGAACAGCGGTCCTTGATTACTTTGGTCGAGTGATGCGGTACCGTGTTACATTTTGAGCTTTCCTACCCTTTTACCGTACCACAAGTTCATATGGTTGGGCTCATCACGGAGGAGAGTCTTGTCCTGTCTTCTGGTTGTAAATAGCTGCAGTATGATCTGAGTTTACCTGCTGAAGATGGGCCGTTATTATTTGAAAAGCGATGATGGTCCTGAGTCCTGAATCGTATTCATAGAAATCCGTAGGAACTGACAGCGCAAGCTCAACCGGCTGGATCTGGCTACAGTGGAATGGCAGCCTCAGTGTCTGACCCTGTTTTTTAAGCACCCGGCAAATGGGCACTTTTGCATTCAGTGCCTTCAGTGGGGCTGCCTCGGAGAACAAACCAAAATCACATGCATGATCAGCTCAATCCAAATTACAATTCGGTACAGCCCATAAAGAATAAAGTCACCATGGTTCCGTATCCTCCGGTATTATTTTTTACGCGGAGCACGATCCAGTTCAGAGTGGCGTACGAATTGGCAAAGGTGTACTAGTAGCTGCTCGATCTGCAGCGGATTCGTGTTTCTGAAACCAGCACGAAAAAGAACGAAATGTACACAAGTTTCACAGAGAAATGGCAATCAACATTGGCTGAAATCCCTACGAAAATGGCCGAAACAGCTGGGGACATGGCAACAACTTTTCTTCAGGGAGACGGGACAACGACTCAGGCGAGAAGGAAGCAACACACGGCCGCGACGAAAGCGCCGATCGACCGTGATGCGGCGGCGATGGTGGCGGACGACGCCTTCAGGCTCTTGTGCTTGCGGTCCGCGGGCTCCGAGTCCGACGACGGCACGTCGGCCGGTGGCGGCGCGGGAGGAGAACTCAACCGCGCATCATCAGCGGGGGTGGCGCCAATGCCGGCTCTGGTGCCGCCGCGGGCGCGCCGGCGAAGAGCTCGAGGGGCAGCAGGAGGCTTTCCACCGTGAGCACGCACACGGGCGTGTCGTCCAGGACCGTTTCCGCCACGCGGGACTTGCGGACGCCCGTGTCGAGCGACACGGCGTCGACGTGCGCCACCACGGACACGTTGTAACCGCCGGACGCCGTGGATGCCAGCGTGCGGAGCGGGCGGGCCGACGCCTTGATCAGCTTGAGCGACGCCCTGGGGTTGTACGACGGCAGCGCGTGGTACAGCAGGAGCGCGACGAGGTCGGCGCGGGGAATCTTGTCGACGTCCGGCGCGCCTTTCGCCATGAAGGCTGCGTCGTTGGGCGCGAACAGGGTGAGCCCCTTGTCCATGGCCGCCTGGTACGCCGTCAGCACACCGGGGGTACCGGCGACGAGCGCCGCGAACCGCTTGCACCCGGCCTTCTCCAGCAGCTTGGTGAGGCTGGCGACGGAGGGCACGTCGAAGAGGCCGTCGAACTCCATGGGCGCCGAGATCTCGAGGACGGCGAAGTCGTACTCCGTCTGCTTGAGGGCCTTCACCATGGTGGCGTCGTACGTGTCGCCGGGGCTGGCGGCGGCCTTGAACCCGAAGCCGCCGCCGTCGAGCTTGGCCATCTTGACGCTGCCCACGTGGCTGCTGGCCGCATTGCCGGCGGCCTGGTAGAAGGTGTCGGTGAGCGTGTCGCCGTCCGGGAGCGCGCGCAGCTTCTTGGTGTCCCAGTAGTCGAGCAGCGAGTGGAGGCGCAGCGCGTTCTTGATGGCGCCCAGCTCGTCCCCGGCGTCGGAGACGAGCGTGGACATGGCGGCGTCGGCGAGGACGAGGCAGGTGACCGCCGCGCGCGCGTTGACCTCGTCGCACACCCGCGTCTCCGTCAGGTACTTGTTGTACAGCTTGTACTCCGGGTGCCCGTTGAGGAAGGCCGTGATGTTGTGCGCGCTCGTCCACGCCGTCGCCGTCGGCGCCAGGCTGCAGCAGGCCAAGAGCACCACCGCAGCGGCCACGACCCCCGCCATGGCCGAGCAACCGAGCGGAGCAATGCCTCGCGCTGTCAGCAATTAGCTAGCTAGTGACAGCACGGCTGTGACGCACTGAAGTGGATCGAGTAGCTACTAGCTATAAGATGGAGCTGTCAGAGTGTCGGCAGTGAGGAGGACAGAGCAACGGTTCTGTGGGCGTCTGACTACTAATTATGTATGGTTAGCCATGGTTGGGAGGAAATGACGAATAACCACCACAATTGGGGCTAAGATGTCTGAGACCACCGTTTTTGAGGCTAGGGACACAAACCACCGCACATTGAGGCAGAGGTGTGACAAGGAGCACTGATTCTGAATTTTAGTTGTCCTAACAGGATTTCTGACAGAGCAGGCCCACTGCCAGGCCTACGTGGCAAAAAAAAAAGGAGAAAAGGAAGGTCAACGCGTCTCCAACAGTCAGCATCCAGGAACGCGCCACCGACGCGTGCCCGCCGCGCCCGCGCCCGCGCTGGCTGGAGCTCGCCCGTGCAGGAACGGCGCGCCTGAACATGAGGACGGCGCCCATCTGGAGCAGGACGTGGAAGGTGTCCCGGATGTTGTTGGCGTTGAACTCCTTGAAGCTCTCGGCGCAGTCGCCGCCCTGGAGCACGAAGGCGCGGCCCATGGCGGCCTCGGCGAGGCGCTCCTCGAGGTGGCGCGCCTCCCCGGCGAAGACGATGGGCGGGAAGGTCTCGACGGTCTGGAGCACCGCGTCGAGCTGCGCCTTCTTCGACTTCCCCGGCGAAGACGATGGGCGAGATGTGGAGTAGCTGGGGAGGGGAGGGGGTGGTAGGTGGAGCGGGTGCGGAGGAGTCGTGTGGTCTGGGGTGGCGGTCGCGGGGTTTATATACAGGCCGCCGGTGAGCGGGGAGGGTTGGTGGCGACGGCGAGCTACGGGTGCGGCTAGGAGGCTGCTCCCTGGCGGCGGCAGCACCGGCGAGCACGCGCGGGAGCAGAGACGCGGACCGGGGCGTCGAGCACGCGGTCTACGGCGCGAGGGGCAGCTCCCAGACAGCGGCAGCACCGGCGAGCACGCGCGGCGGCCCTCCGCGTCCACAGCACGCAAGCGCAAGCGAGTGTTGACCTTTACCTTCCTTTTTTTCTTTTGTTTTTGCCACGTAGGCCTGGCAGTGGGCCCGCTCTGTCAGAAATCCTGTTAGGACAACTAAAATTCAGAATCAATGCTCCTTGTCACACCTCTGCCTCAATGTGCGGTGGTTTGTGTCCCTAGCCTCAAAAACGGTGGTCTCAGACATCTTAGCCCCAATTGTGGTGGTTATTCGTCATTTCCTCCATGGTTGGTGAGGTGTGCAATCTGCAGGGCGAGCACATGAACATGTGAAGCCGCCCAAGCACGATAGGCTGGACAGTACGGCGTGGTTGGCTCCATTTCAGGATGACCATTTGATCAGGCTTGTTGAGTTTATGCATCGACCAGCACGAACTCTGAATATCCCTAGTTATTTGTTCAGTAGTTTGGGCTGCCTCTCACCCGCTCGTCTTGAGAAATGGTATAGCTGTGCAACCATCGAGGCTAGACTGGACTACGGAGACATGGATCCGTAGATGCGTGTTGGCAATGTGACCGGTTGGTGGAATCCGATGCAGCTCTGGTTTCTTTTCCGCTCACCCCCCCCCCCCCCTCCTCCCCCGACCCGCTCCTTGGTTGCTCCCGTGCGACCAGGGGTGGCTAACCCTAACCGCCGGCGACCCCTTCCCTCATCCCTCTCCCCTCCCCTGCCGCCACCGACGCACGCCGCCGGGCAAAGCCCGTGCGGTGCTGGCGGCGGCGGGACTTTCTCTTCCCGACGCGCGGAGACCCGGGCGGGGCGGCGCTCTCCCTGGCGGCGGTGACGTTCGGCAGAGGTAGGCGGGGCCTGGCGTGGCGACGCCGCGCGCGGCGCCAGGGGCTACCTCTCGCGAGTGGAGGCGGCTTAGGGGGCGGCGCTCGCAGCCGCTGCGGCCCGTGTCGGCCGTGGTAGCTGGAGCCCGTCCGCCCTGGATCCTGGCCGGCAGGTGCAGTTCAGCACGGCAGCGGCGACTCACCGGAGCTTGCGACGACGAGGACCAGTCCGGCACGGCACTTGGACGGCTACGGGGTGGAGCTGGCTAGCGATGGCGGCATGCCCGGCTGGCCCAGATCTGGGCCCTTCGGGCCTGGTTCGGGCTAGCTGGGCCCCGCGGGTCGTTCGGTTTCAGGGGCTTCCGGGCTGGAAGCCCATCCCCTGACCATGGTTGGTTGGGCGCTGGATCCGGCCCCGACTGGGCTGGATCCGGCAGTCGCCTCGCATCCCCGGTATGGGCTCTGCGGGTTCGACAGGCGGGTGCGTCCTGCTAGTTTGACCTGCACTGTCCGAGAGCCGGTTGGCTGGCTCGTCCTCTCATGTCTGTTTCGCTGATTTGGTCGTGCTGGTGCTCGGCCGCACCGTGGGCTTGCGATCCCGGACGCCGAGGCGGCGGCCTCGGAAGGTGGACTACGTGTGTGGCTTGTCGGCGGGCGACGTGACAGTGCTGATGACCTTGCTTCTTGGCCATGTGGATGGAGGAAAGCGGGTGGCGGGAGACCCTGGAGGTGGCGGCGTTTCGACAAAGGCAGCTCCCAGATCGCGTTCTGGAAGCCTGACTCGGTGACGGTGGACGGTCCGAAGTACCAGCGCGGCGAAGGTTTTTCCGGGCGAAAGCCTAGCGCTTCGGCGCCAACGACGGCGATGCCTGCGGGTGTCGTTACCCTCTTGGGGGCGTCGGTGTGGCAACCTTTGTCGCATCAGAGCTCCGGGTGAAAACCTTTGACTCAGTCTTGACAATGGCGACGTGAGGCGTCGTCACCTTCTTGGGGGCATTGTCGTGGAGCTTTGTTCTTTTCGGTTACATATCGATGTCATCGGTGGCAAGTTTGGTTTCCTATTTTTCTTTGTCTATCTTTAATCTGCTTTGTAAGAGGGTCACCTCATCACCCTGTATTGGTTCGGCCGTGTGGCTTTATTTATAAAGCGGGGCGAAAGCCTGTTTCGAGAGAGTGTTTTCCTTGCGAAGTGCTTTTCTTTCTTTCTATAGGTGTTGCTGCTGCAACTTGCACTGGTAAAACCATATAGGTACAGACGAGGTGCTTGGGATGGATTAGAGCATATACACCGGCTCTTCCAATAAAGGGTCCAACAATTGTGCCGGAAATAAGCTATATTGGAACCGCCGATCCATGTTGTCGCTCCATAGGTGTTGAATGGTTGCCTCAGCGGCGACCCCAATAGCCCCTCACAATAGTTATTGGCCTCGTTTTTTTATTTTGACAAATACAACATATTTCTATCTAATGTAACCATATTGCATAGTTTTAAATATATAAACTTGTTTCGCGGTAACTGAAGCATGGAAATAGCTCACACAACAATTAAATAAAATGAAGTCCGAGAAATTAACTAGATAAAGACTCGGTTTTGGTTCTTGAATCCTCTGAGCAACCACGGATGCTCAACTAGATCATTTTTACAGTTGGTTATGAACTTTTTCGTCACGAGTTTCTCCATGCATGGCAAGGAAATCTGTAAACTCGGACGGCACATGCTGGCAATGTGATCGACTGGTGGAATCTGATGCAGCTCTATTTATTTTCTTGGCAAAGTGCTATTCTTTCTATGTGTGTTGCAACTTGCACTTGTAAAAGCATAGGTGCTCACTAGGTACTTTGGATGGTTAGTAGTTATCGGGTGGGTTTAGGTCTAGACAGAGCGATAATCCTAATCCCGCCTGTCAAACAGAAGCTATGGTTGGGGAACAATGCTCGATACCCAATAGGGTACTGCTGTCATATATATTTATATGAGATACAGATACAGGTATTCATATACCATACGTACAACAGAAACTATTGTATACATAGTCTAACACCCTCCCTCAATCTTAACTATGCCCAGAAACACTAAGAAGGTTTAAATCGCGTCGACACCCTTCAAAAGAAGGTAAGTGCAAGGGCTTAGTGCAAATATCAGTAAGTTGATCCTTAGAAAAACAAACATGATCTCAGTGCAACACGTTTAGGACAAGTAAACAAAATGATATTCAAGTTCGATGTGAATACTGGATTCGATGAAAGATGTGTAGTACTGATGTTATCACACCAAAGGACAGACGACTGAGCTTGAGAGATCTTCTGTAACTTGCTTGCGAGCTTGCCAGGTGATCAAGTTAGGACCAAATATATCCCCACGTGGATCGCCGATCACATCGAAACCCTGTTATTATATTCATCTCTAAACTGCAGCCTTAAACCCTAGATACAACTTAAGACCTCCGACCGAGATCATCTATAAGACTATAACTCGTCGATGGCCACCTGTTATCATGTCAACATCTGGCTCGCAGCAGAAAAAGTTCCTTCTTGTCAACAAACACATCAAGAAACATATAGCAGCTCAACTGTAAATAGAAAAGAGCAGCTCGACTTACTCCGCCTCCTCGGCATCCCACAAAGCGAGCTTAGACCTCTCGCGCCACACCACAGTGAACCAATGGGCGCCGTCGCGGCGGCGGCGGACGGAGTGGTTGCGCTCTTCTCGCTGATCTTTACGGTTGCAGCCCCGCTATTTGACTCGCAGATCGTCCTCCCGCGCCGCCTCTACTCGGCGCTGCTCGTGAACATCTACCGGTGGTTCATCGCCGAGTTCGACCAGTACCTCATCGCCGCCCGCCGCATTTCTTCATCGGCCTCGTATGGCTTGAACTGGGCTTCCACTGGCCGGTCTGCTTTGCCAATCTCTACGATATCCTCCGGTGCCGCCGCTGGGTGCGGTGACCCAGCACACCACTGCATGTTGTAGTGTACAAGTCGTTGATATAATACTCACGGAAGGACCTTTCCGTAAATATTACATCCCTCAGAGTAGTACAACAGGAACATAGCTGATCCAAGGTAACACTATAGGATTACAACACTATTCAATACAAAATCTCAAGAACCTCCTTTACAAACAGAAGTAGGTCTCGTGCAATTGAAACTCCAAAAGATCCAAGTCATGGTACTAAGCTGGATATCAGCGCTAGCTCTAATTCCTGATCCACTACTGCTGTTGTCACAGCCCTAATCTATCCATCTGGAATATATTTGTCAAGAGTTGTGCTCCTTCATCCAATAATCCTTGTCTTCTCCATAGGCATTGTTGTCGTTGTGTCCACCATTGCACTGTTGTCGCCACTCCTCCATTGGCAAAGTAGAGGTTGACTCCTTCAAGCTCCACAAGGTTGATTTGACTCCTCGTTGAAGACCTTCCCCAACGTCGTGATGGATTCCTGTCATTCCTCTGTTGTCTCCAATAATTTAAGCAGGGGGTCAACGGAGAAAAGGGTGAGCAACACGAGCGTTACTCAGCAAGTTCATATAATAGGAAATAGGGTGTTTTATGCACTAGCTACCATCCTGACCAAAAGTCATGGATGAACATGCATACCTTTGTAAAACAGTTTTAGGAAAAGGTCCATTTTACTTTCAGAAAACTATGCCCGTCAACTATTCACATGTGATAGAACTTCATGGAGCTCCTTTCCTGCAGCGTTCGCAGCTCCTTCCCGGAACAGGGAGTAACATGTCACATTTCTTTACACTCTGCATAGGTGTGTTACTTTACCCATAAGAGATCAAGACCTTGTTGCACAACCTGGTGTTCCTTCCCGTCCACACTCTCTTTGGTGTGGGGCCCGGTTGATGATCCAAGCCATTCACTGCGCTTCTCCACCACCCCACATGCCCACCCAATTCATGCATAGCAGGATCACCCCTGATACTCTACCCTCACGGTAGATACCTAGGCTCCCCTTGCAGACCATCATAGACACCAGAAACCGTGGGAATTGAGGGATCCCACCCATGTGCATGTAGTCCCGCAAGACCTGCAGCCTACGGAACTGGCTGCCCGTTGACATGTGAACAGAAGAAGATCGCAGATGACTTTTTCGCCCCATTCCAGGTCTTATGGTTAACGCATCATTTACGGCGCAAGAATACTGACGGCATTGGTTGTTAAGTCCTGTGTAATACACTCCCGTGCAAATGGAACCTCCACCACATCATCAAACCGTGGTTCCATTGCCAGCCAACAATATATATAGCAATTCACATCATTCGAAAATAGGTTTTTCTTTTTCATGCAATGATAAACCATAGTACTTTGTAATTACTTTGATAAACATAGTCAAGTAGGACATGAGCAAGAGTGAACTTGCCTTGGGTAGAAATGACTGTTCAAACCCTTCGGGTACTAGGGTTCGCGGTAAAACCCCGAATCCTGAAAATAGCAACTTAATTCCAATAAGGACTACATAGAAACTCTGGCAAGATGCTATTATGCATAAAGATGAGATGCATCGCAAAATACCCTAAAAATACCCAAGCTCACAAGTATAAGCTTCGTCTTACTCGATACTTTGATAGCATCGTATTGTTTGATTTAGGGTTGTTGCATTATCTTTAGGTGATGTTGTTTATTACTTAAGGAGTTGATATTAAATTGAGTTGGTCATTCATAGAGTTTTAGTGTTGTACAAGATTTACTTGATTATTATATAACTTACAAATGTTTATTTAAGTATTGGATTTATTCCATAAGTTTATCTTATGAAAACAACAATGATTTTATTTTGAAACTCATTTTAAAGAGTTTTATCTAAATCACAAAACTTTAATATACTTTGTTTAAAAGTATTTGAACTAGTTGAAATATCTTCTTAATTTTAAGTAGTTATTTATTCAACCTTTATTTTCTTAACCAATTTCAAATATTAACAACACAAGGGTGAATGATTTATAGATGAATTCTTCTTTGTGTGTTTTACCTAGGATGAGTAACAGCACAGTCATTTACAGAATGGTAATTTTTTTGTTTTTTATTTTAGAAAACCATTCAATTCACATCCATTTGTGGATCCTTAATATCTTGTAAATAATTCAATTCGTATCCACTTGAGGATCTTTGAATTTCTCACATAAGAAAATATTTTCAAATCATTTTGAGGAAACAATTTATTTTAGGAAAATAATTCAAATTATATCCACTACATATTTTTTTTAAACAAACTTAAAATAAAACTTACATAATAATTCCTCATATTTTGTAGAGTTTGTTGTATATTTATTTGATTTTTGTGGCCTTTAATTTTGGCGCAAAAAATCATTTAAGTTTGAATATTTTGATTTGGTAAATTACCAAAATGCCCCTGCGTCTATTGGGTTGGACCCAACCATTTGGGCTGAGCCCAACACGTTACTGGGTCGAACCCGACCCAGACCTTATCTCTCTCTCTCCCGTGCTCTGCTCGATCCCCTTCTCTGCTCTCTCTCCCGTGCGCGTCGTCGCCGGCTCAACCCTCTGCTCCGGCCATTGCCGGCCGGCTCCAGCGCCGCCACTCCCTGGCGCTACTCCGCCGCCACCTTCTCCACTGATTCCCCGCCTTCGATTCGTACTACACCGTGGTGGCTCTAGGTTAATAGTGCCAGAAACAATTGCTTGTACGTCACACGTCAGTTGGGAACCCCAAGAGGAAGGTATGATGAGTGCAGCAGTAAGTTTTCCCTCAGTATGAAACCAAGGTTTAATCGGACCAGTAGGAAAACGAGGTTTGCTTCGAAGGTGTTGGTGGAGGAGTGTAGTGCGGCACAACACCAGGGATTCCGGTGCCAACGTGGAACCTGCACAGCACAATCAAACTACTTTGCCCCAACTTAACAGTGAGGTTGTCAATCTCACCGGCTTGCTGAAAACAAAGGGTTAAACGTATCGAATGGAAAATGATGTTTGTTTGCATAAAACAGTAGAGAACAATGATTGCAGTAGATTGTATTTCAGATGTAAAAGAATGGACCGGGGTCCACAGTTCACTAGTGGTGTCTCTCCAATAAGATAACTAACATGCTGGGTAAACAAATTACAGCTAGGCAATTGACAATTGATAAGTGCATATAACATGCATGTGTGAGCTGTGGTGTCTACTATGAGATTCATTTGGGCATTACGACAAAGTACATAGACCGCTATCCAGCATGCATCTATGCCTAAATAGTCCACTTTCTGGTTAACATCCGTACCACTTCCAGTATTAAGTTGCAAGCAACAGACAATTGCATTAAGTAATGTGCGTAATGTAAACAATACATTCATCCTTGAATAAAGCATTGCTGTTTTACCCCTAGTGGCAACAACACATCTACAACCTTAGAACTTGCTGTCACTATCCCAGGTTAAATAGAGGTTGAACCCAACTATCATGCATAAATACCCCCTCTTGGAGTTACAAGTATTCACGTGGCCAAAGCTTCAACAAGTAACGGAGAGCATGCAAGATCACAAATGACATAGACATGATAATATAATATTCAGCTCCACATAGGTATCAATATAAGTCAGATCCCAGCAAACACAACATGTAGCATTACAATAAGATGATCTTGATCATGATAGGCAGCTCACAAGATCTAAACATGATGGCACAAATGGAGAAGACAACCATCTAGCTACTGCTATGGACCCATAGTCCAAGGATGAACTACTCACGCATCACTCCGGAGGCGGGCATGGCGATGTAGAGCCCTCCGGTGATGATTCCCCTCTCCGGCAGGGTGCCGGGAAGAGCTTCAGGAACCCCCCGAGTTAGGGTTGACGACGGCGGCGGCAGCGAATATGTTCTGGATGAAAGGCTCGGTGTTTTAGGGTTTTCGCGTCTCGGGGAATAAATAGGCGAAGGGGCGATGTCGGCGGACCCCCGAGGGGCCCAAACCACCTGGTGGCGCGGCTGGGCCCACTGCCGCGCCTGGGGGTGGTTTGGCCACCTCGTGGCACTTCTTCGTCTCTCCTTCGGACTCCGTGTACGTGCTGGAAAAATAGGGACGTGGCCTTTTGTTTCGTGCAATTCCGAGAATATTTCCAGAAGTAACTTTCTGAAACCAAAAACAGCAGAAAACAGGGAACTGGCACTGTGGCATCTTGTTAATAGGTTAGTCCCAGAAAATGCATAAAAGTGATACGAAGTGTATATAAAACATGTAGCAAATGGTATAATATAAGCATGGAACAGCAGAAATTATGGATACGTTGGAGACGTATCACACCGCCCCACTCGCTCGCTCGCGAACCCTAACCCTAGCCGCCATGGCTCGGGTCGCCGGCGCCTCTGGTGCTCTCGCGCCTCCGGTGCCTCTCTTGCGTATTCTCCTTCGCGTCGACCACGAGCTCCTGCACCACCTCGCCTCATATCCGACGCCAATGGGACGGCCATACCGTGACTGCAACCTCGGCGTCGCCTGCGGCTCCTGCTCGCCCTCCACCGCCAGCTCCGGGGTGCTTGGCGTTTCCTTCGGGTGCTCGTGAGCTACCTCGACATGGTGATGCCGCTGGTGTGGCTCCGCGCAGGTCGATGCGCCGTGGCTGGGGTGCTCCCTGTGCTGTCGTCACCGTAGTGTTCGTTGGTCGACGTCCTCGCGGTAGCTTCCTCCGTGGTAGCGTGAGCACTACCTCGCCACGCCACGGCGTTCGTACCCGAGCATCAGGTATGGTTCCCTTCTTCTTTCTTTCTCTCCTCTATCTGGATGCTCTCGCTCTCGGCACATGACATGATTAGGAGTAGTTCCTAGCCATTCTAGTGATCTTGGTACTACTCCAGTTCATCCAGGTGATGAACTGATGCAAGAGGTCTGACTAATTGGCTGTGGTTGGTCTCGATCAGTGATTTAACTGAAGAAATCTTCAGTTTGGTCACTTGTTATTTCTGTCAGATAATTCTAGTGAGAATATCCAGATGATCTTGTGGATGCTTTATTATGTCCAGGTTATTGCTAGTAATCACCCGATTATCTGCATAGATGCTTTTCTTGCTTGTTCTCAAGCTGTAGACGAGCAGAAATTATATAGATGTGTTGGGCTTATATGTGCAGGAAGATTTGGTGTTTCCTGAATAGGAACTAGTTGTTGTCCAGCAACAACTGCCCCACGATTTATTTGTGTGCCCATTTCTATAAACTGATAAGAAAAGATTTCTGCTTGCTAGCCTATGATGGATATTACTCCAGAGGCATTTTAAAATATTTAGATGAGGACAGATATTTACCAAACGGATGCAAAGCTCATGGATGAATTTATTTGCCAAATCTGAGAGCAAAAGTAGCACTCTAAACACAAAGAAGCTGGGTTTGTTTGCCAGATCTTGTATCTAGGGTGTGCACTCCTGGTGGTCTAGTGTTGTTTTGATAGCAATTTTTTTCTTAGTTGGCTTTGTTTACTGGATCTAGATGAGGTCTTCCATTTACTAAAGATAAGAACAGATTCTTTGCTCGATTTCTTTTCCCTGCCTATGATGCAAAAGACTGAGGCCCTAATTTAATAAGAACATATGCTTGCTTGATTTAAATCCCTGTGAGGATATAGCATAGCATCTCTATGCATAACTGAGGGAAATACTCACTTCCCCCCCCCCCCCCCTATCCATTGGTATGATCTAATATCTCCCTTTACTAAAAGATTAGAAGATCAACCTCCTGGATATGTGGTGGTTGTGTGGGCTTGTGGCTTGATGTCTTGAGGATCTTGATCAACAGATCTTAGGTTTCCTCTCCTTGTTCTCCTTGCTGGCCTGCTCCTCCAGCTCCAGGTTGCTACCCTCTAGTTCCTAGCCTTCCCTCCTTGCTCCAACTTGCTCTTGTCCCTTCTAT
Source organism: Poa pratensis (assembly GCA_947311845.1). NCBI lineage: Eukaryota > Viridiplantae > Streptophyta > Magnoliopsida > Poales > Poaceae > Poa > Poa pratensis. The sequence goes on along the minus strand of CAMZMU010000045.1, from coordinate 66,499,489 downwards.
CCCATCTTGTTCTTGCTATCATCAAAGATTGAGTGGTGAAAAATTAATGGATCTGAGGTTTTTGTGATGTGTTGTGTGCTGTGAGAGGTGGAACTCAAGCTGGTTCTAACTGTTGATGAACTGGTGCTTGTTGCTGGCTGCTACGACCCTTTGCTCTTATCCCTTGTGGTGGTGGTGCTGTGGTGTTGACAGCAGGGCTTGCACGCCTGAGTGTGCTGCTTGCTTGAGCTGCCCGCCAGTCTGAACTTATGAATTCTTTAAATGGGAAGCTTGGCTTCGGCTGGGTTGATCTTATCCCACTCGGGTTCATTGTTTTGATCTGCCAAGTGTAATTTGTTGCCTCCCTATGATGTCGTACTGAGTCATAATTTTGGATTTAGAACAGATACTACACTTTGTCCCTAACTTGTATCAAGTGATGTGTTTAGCAGTGCATCACACTGCCTAATTGAGGATAATCCTAACCCTAATCCCCTCTTTTTAGTTTTGTCTTTTTCTTTTCTTTTTGTTTTGCAGGAAAACAGGTTGAAGCTGAGATGAAATTTAAGAGAAGATAATACAAGACTTCTAGTTTAGGAATAGATTTAATTGTCCTTTTGTAATTCAGTTTATTGTAAATCAATTGTAAAGACAATGTATTGTTGTAAATAATCAATAAAGTTATTTGTTTGTCTCTCTGAAATTCTATAAATTGTAATATGTGTTGTAAAGATTTAAATTATTTAAACAACTATAAATTCATTTACTTAATTATTGTTTCTATAACTTTATTGTTTTAATTTGAATTACTTTACAAATTTAATATTATTTGAATATTCAAATTGGATTCAAAATTCTCACAACAAGTAAATTACCTAGAGGTCATGTCGAAATTATATTGCATTCACCTAAGATGAACTAAACCCTAATTCATGAGGATGAATGAACTCCGATCACTCTAGGGTTTTTTTTAATTTGCGAAAAATTTATTCGGGTTTTTCGAATGCATGCATGCAGATGCACAAATTCCTATCTCTTCCCTTCGTTAGTTCCTAAACGCTGGGATATTACAGTCTTTCCCCTTAATAAAAACTCCGTCCCGAAGTTGCGGTTTCCCTCACGTATTGATGAGTGTAAAACACTTCTTCCGACATCAACTCGTCTAAACTTTCTCTGTTGTGGTCTTGGATATAATTGATCCTTTGTCCAAAACCTGATCTATATCCTTTGTTGATTGGGCTAGCCTGCTGTGAAGATTAGTCAATCCTTCGACCAGTTTCTGTAGTCTCACTACTTGTTCGTAGCTCACGGGTATCATCAATTTTGACTTCCTTCATTTCTATCTAACCAAGATCCTCTTCCACACCCTTATAAAATGTCCATTCCTGATCCTTGGCATACTTCCTTAGTGACCATAAGACAAAAAAGTTTCCACTTCAGACGGTAAGGTTCATCTCCCTTTGTCTATAAAGTATGAGGTAATTGTCCTTGACAAGTTTTGAAGAGGTTAGTTTATCCTTGATGGCTCTCTTCCTCGGAATGAAGTAGATACTGATACGTCTCCAACGTATCTATAATTTCTTATGTTCCACGCTTATATTATGTCAATTGCTACATGTTTTATTCACACTTCATAGCGTTTTTATGCATTTTCTGGGACTAACCTATTAACAAGATGCCACAGTGCCAGTTCCTGTTTTCTGCTGTTTTTGTATTCCAGAAAAGCTGTTCTGGAAATATTCTCAGAATTGGACGAAATAAAAAGCCAAGTTCCTATTTTCCCGACATGTACACGGAGCCAGAAGGGCAAGCCCGGGGGAGGCCCACTGCCTCCTCACCATGTCCCCGCGCGGCCTGGAGGGGGGTGGCGCCACCACGTGGTGAGGCCGACTCGGCCACCCCCTCGCGCCGCCCTTTCGCCTATATAATCCTCCTGCCTCGAAAACCCTAAAGAATCGACGATTTCTCCAGAAGAGTTCCGTAGCTCCGCCGCCACCAAAAACCCTAATTCGGGGGACAGAAGTCTCTGTTTCGGCACCCTGCCGGGACGGGGAATTGCCCCCGGAGCCATCTCCATCGACTCCACCGCCATCTTCATCGCCGTTGCTGCCTCCCATGATGAGGAGGGAGTAGTTCTCCCCCGAGGCTGAGGGCTCTACCGGTAGCTATGTGGTTTACCTCTCTCTCCCATGGTGTGATCTTTATGTGATCATGAGCATTGCTAGTATCGCTGAATTCATATGTAATGTTTATGCTACTCAAGTGATTTTATCTAGTTTCCGGAGTCATTGTGACAACACGGTATCAAGGTGACAGTGTGGGTACTTGTGTGTGACTCTATAAATAATTTAGATATTATCATGGCTTATTCTTTGTGGAATTGTGGTGTTTGTTTACTCAGACTTTGAGGTGTGCTTTTGTAGCCCTACGCATAGTACTCTTGTTTCACCAAGAAGGAGAATAATCCCGAGTAGCACTTACTTGCGTTCAGTTGTGCTAAAATGTTGAGAGATACCACTAGTGAAAGTATGATCCCTAGGCCTTGTTTCTAAGCATTGAAACACCGTTTACAACAAGTTCTGCTACATGTTTGCTTGCTGCCATTTTTATTTCAGATTGCAATTACTACTTATAATCATCCATATTACTTGTATTTCACTATCTCTTCGCCGAACTAGTGCACCTATACATCTGACAAGTGTATTAGGTGTGTTGGGGACACAAGAGACTTCTTGTATCTTAATTGCAGGGTTGCTTGAGAGGGATATCTTTGACCTCTACCTCCCTGAGTTCGATAAACCTTGGGTGATTCACTTAAGGGAAACTTGCTGCTGTTCTACAAACCTCTGCACTTGGAGGCCCAACACTGTCTACAAGAATAGAAGCGTGCGTAGACATCAAGCTATTTTCTGGCGCCGTTGCCGGGGAGGTAAGTGTTGGAAGGTATCTCCTTTAGATTCTGCAATTATTTCTTTTTGTTTCTTGTTTTTATTTTCACTAGTTAGGCTTAATGGAAAACAACAAAAAATTAGAGATCTTTATGAACTTTATATTGAATTAGGACATGATGCTTTTGAAGAGAAAATTAAGAAACCGATGGAAGTTTGTCTGCATAATAGTGGTAGTAATGTTATTAGCATGAATTCCTTGAACACCATTATTGCTAATGCTATGGAAAAGTCTAAGCTTGGGGAAGCTAGTTTTTATGAAAATGATCTTTTTAGTTCCCCAGCTTTAGAGGAGAAAATTTGCTCTGATAATACTGTGTCTCCCATATGTGATAATTCTAATGATGCTTGTGATATTTTAAATCCACCTACTGAAAGTATTCCTTTTGAAATACCTATGGAAATTGTTGAAAAGGTTATGGATGAACGTTATGCAGGGGATGGAACAGTCCATCCAAGTGATCACTTGTTGAAACTTAAAGAACTTTGTGAGTTGTTTAAGGTTGCAGGTTTATCAAGAGAAAATGCCATGAAGAAATTATTTCCATTGTCACTTAAGGACAAAGCAAGGGAGTGGTATGAGCTACTGGATGATCCTCATCATTCGGAGTGGAAGGAGCTTGAATATCTCTTTTACTCTAAATTTTATCCTCCTTATGAATTGTATTTAGATAGGAATTACATTTTTAATTTTTGGCCTCGTGATGGAGAAAGCATTGCTCAAGCTTGGGGAAGGCTGAAAACATTAATACTCAAATGTCCTAACCATGAGCTTCCTGAGAAAATAATTGTTACTAATTTTTATGCAAGGCTTTCAGGTCATTACAAGGATTATCTAGATGCCTGTTCAGAGGGTTCTTTCACAAGTAAGAAGGTTGAAGCTAGATGGGATCTTCTTGAAAGAATTCAAAGCAATACTGAAGATTGGGAGAACGACAAAGGTAAAGGATCAGGTATAAACTATGAATATGAATGCATTAAGTCTTTCGTTGAAACTGCTGGTTTTCAAAAGCTTAGTGCTAATTATGGTCTTGATTCTCAAATTATTGTTGATTGTTGTAGAACCTTTGCCTCTCATATTAATGTTCCTAAAGAAAGCTGGGACATGTATCATGAACCTTTAAAGACACTTGCATGGAAAATGAAATTGTTGTTAATGATTGCAATAAACATGCTCAAACTTCTGAAAATGCTATTTCTTATAAGGATGTTAATTTTTGTGGAGTGCTTAGACCTTGTGAAAAGACTAATAATGAAGAAGAATATTGTAAACTTCATAAGCATGAGAAAACTAGAATATGGAGTAGGGCTCTAAATGATCTTGCTGAAAAGGTTTGTGCCCTATATCCTTTTATTTGTGAACTCTGCTATGAAGAAGGTCATTTCGAATTCCAATGCTCAAAGTTTAATGATACAATTTCGAGTTTGTTTGATGATAGCATGATCCATCCCGATCTTTATGATGAACTTGAATTATTTTTGGGGTGTGAAGAGTTATCAAGGAAAACTTCTTTGTTAGATATGAGTTCTTTTGATATGAATAGTATTTTGCGGGGATGCCGTCTCCATTGTGTTGATAAGAGCCACAGTAATCCTTATATAGAAAAAATTATAAAAGATGTACCTTTGCCAAAATATGAAAGGACTTATACTTGTTTTACTCTAATTAATGAAAGGGAGGAATCCTCCCAAGTTTCTTCTATTGTTTCTAACAATGAACCAGGGCATGTGGAGAAGCTTCCTTTCAAACCTCTCCCTCCTAAAGATAAAAAGAAGAGGGGAAAGAAGAAGAAGAAGAAGAAGAAGAAGAGGAGTAAAAAGAGAGAGGAAAAGGTATCCTCTCCTAAGCATGTTGCTCCTTTCATGATTGTTTCTAATGAGTCTAAATTTATTGAAGAAGATTCACGTACTTGGGGTCATTATTATCTCGACACTAAATCTATAGGCACTATTGAAGATGATTATATGTCTGTTACTTCTTGTAGTGATCATGATTGGGAAAATGAAACTACTTTTGATATTGAAAATCTTTGGGGTACCAATTCTGAAAATGATGATGTTAATAATGCTATACTATTAGTACTATCCATGTTCCATCCAATTATGATATGGAAAGCTCCAATCTTGGGGATGAGGTGTTTGAAAATCCTTTTGCTACTGACGATTATATATTTAAGACATCTCCTTCTAGTAAAATTAATGAAGATATGTTTACAAATGAACACACTTTGGAAGATAACTATTCTGTTGTTTATGATGATACTATGCCTCCAATCTTTGATAATTATCATAATGACAACTATGACATATGTTATAATTACAATCATCCTCATGAAACTTGTCATAGTTATGGAGGGATTACCCAAAACCATCTCTCTAATATACAACTTGTCTATCATGTTCAAGTTCTTTATGATGATCCTACTCCCATTGTTATTAATAAGAAGAACTTTGCTTATGTGGAAAATATTGATACTTTTATGCATATGATCATGATAAGAATGTTTCATGTGATGGTTATATTGTGGATTTTATAAATGATGCTACTGAAAGTTTTTATGAGAGAGGGAGACATGGCTTCATATATCACAATAATATTGAATCTCCTCTCTTTTTGTTGAAATTTTTGAAGTTGCACTTGTTTTGTCTTTCTATGCTAGATGCTTCATGCTTCAATAATTTGTTTTCTTACAAGATTCCTTTGCATAGGAAGGTGGTTAGACTTAAATGTGTTTAATATTTGCTTCTTGATGCTCTCTTATATTCAACTCTTATACATATGAGAGCATTATCAAAAATTTCATGCCTAGCTAAAAGGCTTTAAAGAAAAGCGCTTGTGGGAGACAACCCATGTTATTTTATTTCTGCAATTTTATTTTATTTGAGTCAAGGAGTTGTTTACTTCTGTAACAACTCCTTTGTATCTTTATTTTATTGCATTGTTGTGCCAAGTAAAGTCTCTAGTAGAAAGTTGATGCTAGATTTGGATTTCTGCACAGGGACAGATTTTTGCTGTCCACGGTTTTGAGCTTTATTCACTCCAGAAAAATTGAAAATTCTGAAAAAATTCGTGCGTGATCCTCAGATATGTACGCAACTTTCATTAGTTTTGAGTTTCTCGATCTGAGCAACTTAAGTGCCTCGAAAAAATTCGTCTTTACGGACTGTTCTGTTTTGACAGATTCTGCCTTTTATTTTGCATTGCCTCTTTTACTATGTTTGATTGGATTTCTTTGCTCCATAAAACATCAGTGGCTGTAGCTAATGTCCAGAAGTATTGGTGATGATTGTGTCACTGTAGAATATGAGAATTTTTGATTATGCACTAACCCTCTAATGAGATTACTTTGAGTTTGGTGTGGCGGAAGTTTTCAAGGATCAAGCGAGAAGGATGATATGATGTGATCAAGAAGAGTGAAAAGCCTAAGCTTGGGGATGCCCCCGTGGGTCACCCAAGCATATTTCAAGAAGACTCAAGCGTCTAAGCTTGGGGATGCCCAAGGCATCCCCTTCTTCATCAACAACTTATCAGGTCATCTCTAGTGAAACTATATTTTAATTCTTCCACATCTTATGTGCTTTACTTGGAGCGTCTGTGTGCTTTTATTTTCGCATTGTTATTTTTATTTTCTGAATAAATTGGATCCTAGCATTCTTGTGTGGGAGAGAGACACGCTCCGCTTTTTCATGTGAATACTCATATTCTTCACTTATATTGTTGAGTATTCTTATCTAGCTACTGCTATGCTTTTAGCTCCTGTTTTTCATGCATCTCTTATTCAGAGCTGTTAGTTCTTGTAGAGTAGTACTCTCTTGTTTCATTTGTAAATTATTTGGAGAGTTTTTGTTGAAATAAGTTGATTGGTGTTTGGTTGGAAACAGAAAATGCAACATGTGGTAGATGGTATATCGAAAAGACACACATATAGATCATTGTCTTGGATAATTTGACACTTGGCAATTGTTTTGAGCTCTCAAGTATTTCATGTTTAAGCTCTTGCATCATGTAGTTAAAAACCTATTAGTAAAGAACTACCGTAGAGCTTGTTGAAATTTGGTTTGCATGTTTGCTATCTCTAAGGTCTAGATATTTTCTGGTAAAAGTGTTTGAGCAACAAGGAAGACAGTGTAGAGTCTTATAATGCTTGCAATATGTTTTCATGTAAGTCTTGCTGTACCGGTTGATATCTTGTGTTTGCTTCAAACAACCTTGCTAGCCTAAACTCTGTACTGAGAGGGAATGCTTCTCGTGCATCCAAAACCTTGAGCCAAAACCCATGCCATTTGTGTCCACCATAACTACCTATTATGTGGTATTTTCTGCCATTCCAAGTAAATACTTCATGTGCTACCTTTAAACTATTCAAAAGCTATTATCCCTTATTTGTGTCAATGTTTTATAGCTCATGAGGAAGTATGTGGTGTTTTATCTTTCAACCTTGTCATTTACTCCTGACAGACTTTCACCAATGGACTAGTGGCATATACATCCGCTTATCCAATAATTTTGCAAAAAGAGCTGGCAAATGGGGTGCCCAGTCCCAATTAATTACAACTTTCACCTTTAATTCTCTTCACATGTTTTGCCCTGATTTATCAGTAAGCAATTTAAAAAGTTAATCATTCAAAATAGACACTCCTCCATGGTATGTGATTGTTGGAAGGCACCCGAGGATTCGGTTAGCCATGGCTTGTGTAAGCAAAGGTTGGGAGGAGTGTCACCAAATTAAAGTACATGTGTAAACAAAAGAGAAGAGGGATGATCTGCCTTTGGGTAGAAATAACGTCCTTCATGGGAGCCGCTCTTGAAAGTCTGGTTGACAAGGGGGTTAGAGTGCCCACTACCATTCGTTGACAACAACAAACACCTCTCAAAACTTTATTTTTATGCTCTCTATATGATTTCAAAACTTAAAAAGCTCTAGCACATGATTTAATCCCTGCTTCCCTCTGCGAAGGGCCTTTCTTTTACTTTATGTTGAGTCAGTTTACCTACTCTTTCTATCTCAGAAGCAAACACTTGTGTCAACTTTGTGTGCAACAATTTTTATATGCTTACTTATTGCACTTATTATATTGCTTTGTGTTGACAATTATCCATGAGATATACAAGTTGAAAGTTGAAAGCAATTGCTGAAACTTAAATCTTCCTTGTGTTGCTTCAATGCCTTTTACTTAGAATCTATTGCTTTATGAGTTAACTCTTATGCAAAACTTTTTGATGCTTGTCTTGAAAGTACTATTTGTGAAAAGTTTTTGCTTATATGATTCAGTTGTTTACTCATTATCTATTTGTTAGCAAACTATAGACCATTGCCTTGAGTCACTTCATTCATAACATATGCTTTACAATATTATTTGATCAAGATTATGTGGTAGCATGTCACCTAAGAAATTATTTGTTGTTATCGTTTTACCTACTCGAGGACGAGTAGAACTAAGCTTGGGGATGCTTGATACGTCTCCAACGTATCTATAATTTCTTATGTTCCATGCTTATATTATGCCAATTGCTACATGTTTTATTCACACTTCATAGCGTTTTTATGCATTTTCTGGGACTAACCTATTAACAAGATGCCACAGTGCCAGTTCCTGTTTTCTGCTGTTTTTTATTCCAGAAAAGCTGTTCTGGAAATATTCTCAATTGGACGAAACAAAAAGCCAAGTTCCTATTTTCCCGACACGTACACGGAGCCAGAAGGGCAAGCCCGGGGAGGCCCACGGCCTCCTCACCATGTCCCCGCGCGGCCTGGAGGGGGGTGGCGCCACCACGTGGTGAGGCCGACTCGGCCACCCCCTCGCGCCGCCCTTTCGCCTATATAATCCTCCTGCCTCGAAAACCCTAAAGAATCGACGATTTCTCCAGAAGAGTTCCGTAGCTCCGCCGCCACCAAAAACCCTAATTCGGGGGACAGAAGTCTCTGTTTCGGCACCCTGCCGGGACGGGGAATTGCCCCCGGAGCCATCTCCATCGACTCCACCGCCATCTTCATCGCCGTTGCTGCCTCCCATGATGAGGAGGGAGTAGTTCTCCCCCGAGGCTGTGGGCTCTACCGGTAGCTATGTGGTTTACCTCTCTCTCCCATGGTGTGATCTTTATGTGATCATGAGCATTGCTAGTATCGCTGAATTCATATGTAATGTTTATGCTACTCAAGTGATTTTATCTAGTTTCCGGAGTCATTGTGACAACACGGTATCAAGGTGACAGTGTGGGTACTTGTGTGTGACTCTATAAATAATTTAGATATTATCATGGCTTATTCTTTGTGGAATTGTGGTGTTTGTTTACTCAGACTTTGAGGTGTGCTTTTGTAGCCCTACGCATAGTACTCTTGTTTCACCAAGAAGGAGAATAATCCCGAGTAGCACTTACTTGCGTTCAGTTGTGCTAAAATGTTGAGAGATACCACTAGTGAAAGTATGATCCCTAGGCCTTGTTTCTAAGCATTGAAACACCGTTTACAACAAGTTCTGCTACATGTTTGCTTGCTGCCATTTTTATTTCAGATTGCAATTACTACTTATAATCATCCATATTACTTGTATTTCACTATCTCTTCGCCGAACTAGTGCACCTATACATCTGAGAAGTGTATTAGGTGTGTTGGGGACACAAGAGACTTCTTGTATCTTAATTGCAGGGTTGCTTGAGAGGGATATCTTTGACCTCTACCTCCCTGAGTTGATAAACCTTGGGTGATTCACTTAAGGGAAACTTGCTGCTGTTCTACAAACCTCTGCACTTGGAGGCCCAACACTGTCTACAAGAATAGAAGCGTGCGTAGACATCAGATACACTTATCTATCCAGTCATGAATACTTTACTCATCTTGAGTTGCTTTAGTCACTTGTTGTCAAGTTACGAATCCATGGTAGACATCAGAGGACTGTCGAACCCCTTGGATTAAGGTGTCGATAAAATACTCTTTCTCATCCTTGAACTGAAGTTTCTTTCGTTCAATCTCCTTCAGATCCTTCAGTCACAACTCCTATGCCTACCTGATTCATTGTGACTCTTAACTTCCAGATTTCAACTACCCCTTTGACTTACGAATTTCTCAAAGGTTAGTGAAAATTCTCCTCTATTTCGAAGAATTTCTTAAGCGCTTATAATCAAGTCAACTATGTCTCAGCCAATGTATTTATTCTTACTTTGACCTTGTCTTTTCCATGTACTATCCAAATACATATCCAGTCTCCCCTTAGAAAGTTCTAGGGCTTCCTCCGTTCTGACCTTCTATTAGTCGACCTTCATCCTGTTGTATCCGTTCAGTCTCAAGTAACAACCAAATATATTCTGCTGAATGGACCTACTTTTACTATCCACCTTTCTACTCAAACTTCCACCAAGTATACCTAATGGTTTCTCAAAGAATATAGGATACTTCCACAAGGTTGTGATTCCCCAGTCATTCTCCGGTTAAGAGTTATCTTTTCCAACATCCAATAGCTTCCTGGAGAACAATTGATAAGTCCACCCTGACGTGAACAACCAATAATATCTCCCGGTAAATCAGATTTACTCTAACTAGCATTCCAGTTGGCTTATCTAGGGTCTAGAGAAAGAAACTATTGCAAAATTGATTGCAATTGGTGACAACTTAACCCTAATCAAGAATAGGTTGTTGGTCATCTAGTAAAAACTCGGCTGATATGACAACTCTTTCATATGTCTGGTACTGCAATTGATGCTTACTGTTGGTTGATCTGACTATGTGACTCTCCAATCTTGTGCTCGTTCATCATCCATGTAAGTCATTGGATCTAGGATGTCAATCCTATGGTAATCCATCCTTCTTTATAGTTACCCTTCTGTATAGATGGTGCTTCAGTACCTTGACCTCTCATGTCACTATCAGCTTCATTCATAATAACTAAACTAACTCCTTGGACTATCGACTACCCATGAACTGCTTTCCCATGGTTTTGATGTGTCCTTTGGAACAATAAACTTTGAAGTTGTACTTCCTTAATCTCTGTGAATTCTGATATCTTGCCTTACTTGAAATATCAGACCTTGTTATTGACCGCTAAGTATTGGATTGTTGCTTCATACTCCTCTACCATCAACTTCATGGCTCTTTTTAGACATACAAGTCCTATACAACTTCTTTTCAAACTTTCTCCAGATATCAGTTGTGCCTTATGGTTTATCCAACACCCATTTCTTCCGCCAAGTTACGACAACTCCCAACAATATATGACTACATATTGTGGCTTCTTCATCCAGCGTCTTTCAGTTCCCGCTCGATGTCCTTCACTCTATAATCGTCATCCTTGGATAAGACTTTAAATTTGACTATCCAAATCAAAGATTTGTCACGACAAGACCTGGTGTTTAGATCTTCCAACTTCATAATTCTCCTACTTCAGTAGAGTTTCTCATGTAGCTTTCCTGTCATCATCGTTAGTAAACCTTCCTTCAACTTGTGATGATACTCTCCTTTGAACTTACGTAGTTCCTCCATCCTTCCATGTTCTGATGATATAAACCTCCAAATCCAAATATGATGTGGATTGTGGTCCATCCCACGTGTAGCTTCGTTTACTTCGATCATCTTGACTTCCTTCTCTTCATGAGCTTTCATTGTTGTTTGAAATTTCTGAGAACACGTCTCTCCCTTACACGAATCCTATCTACCTCTGGATCAGTAACATCAAGAAAAGAACTCAATGTGACAATCATGCCATTGTACATCAAATTCTAACTTCATGTACCAATAAATCGCAAATGTAGTTATATATCAATCATGCAACATAAGCCCGAAAAGTAAATAGTACTTTGAGTAAAAACATCTCAAGTACCCAGGCTTAGATGCTATACAGTACAAGATAGGTTTATATTACCTTATAGTCCTATTCTAACAACTCTTTAACTCGATAATTACCCCGGTTGCCCATTTGCAATGGAATAATGCCAAGACAAAGTACTCAAAGAGTAGTTGTGGTATGACTTGGTTTCGTATGGAACTAAACACCATGTAGATTGAATCTTCCCTCTGGCTAGAACAAACGTCCGCAGACATATATGTATCCTTCATGTAGTCGCTGATTGCACATCATAAGTTGTACTATAGTTTCCTTCATTGTTTATGCCATCTCCTAATTTGCTTAACACTTTATAATATACTCAGGTGAATCCCCTTTGAACTGCATCATTAGGGTATTGGCATACTTTACATAGTTGAATGTCGATGATTCTTCACTATCATCAAACATCTCCTAACTTCCTCCATCACGAACTTATGATAGGGTTCTACTTCATAGGATAGGGTTATCAATGATACCATGTAGGTAACACTGACTTGGATATAATCTATTTGGTGTATCAACTGGTACAGGACAGTCTTAACTGGTCATACCAAGTTGAAAAGAAATAAGGTAGATGAATATTATACCTATAGAATAATAAATAAGAATATCTACTCCAGTTGGGTAAGGAAATGTATATACAAGTATGACAGTATTATTCTCAAGCGAATAACCATCATAGTTGTGGAAATATAGAGTTTAGATAACTAGGATAACTTCCTATAGTCTTACCAACCTACAAGTCTCCTAAAAGGGTTTTAATCCTAAGGTCGCTTCGCTCTGATACCAACTGCGGTGACCCATGAACACAGTAGCGGATGTAGGATTAAATCTTAGGGGGTGCCAAACTCAATTTTCACAGTTTAAATATCATGTATAAGTATTTTTTTTTAACACATGGAATACACATATAATTAGACTAATTGCTACCAGATTAAAAAAAGTGCAATTTTTAGGGGGTGCCATGGCACCCATGGCACCCCCACTAGATACGCCTCTGATGAACACCACTGCATGTTGTAGTGTACAAGTCGTTGATATAATACTCACAGAAGGACCTTTCCATAAATATTACATCCCTCAGAGTAGTACAACAGGAACATAGCTGGTCCAAGGTAACACTATAGGATTACAACACTATTCAATACAAAATCTCGAGAACCTCTTTTACAAACAGAAGTAGGCCTCGTGCAATTGAAACTCCAAAAGATCCAAGTCGTGGTACTAAGCTGGATATCAGCGCTAGCTCTAATTCCTGATCCACTACTGCTGTTGTCACAGCCCTAATATATCCATCTGGAATATCTTTGTCGAGAGTTGTACTCCTTCTTCCAATAATCCTTGTCTTCTCCATATGCATTGTTGTCGTTGTGTCCACCATTGCACTGTTGTCGCCACTCCTTCGTAGGCAAAGTAGAGGTTGACTCCTTCAAGCTCCACAAGGTTGATTTGACTCCTCGTTGAAGACCTTCCCCAACGTCGTGATGGATTCCTGTCATTTCTCTGTTGTCTCCAATAATCTAAGCAGGGGGTCAACGGAGGAAAGGGTGAGCAACACGAGCGTTACTCAGCAAGTTCATACAATAGGAAATAGGGTGTTTTATGCACTAGCTACCATCCTAACCAAAAGTCATGGATGAACATGCATATCTTTGTAAAACAGTTTTAGCAAAAGGTCCATTTTACTTTCAGAAAACTATGCCCGTCAACTATTCACAGGTGCTAGAACTTCATGGGGCTCCTTTCCTGCAGCTTTCGCAGCTCCTTCTTGGAACAGGGAGTAACATGTCACATTTCTTTACACTCTGCAGAGGTGCGTTACTTTACCCATAAGAGATCAAGACCTTGTTGCACAACCGGGTGTTTCTTCCCGTCCACACTCTCTTTGGTGTGGGGCCCGGTTGATGATCCAAGCCATTCACTACGCTTCTCCACCACCCCACATGCCCACCCAATTCATGCATAGCAGGATCACCCCTGATACTCTAACCCTCACGGTAGATACCTAGTGACGAGGTGTACCCTCATCAAATCCCATGGTTAAGGACCTAGGGTTGAGATTATGGGGAGAGAACGTGGTAGTACTGCTAGTTTCGTCGGCTGACAAGCAGAGGCAAAGATTTACCCAGGTTCAGGCCCCTCGGGTGGAGGTAAAGACCCTACTTCCTGCTTGTCTGTTATTGATCGCTGGAGATTATGAGGTTACAAGGTAGCTCTGGCGAGGTATCGATCTCGCTAGAGCGTTTGGTGGTTCGAGTATGGCTTGGTCCCAGATCGACACCCCTCCCAGCCTTTAAATAGGCTGGGTCTCGGGAGTTCGTAACCGACCTAGTTTACACGTAAGGAAAGTCTAAACCGACTATGCCTATGTCTAATCTTGGAGGGTACTCCATCTTCTTTAGGCCTCTTGTCTTGGGCTTCGAGTAGGCTCTTCGCTATTGGGCCTTAGTCGTCATGTGCACCAGGTACCCTCATGATAGGGTACCCGAGATGTATACCCATGTCACCTAGGCTCCCCTTGCAGACAATCATAGATACTAGAAACCGTGGGAATTGAGGGATCCCACCCATGTTCATGTAGTCCCGCAAGACCTACAGCCTACGGAACTGGCTGCCCGTTAACATGTGAACGGAAGAAGATCGCAGATGACTTTCCCGTCCCATTCCAGGTCTTATGGTTAACGCGTCATTTACGGCGCAAGAATACAGACGGCATTGGTTGTTAAGTCCTGTGTAATACACTCCCGTGCAAATGGAACCTCCGCCACATCATCAAACCGTGGTTCCATTGCCAGCCAACAATATATATAGCAATTCACATCATTCGAAAATATGTTTTTCTTTTTCATGCATTGATAAACCATAGTACTTTGTAATTACTTTGATAAACATAATCAAGTAGGACATGAGCGAGAGTGAACTTGCCTTGGGTAGAAATGACAGTTCAAACCCTTCGGGGTTCTAGGGTTGGCGGTAAAACCCGAATCCTGAAAATAGCAACGTAATCCCGATAAGGACTACATAGAAACTTTGGCAAGATGCTATTATGCATAAAGATGAGATGCATCGCAAAATACCCTAAAAATACCCAAGGTCACACGTATAAGCTTCGTCTTACTCGATACTTTGTTAGCATCGTATTGTTTGATTTAGGGTTGTTGCATTATCTTTAGGTGATGTTGTTTATTACTTAAGGAGTTGATATTAAGTTGAGTTGGTCATTCATAGAGTTTTAGTGTTGTACAAGATTTACTTGATTATTATAAACTTACAAATGTTTATTTAAGTATGGATTTATTCCATAAGTTTATCTTATGAAAACAACAATGATTTTATTTTGAAACCCATTTTAAAGAGTTTTTATCTAAATCACAAAACTTTAATATACTTTGTTTAAAAGTATTTGAACTAGTTGAAATATCTTCTTAATTTTAAATAGTTATTTATTCAACCATTATTTTCTTAACCAATTTCAAATATTAACAACACAAGGGTGAATGATTTATAGATGAATTCTTCTTTGTGTGTTTTACCTAGGATGAGTAACAGGACAGTCATTTACAGAATGGTAATTTTTTATTTTAGAAAACCATTCAATTCACATCGATTTAAGGATCCTTAATATTTTGTAAATAATTCAATTCATATCCACTTGAGGATCTTTGAATTTCTCACATAAGAAAATATTTTCAAATCATTTTGAGGAGACAATTTATTTTAGGAAAATAATTCAAATTATATCCACTACATATTTTTTTAAACAAACTTCAAATAAAACTTACATAATAATTCCTCATATTTGTAAAGTTTGTTGTATATTTATTTGATTTTTGTGGCCTTTAATTTTGGCGTAAAAATTCATTTAAGTTTGAATATTTTGATTTGGTAAATTACCAAAATGCCCCTGCGTCTATTGGGTTGGACCCAACCATTTGGGCTGAGCCCAACACGTTACTGGGTCGAACCCGACCCAGACCTTATCTCTCTCTCTCTCCCGTGCTCTGCTCGATCCCCTTCTCTGCTCTCTCTCCCGTGCGCGTCGCCGCCTCAACCCTCTGCTCCGGCCATTGCCGGCAGGCTCCAGCGCCGCCACTCCCTGGCGCTGCTCCGCCGCCACCTTCTCCACTGATTCCCCGCCTTCGATTCGTACTACACCGTCCACTCGCTCGCTCGCGAACCCTAACCCTAGCCGCCATGGCTCGGGTCGGCAGCGCCTCTGGTGCTCTCGCGCCTCCGTCGCCTCTCTTGCGTCTTCTCCTTCGCGTCGACCACGAGCTCCTGCACCACCTCGCCTCATATCCGACGCCAATGGGACGGCCATACCGTGACTGCAACCTCGGCGTCACCTGCGGCTCCAGCTCGCCCTCCACCGCCAGCTCCGGGTGCTTGGTGTTTCCTTCAGGTGCTCGTGAGATACCTCGACATGGTGATGCCGCTGGTGTGGCTCGGCGCAGGTCGATGCGCCGTGGCTGGGGTGCTCCCTGTGCTGCCGTCGCCGTGGTGTTCGTTGGTCGACGTCCTCGCGGTAGCTTCCTCCGTGGTAGCGTGAGCACTGCCTCGCCATGCCACGGTGTTCGTACCCGAGCGTCAGGTATGGTTCCCTTCTTCTTTCTTTCTCTCCTCTCTCTGGATGCTCTCGCTCTCGGTACATGACATGATTAGGAGTTGTTCCTAGCCATTCTAGTGATCTTGGTACTACTCCAGTTCATCCAGGTGATGAACTAATGCATGAGGTCTGACTAATTGGCTGTGGTTGGTCTCGGTCAGTGATTTAACTGAAGAAATCTTCAGTTTGGTCACTTGTTATTTCTGTCAGATAATTCTAGTGAGAATATCCAGATGATTTAATCATCCAGATGATCTTGTGGATGCTTTATAAGTCCTGGTTATTGCTAGTAATCACCCGATTATCTGCATAGATGCTTTTCTTGCTTGTTCTCAAGCTGTAGATGAGCAGAAATTATATAGATGTGTTGGGCTTATATGTGTAGGAAGATTTGGTGTTTCCTGAATAGGAACTAGTTGTTGTCCAGCAACAACTGCCCCACGATTTATTCCTGTGCCCATTTCTATAAACTGATAAGAACAGATTCCTGCTTGCTTGCCTATGATGGATAATACTCCAGAGGCATTTTAAAATATTTAGATGAGGACAGATATTTACCAAACGGATGCAAAGCTCAGGGATGAATTTATTTGCCAACTCTGAGAGCAAAAGTAACACTCTAAACACAAAGAAGCTGGGTTTGTTTGCCAGATCTTGTATCTAGGGTGTGCACTCCTGGTGGTCTAGTGTTGTTTCGATAGCAAATTTTTTTCTTAGTTGGCTTTGTTTACTGGATCCAGATGAGCTCTTCCATTTACTAAAGATAGAACAGATGCTTTGCTCGATTTCTTTTCCCTGCCTAGGATGCAAAAGACTGAGGCCCTAATTTAATAAGAACAGATGCTTGCTTGATTTAAATCCCTGTGAGGATATAGCATAACATCTCTATGCATAACTGAGGGAAATACTCACTTCCCCCCCTATGCATAACTGTGAGGATATAGCATAACATCTCTATGCATAACTGCTCGCATACTTTCATCCATTTTCACACACTTCCATCTTTTCTTTAAGCTCGCATGCTATCATCTTGATTGTTGCGCTGTCCTGGAAATTAGTTGCGCTTGGTTGGGGAAGGTGAGCGAGAATTCCTTGCTGGTTACAGGCGGGTAAGGGTTTATGAAGAAAAACAATAAGCTGAACCGAAATAGAACAATCTCTGAAATTTTATGAAACAAGTAATCGAATCTCTATTCCCACTTTCATTTACCTCCTTTCCCCTAACCCCGCATCTCAGTGCTGAAACGCTGATAGGTAAGGAAAAAAGCTTCAGTAAAACAATTTATTTAGAAAATGATCAACTTCAGTCACTAGCATACTTGTATCACTCTTGCGATAGTTAATCTATACCCACTTGTTCTTCTCGTGGAAGCTTCTTTATTGATTCGTTTCTAATAGTACTTGGTGAAATTTTGGGCCCGGGAAAAGCAACTCCGAGGCTGCTTCAGTTGTATGCTCCATTCGTTGTGTTTGCTGTAACTGCAGTTTCGCGTGGTCTCTGCTCATGCTGCTCTGCGCCGTTAACTCCTGCTACGTCGCTTGCATCTCCAGCTCGGAAGAAGATGGTTTAGATTCAATTTTGCGTTTCTCATATTTTGGAAGAAAGATTTCTGGTTCCACTAGATGTAAGATGTTTCAGACTGGAAAATTTGCTGAACACTTCTAGTATGCAGTATATTATTTTGGGCTCAGTATATTATGCAGTATATCATTTCATAATTCGGCAAGTTATGTACGTGTGCACTACTAGACTATGATCATAAGCAGCCCACGTGTTCTACTGTTTCTCCTCTCTTTTTATTTTTTTCAAACGCGCTCCTCAGTTTCTCCTTGATTTTGTCTATGACCATTCGGCGTCACATCCAGCACGCCAAAAAATAAAAAATCCTGACATCCCACTCCCAAACAAAACAAACGAAAAAGAACTGGGGAATACTGGGCCCAGCCATCAAAGCCCACCTCCAGCCCAACGTCCAGCAGATAGGCCTACGAGAGTACCGACGACAGGAAGTCACCAACCATCGTATCGTCCCACGGCTGCAGCACCACCAGGACGCGCTGGTTTAGTACCACCTCGCCAGCGGGAGGAGTGTCGCGCGGGAAAGCCAGCTATATAGAGGCGCCTAGGTGCGACGTTCAACATACTTACCTGGACGGGGTCGACGGCCGATCAAGAAGGGCCGTGGCCTAGATCAATGGCCCACATTGCACTTGGTGGGTGCGTTGGTCTACCAATTTGTGGTAGAGGGGGTACGCGTCCGCGCGGCCCTTGCCAATTCTTCAAATTTAAACTTTGGACTTTAGGTCTGTTTGATTGTACGTTGGTAGCTGTTGGGCATTTTATTATTTGGTCCCTCAGTTGAATTAGTCCTGTTTAATGTCTTAATTGGTTTTTGTCTGCGACTCTGTATTACAAGATGGATCAAAGCACTGGGAATCTGGATGGTTCCGAAATAATCTTGTGATCCATTGGCCCTTGTAGTATTTGATTTTGAGATAATTTGTCTGGGAGAGAGGGTCGATCTTAGTATGTCGAGCCAAGGTCTAGGGGTAGTTGTAGTTTGAACTGCGGGCAGCTAAGTCGTGCAGCGTTGCGGATCAAGTGCGAGCGGTGGCATGTTGGGGCGGACAACTCCGAAAAGTGGTACAGGTGGTGCGCAGGGCGTGATGGAGAGGTGGATGTCGAGGCGGGCTTCGCGAGTTCTGCAACATCGAGGGTGCTCCACCTTGTGTCGTTTGGGCGACAAGATTGATTACAGTGTTGGTCGTCATCGGAGCTCCCGGTGGGTTGGTCGTTTTCATCTAACTTGGAGTGTCCGTGCTTCTTCGCCCATAGCAGTTACGACTTCTTCTCGGTAAGAGTGAAAGACTTACTGGCTCTTTGCGGAGTGGTATTTAGAGCTTAACTCTAGTTGTTCTCGAGATTATGTTTCCGTCCCGTGATGTTGTGTTGTTGTATGATTTTCGCCCGATTTCTACGCGGAGAACTATCAGACTTGTCAACAGCGGCTTCCGTACAGGGTCAACTGCACGACCTCTTCCTTTTAATTAGCCTGTTGTTTATGTGGATCGCCGGCTTAAGTTAGATGGTGACCAAGGCACGAACGCAGCATGGCCGGATTATTTATGGTTTTCTTTTCTTGTCATGACATGTGAAGCCATCTCATTCAAAGATGCGTCATGTGGTGAAGGTGTGAAGCTTGCCCGCCTTGATCTTGTCATGTCTCACATTTTCAACTCCACAGAATCAAGGTCAGAAGAAGAAGAATGCTTCATCCGTAAGCAATTTTTTTTTTGATTTTTCATACTTGTATTAAACAGCAAGAAACAGAGTACATATCCAAATACAAGCAAGGAAAAAAACAGAGAAGAAACAAGAAAAGCAAAGCTGGCTCAACCCAACTTCAACCTCAAGGTCACCAGGCGCGCATCCTCTCCGTCGCCGAAGACGCCGAAGAACCCAGCCGCCAGGAGCACCTACCATGGGAGCAGACGAACTCCTAGCCCGAAGGCGTTGAAGAACCGCATTATCCACCAGCTCCGTGGAGCTGGATCTGAAGACGAAGCAGCAGCATCGCCGGGGGGCCTCCCCAAGCTCGAACTGCTCCAGATCCGGGGCCTGCGCCAAACCACCTCACCAGATGGCCAGATCCTCCACCAGCACACCACGAGCCCGCACAGCCGCCATCTTGAACCTCCTCCGCCGGCCACCTGTACACTCGCCACCAATCTGCCGTCGCCGCCGGAGATAGCAACGGCAGATGGGTGACTCACCTGCAGCTCGGCAGCGCCGTCGACGACGACGCCGGAACAGGGAAGCCACAGAGCACCAAAAGAACGACGCCAGCGACCCCACCACGCTAGCGCCGCCCACAAACCCCCTATCTACAACGCCGGAACGCAGATCCGGGGATTCCCCATCCTCCCGCCGCCGTAGCGGCCGGCGGAGGGGGAGGAATCCCGCGGATACGCCGGCGGCCGCCGGAAAACCCGAGTCGTCTCTGATCGCCTCTGCGCACTGTAGAGAGAGGGAGGTTCCAGAAATAACGAGCGAGTGTCGAACTGAATCCGTAAGCAAAAATCTTGAAAGCTGTGATGACGCTCGTGCGAAGCCAGAAGAAAAATCTTGGAGAATTTCTGCTGGAACCACCCGCTGCCATGTGGGCCCCACCTCCACCGCCGCGCGCCAGGCTCGGGTGCCAGCGACCGCGCGCCGGTGAACCAACTCCCCCAAACCATTACCCACACGGCCACACCGCACCGCCACGCAGACGCAGCGACGCCCCCCGTGCTCGTTCCTGCTCCGACGACGACGGCGCCACCACGCCAACCGACCAGCCAGCCTTGAGCCTTCCCGCGGAATCAAAATCCCCCGACCCCGACGCGCCACCCGTAGCCTCCCCGCCTTCTCCCTCCTCCCGCGCCTCTAGCCTCGCCTCGCGCTCGATCCGGATGGCGCCCCCCGGCGCAGCGGGGACCCCTCGCCGCCGGCGCTTCACCGCCGCTTTCGTCGCCGTGGCCCTCGTCCTCGCCCCGGCGGTCCGCCTCGCCGCGGGGAGGCCCGACAAGGAGACGCGGGAGAAGTTCTACGGCAGCCTCGTCACCAACGGCACACACAACGCCTCCGCGGCGGACAGCAGCATCGCCGGCATGTTCGGCCGCGTGCTCGACAAGGAGTTCGCCGACAGCGACACCCAGGAGGGTACGATACGATTCCCGGCCTCGGTCCTGCTACTCTAGATCTGCGCTCGCTTAGGGGATACTCTTTCTGTTGAATCACCCTGTGGAGGTTGTTGGTACTAGAAGATATTTTTTACTACAGCGAGTCATAGAGATATTTGAATCTGATGGCAATGGCCAATGTCTCTTGTGCGAACTTGTCTCGGACCATGAAAATTTGGGGTTTAACACCGCCTAATGCCTATATTGCATTACATACTTATGCTGTGCTCATGCTCTCGTAGTTTGAACTATTTTGTAGTAGCATAATACCACAGTGAATCCTTTTCTGTCATGGTGATGAATTGTTTTTCTCTTCATTTTGCAGTTCCGGACAAGAACAGCTTCAACAACAGCATCTCAGATCATCAAGTAGGTGTGACTTCCCTCTTACGTGCACGTTGCGTTTCCTTTACAAACTCACTTGTCCTCCATGAGGGATGGATGCTTGCCACAGAGTCATTCTCTGTGCTTTGCAAGTCATGTAGTAGTGCAAGGTGACCGGACATAGAAAGATTGGTTGTTTGGTACAACAAACACGATTGCATCAGGTTGTTACCTATGAGAATTGAAAGGAAAAGAGGTCCGGTGAGGAGATATTTCTCTTTTGAAATGAAATAGAAAAAACATCTAGAAACAATCATTGTTCATGAATGGCCCTGCTAATCATAAATATTTTAGCAGACCTGTACTTCAAAATAGTTCAGAGGCACCTCTGTCTTTCTATGTGGGTGTACAACAAACGATATTAAGTCATCTTTTGATGCTATGGGACCGATTTATATTGTAAATTTGAGGTCCTACTTAAACAAGTCTACTGGTATTGTTCCCAGTCTGCCATGATGTTAGTGTTGTGTATCTCCTTGCTTGTTTTCTCTTCAGTTCCTTGTCTACTTGCTCTCAGTAGATCTTGGACATTTGACGAAATTAATCTGCTCATGACGAACTTCGTGAAATAGGAAATTTTAATCTCACGCTGATTTATTTTGTATCCGATTAATTTGTTTTCTAAAAGTACTTTGCTTGTTGATAAAACTTATCTTTGTGTTTGTTCAGGCTGTTCTGGAGACTGTAGCTGTTATTACACACGACAAGAAAAATGATTCAGAGCTGGCGAAGTATGGATATAATATGAATAGGATCAGCTGTTAGAATCACTCATTCTGTAGCATCCTACTATGATACGTTTCTGACTTTGACAGTGGTTCTTGTGCAGTTCCTCAAGACCTTTCCAAATAGGTGATATGTTCGGGGGTCAGAATGAAAACTCTGATGACACGGAAACTGTGATAGACAAAGAGGTGTGCAAATTAACTTCATAACTAGAAGCATGTTTGTTTACCATTGAATCAGTTTGTTATTAGTTTGTTAATTGCTAACTGTAACTTTATGCAGGATAATGTTTTTGTGATGTCAAATCGTAAAACAAAGTATCCAACCCTTCAGTTAGATCTAAGGTCAGTGTTTCTTCATAGCTTGACCTTTATGTGGCATCTATAGTCTTCTGCTTGCCTGTAATCCATTCATAAAATTTTGGTATTGCAGATTGATTAAAGATCTGGTGGTTATAATTGTTTCAGCTACTGGCGGTGGTATCATATTCTCTTGTTTGGGGCAGCCGGTGAGTAGACCTGCGATACTTCAGTGCTAAGACGGCTTTACTTAAGTACGCCTGATTTGTGATTTCTTTCCAGGTTATTGTTGGCTATCTACTTTCTGGTTCTCTTATTGGACCTGGAGGCCTGAACTTGATCAGCGAAATGGTGCAGGTAAATGGTCATCAACAGCCTATGGATCACACTCCTATCCTATCATTATCCTAAGTCTCTGTGACTTCTGATATAATTTCTTATTCTATAGTTTTTTGGTGCATATTTTCTGAAACATGTCCACCAAAAAATTAGCATGCACATTTGCAAAAAACATCTTTTGTTCACTTAAGAGTCGTGATATATAATTTGATTGATCCAAATGAATAATCGTCCAAATTTATACTCCTGCCTTTTGTTTCATGCTTGAAAATAGTGTAACTGCCCCTTAAAATGAAAATATTGAATGAAGCACTATTTAAGAAATTATATCAGAAATAATGTCCTTTCACCTCGTAAGGATGCTATTGAAATGAGTACTGCATCTATCCTAAATTCTTCTGTCCATCTCAGGTGGAGACCTTTGCACAGTTTGGTGTGGTGTTTCTTCTTTTCGCTCTTGGTCTTGAGTTTTCACTGCCAAAGGTACTTCAGAATGACATGGCTAATGGCTTTGGTCCAGTGCTTACACCTTTTAGTATATTTTTCATAAATGTATATGATGTGTCAGTTCTGACCATGTTTTTCATTTATATCAGTTGAAAGCGGTTGGCCATGTTGCTGTGCTTGGTGGTCTACTTCAGATTGCTTTGTTCATGTTCTTGTGTGGCTTAACTGCTGCGGTATTGCATTAGCCATCAATTTCTTACTCATCTATGTTTTTATCTATACCGTTCTGTGAGAGAAAAGACACTTAACTAAATGTAACTTTTTAATTTTTCCAGTTGTGCGGTGCTAAATTATCTGAGGGAGTATTTGTTGGCACTTTCTTGTCAATGTCATCTACTGCAGTGGTAATTATGTTCGTTCAATATGGCTATTGTTCATTCGTGACTTTCACAGTTTGCACCCTTTTATGTCACTTTTGGGATGTTGGATCTGCATTTGACCTAGAGTTAGGGGAAATGTGGTTGAAATGTTGGGCTTGGCCCAATTGTACAAACCAGTGTTTGCAAAAAAATAAAAGAGTTTTTCATTCATATATCTGTGAACCTTAAATAATGCGAGTCTTCAAACTGGTACAACCATCGCAGGTTTCCAAGTTTTTGGTGGAAAAGGGTAGCACGAATGCGCTTCATGGTCAAGTTACAATTGGTACCCTTATCCTTCAGGTTTGGAATTCATCCAATTATTTCATCTATCTACTTTTTTACAGTCTATAACTGGTATTAAATGTCAACATCCATAGCAATCTTGATAAAGAAACAGCATAATCACTAGAGACCTTTATTTCAGTTGCAAGGTTAGGAACTTCTGATATATATCTACTGTAACTTCTCAACTCGGAACAAATTTAGCCAACCTTCACTAGTAGTACCCCTCCTTGGATACGAGTCTGTTCTATCATGCTATAAGTGTGTTAATACTTGGTAACTTGGTATGCACTGTGTAACAATGGTTTGTGATATCCGGGCCACACGCAGTACAGGCGCCAACCCTAAAGTGCTATTTATGTCAATATTTCAAGTATAGGGAGATGAGACAGACACTGACTACTGAGACCGAAAGGATTGATAGGCATCAATTAAGTTTAGTTTCTCTTTTAATAAGGATTTATGAAATTCAAGAGTCAGTTATTGCTTGGGATGCCAGTTTGATGACTAGTATCGTATAACTGTGTTCAGCTGAGATGGTCTTTGATATCCGGGCTACACGCAGTACAGGCGCCAACCCTAAAAGTGCTATTTATTTTAATATTTCAAGTATAGGGAGATGAGACAGAAACTGACTACTGAGACTGAAAGGATTGATAGGCATCAATTAAGTTTAGTTTCTAATAAGGATTTATGAAATTCAAGAGTTAGTCATTGCTTGGGATGCCAGTTTGATGACTAGTATCGTATAACTGTGTTCAGTTGAGATTCAGATATCATGTTCCTTTTTCTCCAGGACTGTGCAGTTGGCCTGCTGTTTGCTCTCATTCCAGTTCTGGGTGGTTCAAGTGGCATATTTGCAGGAATGATGTCAATGGGAAGACTGTACGACTATTATCAGAATAGCTAGTTTGCAAAAATCCAAATTCTGTGATTGTATTGCTATATCAGTGCCTTGAGTAATGCATAATGTTTTCTTGTGCAGGTTGCTTGTGCTATCCATATTTGTATCAGTTGCGTATATGATGACCTGGTCAATTGTTCCTCGATTCTTGAAACTGATGGTTCAGTTATCATCACAGGTTGGGTGCACTCGGTTGTTCCTCGTCTGTTCCGGCGCTGATTTTATTATTTGTGTTCTTAGATTCTTCATATTTCTGA
Source organism: Poa pratensis (assembly GCA_947311845.1). Classification (NCBI taxonomy): domain Eukaryota; kingdom Viridiplantae; phylum Streptophyta; class Magnoliopsida; order Poales; family Poaceae; genus Poa; species Poa pratensis. The sequence goes on along the minus strand of CAMZMU010000045.1, from coordinate 66,474,357 downwards.
CCAGTCTGGTGCCACCTTTTGTTCTACCCTTCTACCTGAATGTATGCACATTTGGGACATGTGTTGGACGGGGGGGGGGGGGGGGTGTGCTTGGCACACTACTTGACTAGGCTTATTAAGGACCCTATTACAGTGTTATTATTGTATGCATTATATGATGTAGGATTTTTTTTTATTCGACCAATTGACGTTACAAACACTTATATGTTCTATTCCTCAGGGATGTCATGACATAACCAAAAAAAACTTTCAGTATTTTATGATGTTCTTTCAGTGTTTAACCTCTCTTGCCAATTTGTTTTTCTTACCTGTGCAGACAAATGAACTGTATCAGTTGGCTGCTGTCGCTTTTTGCTTGTTGCTAGCCTGGGTAAGGTTATTTTGCTTCATTTCTTAAATAACATTCTGTGATTGGCTTTAGTATGACTCTTATCAAAGCAGCATAAAAAATGTTATTAGTATCGAATTCTTGCCTGTGCAATAGTTGTACATGTTTCGCCAAAGCATTTATTTTGCTTGAGAAATAAGCAGGAGTACAGGCTTTTCCCAAAGCTATTCTTTTTCATTAGCAATGAAAATGGACCTGGAATTCCTGCTATTCTCATGTTTGACGTCAACACTCAGTAGCCCTGGTAGTTTGCTCATAGTTGAGATACAGATACATGACAGCTCATACAATCGGCATTAAACAATATTTGCAGTTTTTAGGGGGCAAGCAATTTATTTATTGTCTTGAAGAACTATTTAATGTTATACTTGATTGCATGAGAGTATCACAAATACGTTGAACAAGCCCATGCTAGTATACGATGTCGCTGTCATGGGGATAGTTGTCCGTATAATGGTTCTTGTTGCCCTCTCGCTAGTTTTTATTGGCACCGATTTCACTTCCATCAACATTCGTGCTATTACCTGCAACATCAATTCTGTAAATAGGCTGATGTTATGTCTTTTTATTTGCCAGTGCAGTGATTATCTTGGATTGAGTCTTGAACTGGGCTCATTTCTTGCTGGAGTTATGATATCCACCACAGATTTTGCTCATCATACTTTGGAGCAGGTGCTATTCTACATCTTGTTTGGTACTCCTATGCCATGATTTGACTTTAGTGGGCCTTAGTGTTCTTTTGTTTCTTTACTTATGTTGTCAATGTAACAATTTAGACCAATTTGGATGGACCTGCCAGTTTGCTTGTACTGGAACTGGTGCGGTATCTTACATAGTATTGCGTTGTAATGATTGAAGCTGGATATAATTTCCACCTGAACTCTCATTCTCTATCTAAAATGTATTTTGTTTTTAAGGTGGAAGCAATACGTAACTTATTTGCGGCACTCTTCCTTGCAAGCATCGGCATGCTCATACATTTTAAGTTCTTGTGGCATCATGTTGACATATTACTCGCAGCTGTTATACTGGTTATAATAGTTAAGAGTATAGTCATAACTGCTGTCATAAAAGCATTTGGATACAGCATAAGAACAGCTTTTGTCGTAAGTATCTCTCTCTTTGTGTTTTTCCATGAGTATCTGCAAGAAATAAACCTGTTCTCACTGTTTAATTTTTTCTCTTACAAAGGTTGGCTTATCATTAGCTCAGATTGGAGAGTTTGCTTTTGTGCTTCTGAGCCGTGCTTCACATCTTCATCTTATTGGGGTAAATTATATTCATCTCATTCTTAAGTTCTCATTCAAGCATTTATATCCTCGCCACACATGCTTGATGCAAAGTTCTTACCAATTCTTTTTTGTATAGGGGAAAATGTATCTGTTGTTACTGGGAACAACAGCTCTTAGCTTGGTAAGTTCATTTTGTCATATGATGGGCCTAGGTGTTCCGTACACGCTTAGTCACTTTCTTTTTGTTTCTTGCTGCAGGTAACAACTCCCCTCATTTTCAAACTAATTCCTGTGGTAATGCACCTTGGCATCCTTATGCGTTGGTTCCCCTCAGAAAGCGGTGTACAAAATGAGGTATGTTTCTTAGCTCTTTGCTAACAGTGCAACTACTGAATATAATATTGTTCCGTCATCTTTGCTGACGGACAGTCAAACACTATACTCCTGTTGACGATGCATATAAATATAAAACTGTGTGGCGTCACTTAGGACAAACTTGTAATTACCTCGTATCAAAACATGGTTTTGCTCCAACATATTCTTGACAAAGATGTTGTGATAGGGGATGGAGTGGCCATGCATGTTTCCCTATTCTTTTCTACATTACTTGACCCACTTTGTAATTGTTCCATTCTTCCTTTTTGAGCTTCATAGAATCTAAAATAGTAAATTTTGTCCTCATCGAATCTGATCTGGTTAAATACCTGTTTAGTCTGTCAGAAATTTTAAGCATTAAGTTCTAGTGTCAATTACCAGTCAGTTTCATCCTTTCTAGTTTCATATCTGATCATATTTCAGCTGCCTTTACAGGAAAAATCAACCATACTTGATGTTTACAGCAGAACGCTCTAACACTGCAAAGCCAAGACACACATTCCACTGACAGCGATTTATCTGTGCACCGACTCTCTGCACATGTCGCGGAAGACTGCACGAACAGTTCCATCATTTTCCTCCACGGCAGCATAGTGAAGGCACGACGCAGTGACTAAAGATAACATTTTGAACGCCCGGGGACTGACTCGTATATCAATTAAATCCAAAAACAGAGTTTGTACATACTGTACATGTTGTAGACTTGACATATTCTTTATACGGTAAGGCCCTGGGCCTTGGTTTTGTACCATTCTTGCCAACTCAAGTCAATCTTAGGAGTTAGATAGGGATTTTGTATGATGCGCCTCAGATGTACCAGACGAGTGACATGTACTATTTTCCCATCAGAAGGTAGTGGGAAATCTGTATGTTATATATCGGCAGTTGCTTATTGCTTGAATTACCAGGTGACCTGGTCTATCTGCTCCTATCAATGGCTATTTCATTGTTTTGAACATCATTACTCTCATATCCTGACATTATGTGCTGTGAAGTAGTTTTTGAGTGACCAGCAGCACAGAAGTAATTTTGTTAGATGGTTGTCAGATGCTAGTGGAAATAAGCCAGTAAATTTTGAATTAACAGATTTTTGTAATGTGCTTGCACTCATTATATGTTGCATCTCAGGTTACTACAAAAATAATGACGGACTTTGACCCTTTTTTCGGTTGGTTCTCGACCTGATCTTGTCTCTAGATAGGACTGCTTGAAGGACATACGCCACATACATACGTACGTGCCAAGGTAGATTCTGTATTGGTCCAGATGGACGAGTAGCGACGGAAGGAAACGGATCAAGGTAGATTCTGTAATCCGAACGTGACGGGATGCGTTCTGATCCGTGTTATGATCCAAAATCATGGACGGATACGTTCTTAGGTGTTCTGATTCGATTAACAGATCTGTTCCGATTCTGCTTCAACCTCTCTCTCCTATAGTATAATCTGTGCGCCGCCGCAGGAGTAACTAACTAGGTGATGAGTACTACTACGATGGAAACCGCACGGCACTGGTCCGGGCTGCCGGAAGATCTCCTGCTCATCGCCATGGTGGCCATGGATGTCCCCGACGTGGTCCGCTCGGGATTCGTCTGCTCCGCCTGGCGCTCCGCCTACCATACGTTCCGTAGTCTCCGCCTCCCACGCCCAACCAGCCGCCGTGCCTGCTATACCCCGACGCCGGCTTGCTCTACTCCCTGTCCATCAACGCCACCTTCCGCCTGCCCCCGCTTCACAGCGTCGTCGGATCGGCGCACGGGTGGCTGTTCACCACCGACAAGGCCGCAAACCCTTACCTCCTCAACCCCATGACCGGCGTCCGGGTCGCTCTCCCGCCCGTCACGGGCCTCGAGCGCGTCAAGAGCAGCTTCTTGGACGGCGAGGGGAACACCGTGTACGACGTGGACTGCGCGTGGGACGGAGGGCCCGACATGCAGCACGTCACGGCGCACAGGGCGAGAGACTGGATGTACCGCCGGGTGGCCATCTCCGGCGCCGCCGCCACGGCGGCGTGCATCGTCTTGCTCGTGCACAACCCGCACGGGGAGCTCTCCTTCGCCAGGCCAGGCGATGAGCGCTGGACCCCGCTCCCCGAGCTCAGATGGTACGACCCTGGTTTCGCCAGCGTCGCCCACGACGTCGAAAAGACTGGCTTGTTTTACGTGCTACGCGCCGCCGGCAACATGCATGCTCTGGATCTGAGCGGCCCGTCGCCGGTGACGCGGCTCGTGACGGTCACGTCGAGAGACCACGGCCCTAAGCACAGTCACTACCTCATCCCCACGCCGTGCGGCCGCACCATCTTGCTGGTGACGAGACGCCTGCTCAGGTCCGTCGAGTTTCCGGTGGAGGAGGAGGAGAACAGCTCCGAGGATAGGCGTCGCTCCAACTCCGTCACGACCGGCATATCCATCGAAAAGTTTTGGCTCGACAGGACATGGGTAGAGAGGCCGAAAGGCGTGGGGGACAATGCTCTGTTCCTTGGCCGCAACTCGGCCGTGTGCTTTCCCGTCGCGGCTACCCCGCGCTGAAGCCGAACTGCGCCTATGTGGTCGACGATTGTGAGCAGCTCACTCTGCCCGTCACGCGGAGGGACTTTGGTTTCTGGGACTTCGACAGCGGAAGCCTGCACAAGCTCGGCGATATGTGGCCGCCTTTCCCTCCATGGTCGGATACGTCAATTCCTATCTGGATCACACCCTCTCTTTACAAGCTAAAGTGTTAAAAAGCATTCTTGACGATTTTGCTCACACCACGGGACTCAAGATTAACTTCTCTAAATCCACTTTCGTCCCAATAAACCTTACTGCACAAGAGGGAGTGGAAATCGCTGCAGCTCTTGGATGCGGGGTGGCTGCCTTCCCACAAACTTACCTTGGCTTGCCACTCTCTGATGACAAGCTGCCTAGGGAAGTGTTTTTACCTTACATCTCAGCGATTCAACTTTACTATGGATTTCATAACCATAGGAGGAAGGCTTACATTGACAAAGTCAGTTCTGTCAGCGCTTCCTGCATACCTTATGTCATGCATCAAATTGCCCCAATGGGTTATCGAGGAAATGGAAAGCTACTCAGAGCTTTCTTCTGGAAAGGTAAAGATTCACTCAATGGTAGCGACTGCCTAGTTGCTTGGGATTTCCTTTGCAGAGACGTGAAGGAAGGAGGTCTGGGCATAAAAAATCTACAGATACAGAATACATGCTTACTAGCCAAATTCGTTCACAGACTTCTAACTGAGCCAAATTCCCCATGGGCAAGATGGACAAGGACGGCGCATATCCAGAACAAAGACCTGGGTGACAAAATCCATGGCCAAACCAGAGCATGGAAACAGATAAGTGACCTGGTGGACACATACAGGAATACTACATGCGTTCAAGTTGGCAACGGAATCTGCACTTCTTTTTGGAAGGATAAATGGACAACTAAGGGGCCTTTCTCAACTCAATTCCCTGTCCTTCTCTCATGCTATTAGACCAAATATCTCTGTTTTCGATTGTTGGCAGAACGGAGCTTGGTCTATTCCTCTAGTACACATCACCTCTGACAGAGCAGAGCATGAAAGAGAGGCGCTGATGTCCTTTTTAGCTGCATGTTCTCTTGACAGTGAAGTGCTGGACATAAGAGGATGGAGGATGAACGAACAAGACACTTTCTCGGTCAAAAATCTATATAAGCTCATGAACTGGGGAGGTATCAATCATGTGACAGCTGAGACGGTTTGGAAATGTGCAGCCCCCAAAAAAGGAAAAATGTTTGCTTGGCTGTTGACAAGAGGTAGAATCAAGGTTAGAGCTAACCTCCTCAAGCAAAAAATTGTTGATGATGACTCGTGCCCTTTTGGTTGCAACGTAAGCGAGACAGTTGAGCACTTTGCGCTAGAATGCAACCGTACCAAACAAATTCAGGCCAACATGGGGATCCAGCTGCAGGGGGTCACAGGGCTAGAAGATATCTATGGAAAAGCTAGAGAAAACTGTCCTTCCAACAAAAGAAATGCCCGGGACATGGTGCTTACTGCAACCCTCTGGACTATATGGCTCACTAGAAATAGAAAAGTCTTCGACGAGATCGATTTGCCGGTGCAAGCTGCGACCAGGCAATGCGTTGATACTTGCAGGCTCTGGGCGCATAGGGCAAATGAGAAGGAGAAAAAAGCACTCCTCCGATGGGCTGAAGAGTGGGATGTCTAAACCCCTGCTTTTTCTTTAGCTCTCTGTTTCTCTCTGTAAGCTACCTTGCATGTAACGAACTACTGAGCTGCCTTAGCTCTTGTTTTTAATGATAAAATGAGGAAGGGGGTGTGTTCCCCTTCCGGTTTTAAGCTTCAAAAAAAAAAGTTCCGCATGTGGAAGCGAAGTTTTGGCTCTCGGGCACACTGCTGCCGTTTTTTTTGAATTTTTTGAAAATCGTACTTTTTTGCTTCAAAAAAATCTGCATTTTTTTACACAACAAGATATACATGTTATGTAGGTACGCAAGAAATTTCCTAAGAAAATAATAAATTTTGTGGCCTACAGAAAAAAGATAAATTTCTGACAGAAAATCCATACTATTGTTACTTGTTGCTGCTCCCGAAATTTGTTATTTTTATGTAGCTCGTAATACGATTTGTTTTTCTCAAATGATTTGTACCGTACGTAGATGACATGCATATACATCAGCTAGTATTTTTTTTGGATTTTTTGAAACTCGTTTAATGTTTTTCATTTTTTTTTTTGAAAAAGCGGGTGCACTGGTGCCCGAGCTCCAAAAGGGGTTTCCGCATGTACACTAGCATTAATAACCAAATGAAGAAGTGGTTCCAGATGCAAACTTGCAAGAAGTAAAGCACACACATTCATACATGCATCTTATGTAACATGAGACTCGCTTCCAAAAATCTTTAAGAAACAATCGTGTTGCAGATATAGGAACTGTTACACAGGCAATGCCAAAAGATCTGACAGGCGCGCCGATAATGCAATTCGTTGGCATTGTTGCTGCACAACCAGTGAAGCATGATACATATTGTCAGAATGTCAGTCAGGTCTAATGAACTGCTATGCTAAAATTATCCACATGCATAATTCACGAGAAAGTAGGTCTCACTCGAGTGAGAATTAAGTTTTTGACCCGAAACCGAGCTCTGCCATTGCATTATAGATAGAAGAAAAAGGTACAATCCCTGCAAACAGGTGTAATTACAGACCCAATAGGGTGGAAAGCAGCAAAACAAGGAAAACTACTCCCAATAGGCTTCCTTCAGGAGGGCAATATCATCTCGAACTAGCTGGAAAACCCCTCTGGCATTCAATGAAACACCGTGAAACGTAAGCCTGTTTCGTTCCTTCCAAAGTTTCCAGGCCACATAAGCCGCCAGCCTGCAGTCCTGTGCCCGGCTAGCAGTCGGCGCCTAGCTCTCACTTAGATGAGCCCATCCAGTTACATGTGCAACTGAGAAAATTTTAATTGTAACTTACGAATCACAATAGAAATCTGATGGGATTAGATTTGAGTGAGATTTAACTTAATTCTCACTCGAGTGAGGAATAGCAAAACGGCATGAGAAAACATGGCAATGTAGAAAAGAGCACCCCACTAGCATTTCATTATCTTAATTTCACCATTTTTAATGAATAGACTAGACAAAATTCATGTGCTAGTGAACTGATAAGCACTTTTTCACCATTTTTAATATATAGACAAGACAACATTCATATCACAACTACTTATCGATGACCGGCCTAAAGAAAAAAAAAATCATACATGTACAGCTCGTTTACTCTTGGAGTGGCGTTGTTAAAGACAAAGTTATTCCTCAATCTCCAAAGACGCCACGAGATTCCGGTGGCTGGTACTTTATGTTTGTAGTAGTACGAGCTGTTGCGGGTGCCCGAGCTCTGCCGGAGCATGTTTGAACGACGTCAGGTGGGCTACTGATTCGCGGGGCATCGAAGTTCTCCATGCTTCTAACCTGAACCGATGTTCACTTCACACAGTTTCAAGCTTGTTTTCGTGTGCGTTTCGTTTCCGTCCATGCCCTCAATAAGTTTTTGATTACAAAACTAAAAAGCGGATCGCTCACATTAAAGCTGGAATAGCTCAGTTGGCCAGAGCGTGTGGCTGTTAACCACAAGGTCGGAGGTTCGAGCCCTCCTTCTAGCGTCATTTTTCATTTTATTGGTATGATAAAATTTTAATTTTGTTTATCATCATGTGTTCTTGTACCCCTTCTAGCGCCATTTTTCATTTACTATTTTATTTTGTTTATCATCATGTGTTCGTGTACCCTCCTTTCGAAAAATGCCATTTCAGAAGATTATTATCTAAGAATGAGAGGAACATCTTCCGTTTCTTACCATGTGCATTGTCGGAGGTTCGAGCCCTCCTTCTAGCGTCATTTTTCATTTTATTGGTATGATAAAATTTTAATTTTGTTTATCATCATGTGTTCTTGTACCCTTTCTAGCGCCATTTTTCATTTACTATTTTATTTTGTTTATCATCATGTGTTCGTGTACCCTCCTTTCGAAAAATGCCATTTCAGAAGATTATTATCTAAGAATGAGAGGAACATCTTCCGTTTCTTACCATGTGCATTGTCCTTAAAATGGAAAATGATTTTGACCTGCTTGTAAAATGCACGGATATAAATTTCTTTGTTACTCCGGCAGATACAGATGCAAAAATGAACAAGAAACAGAAGATCCATACATAGAGAAGTAACAACAGGCTGACTGGTACACACACAAATCCACTGTTTGTTTGTCTTGAAACAACACAGGAGATTCTTTCACAAAACACAAACAGTACAACCTCGCCAAGACGCAGGCCAGCTAGGCTTCCACTTCCCAGCAAGCAAAACCAACCTCGCAAAGCTTCCTCGACCAATAATGGGGATCTCACTCACACCACACCACATGCACACGGTACAGTTCGCCCATGTGCCGCAACCACCACGCAGCCGCGCACTCAAGAACACACAATTAAAAACCTCTTGATGAGTTCCTGAAAAGACAAACAAACACTGTCATTAACAGGAGCAGTTGGCGTCAACTTGCACGACAAATCTAACCAATTAACTGGTGCAGAAGTGCAGATGTACTGCTAAACAAAGCTCAGTGTACTAAAGTGTCGAGGCATTACCACTGAGGACAGCGAGGCGGAGGAGAGGCTCTTCTTCCTGACATCACCGGCCGAGAACCCTTGTCCGCAGCCCAGCTTGCGGCTCAGCATCATCAGCTCCTCCAGCGTGAACGCGCTCCTTGGAGGGCTCCACGGGTTGGTCTTCTGCTGATGATCGTCGTCGACGTCGTTGGCCACCTCCCAGCTCCGCTCCGATGGTGCCCGGGGGAACTGGGACTCCCTGGCCGAAGTGTTCCCACTGGAGTTGCTGTAGTCTTCTGAATCTGAAAACGAGTACCAGGTGCCACCACGACGACTCGACCCGTCCGTGTATTCTGCGATACCGGATGCCTTGTTGTCGTCGGGAAACCCGAAGGCTTCAAGATCGAACCCCAGCGTGTACTCTTCATCGCCGTCGGCTACAAAAGGGTTCAGTGAGTAAGAAGATGCTGAGAAGCCGGCATGATGACCAGGCGGCGCATGAAGTGGCAACTCGTCTTGTAGCGGCTTCCCAGGCTTCTCTTCCCACTGGAACGGCACACTGACAACAAGCTTGAGCGGGGATGGGCAGGAGAAGACTGGTGATGGCACTGGCTTGGAGATCGCCCAGTCCTTCTTCGGCGCGCCGGGCTTCACCTCCCAGAGAAATGGGACTGAAATCTGCTGCTTGGCGCGCTCCCTTGGATTGAATTCAGGCAGCTCAAACTCCTCGGCCATTTGGAATATGTGGATTGGGATATGATATTTGGATTGTTGCAAACCTTGTATATAGTGCTGGTATATGTAGGAGGGATATTTTGTGGATTAGATGAGCTGCCCCTGCATCAAAATGTTTGTTCAACTGTTCCCTTTGCTGAACCTGCAGCTACAAGCTTGATGGTACAACATTAGACAGTAACAACTCCTCTTTAGCTCCTATAGATAAAGTAGCTCAGACCATGGACCAAAAAGGCTCTCAAAATCAGAGCAGTCGCTCTTGAAATATTTGCACTTTGTATTGGTCTACTTGGTACCAAAAAATACTAAGACAGTATCCTAAAGAGGGATTAGTAATTTGACCATAATAGAGAACTATTCAGAAAACAAATATAAGAAACACTATTTGATAACGAGCAGACAAATCTAAATACATTTCCAATCTGGGGCCACAGTAAAGAATAAAAGAAGAATATGATCTTCATCTTTAAAAAAAAAAAATCAGAAAAAGCTTTGCCTGTTGTAACATCCTATTCTGCTACTATGTTCCAGATAGCAGAACATCAAGAATTAGTTCTAACCGATTCCAAGTACTGCACCACCTCCGCCATGCTTGGTCGGCTTGATGGTGTGTTGGAAGTGCATACCAGTCCTAATTTGAGCACTTGGACCAACTCAGCTTCAATAAATCCTCTCAGGCTGCGATCAAAGCAGTCGGATTTAGTTCCATCCTCCAGTATCTCTCTAACATAATCGTGCAAAACTACTGCTGTTGCAGCACCAGGGCTGTCCACTGGTTTCCGCCCTGTCACGATCTCAAGCAATACCACCCCAAAGCTAAATACATCGCTCTTATCGCTGTACCTCGAGCTCGGGGATGCTAGCTCCGGGGCAATGTACCCAGTGGCAGCATGAAATCTGCTCAGTTCAAAGCTACCTAGAATAGGCAACAACTTGCCAAATCCATAATCAGACAACTTGGCTTCATATTCTTCATCCAACATAATGTTGGAGGACTTGACGTTGAGATGCAAGACTTGTGGTCGGCAATCATGGTGAAGATATGCAAGTGCACGCGCCGTTCCAAGTGCAATCTTGAATCTCCGTTCCCAGGAGAGCTCACATCCGCTGCTGCTTCCGGAAAATGCACGGCGACGGTTCCCGTGGAGGTGATCATATAAGCTCCCTTTGGCCACAAATTCTGATAGAATCAACTGCATCGCGGACGACCAGTAGTAACCCTGGAATGTGACCAGATTGGGGTGGTTGAGGTCAGGGCCGGGCCGGCAAAAATTGGGGCCTTGTGCCAAATTCTAAAATGAGCCCTACCTAGGAAAGTATTGAAGGAGTCATACCCATCAATAGCCATTGGAGTTACTCTCCTACAAGCTTATTAACTATGAAACTCACTTGGTCGAACTATTGCTCTTGGGTGAGGGACGGGGGAAGAGGCGAGATGATGAGTGCACGACGCTACAGACGAAGGCTGAGCCACTGGAAGTCGTTCACTGCGTATAATTTAGAAAACCACAGTGGTGGCTAGACAATGAGTGTCTCAGTTTAGCGGTTTGCTCGTTGGACCAACGGTTCAAATTGTTCACTCAATGGTTAATTAAAGATAAAGTAAAATCCAATACTAGTATGAAAATGCGTGCTAGTAATTAATTTGGAGGGTCTACAGGATTTAATAAGGATGCATGCGTACATATCACTAATACTCGTTCGCACTGATGACTTGCTTCAGCCTTCAGCTGTGAGTTAACATGAGGTCGCTGGCCGTATATATCAAATCGTGGCTGACGCAAATTTATTTTTCTAGGGATGTTACTTGTGTGCATCGAAAGATGGGCCCCAAAAAGACTGGGGCCCTGTGCCGGTGGCACACTCCGCACACCCCTTGGCCCGGCCCTGGTTGAGGTTACCGAGCTGGCCCATCTCATGTTCAAACTCATCCTGGTTTGTCAACCTTCCTAGTGTCTCCAGTTTCTTCACAGCAATGGACAACCCATTCTCAAAGGTTGCCTTGTACACCGTACCGACCGACCCTCCACCAACAAGGCAATCTTTGTCAACCAGTGCCTTAGTTCCTTCCTCCCAATCTTCATACCTTGAAGGCAAGCTCTTGGTGAAAAGCACCAACTTCCCAATGATGGCATTGTGGCCTGGAGATACATTCGGTGTGCTCTCAGAGACCAGCACCGCCTCCTCCTCCTTCCCTTCCTGCTCCTCCTTACTCCTCCTTGTATATGCCTTAACATTCATAGCGCAAACGATGCAAACCCCGATAAGTATAAGGGCCGCAGCGACAATGACGATTATGACAGCGACAGACAGCCGTCTTGCTCGCCGTGCGCCACCACACAGATTGTTCAATGGTGATCCGCATAGTAAAGGGTTCCCCATGAAGGCTGTGAAGCCGAAATTCTGCAAGACCGGAGCAGAAGGGATGGTGCCGGAGAGGCCGTTGAATGAAACGTTGAAATGTGTCAGTTTGGAGAGGTTGCCAAGATCTGAGGGGATTTGGCCATTCAGTCGATTCTCGGATAGGTCCAGGAGATCAAGGTTGGTGAGCTGAGCAAGCGACACCGGAATGTTCCCCTCGAGTTGGTTCCTGTGGAGATCGAGCATCTTGAGGTAAGTCAAGTTGTTGAGCGTGTCCGGGATCACTCCTTGCAATTTGTTGCCAGACAAATTCCTGCAATGATTCAGTTTAGTATTGTGCTACACACAAATTAGGACTAAATTGTGTACTGCTGAACAAACACTCACAGCTCAAGCAGGAACTGGCATTTGCTGAGGGACCCCGGGATGTCTCCGGTGATAGCAAGACCAGCAAGGTCGAGCGTGACAAGCATCTCGATTCCTCCAAGCTCAGCGGGAATTGAACCGGTAATGCCCGCATTGCCGGCTAACCTGAGCACGGAAAGGGACCGGAATGTCCCAAACACCGGCGGTATGTCTCCGGCAAGAGCATTCGCCCCCAAATCCAACACCCTGAGGTTGCTGCAATTCACCAGGCTCTCCGGGACCGGGCCGGCGAGCCGGTTCCCCGACGCATCGAAGTAGGAAAACTTGCCGCCGCACGTCGCTATGGTGGGGATCTGGCCGTCGAAGGCGTTGGAGGAGACGTTGAAGTAGGTGATGTTGACGAGGCTCAGAAGCCCGAACGGCGCGGCCCCGGAGAAGCGGTTGCTCCCGACGTCGAAGAGGTCGATGCTGCGGCAGTCGGCGAGCTTGTCGTCGGATATAGCACCGGAGAGGGAGTTGCTGCGGACGGAGATGTAGTTCAGCTCGGGTGGCGCGCAGAGGCGGTCCGGGAGCTCGCCGGAGAGGCGGTTGTAGGAGAGGTCGAACCCGGCGAGGCGGGAGCAGTTCCCGATGCCCGGCGGGACGGCGCCCGCGAGGTCGTTGTGCGCGAGCGAGACGTAGCGGAGGCGCGGCGGGCAGGGGAGAAGAGCGCGGGCGGGATCGAGCCCGAGAAGGCGTTGTAGGAGAGGTCGAGGAGGCGGAGCCACGGGAAGGCGCCGAGAAAGGCCGGGATCTCGCCGGACAGCGCGTTGCGGCTGAGGTTGAGCTTGTGGAGCGTGGGGGCGAGGGCGGAGTAGGTTGCGGGGACCCCGCCGGAGAGGCGTTCCCGAAGAGCGAGACGGACTCGAGGGCCGGGAGGCGCGGGAGGGACGGGAGAGCGGGCCGGCCAGGCGGGTGTTGTGGAGGCGGATGCGCTGGACGGCGCCGGTGGAGGGGTCGCAGGTGACCCCCGCGTAGTCCGCGCACGGGTCGGCGGTGGGCGTCCAGGAGGCGAGCACGGCGTCCGGGTCCGCGGTGATGGCCGCCTTGAAGTCCAGCAGGGCCCGGCGCTCCGCCGCCGTGGCCGCGCCGACGCCCGCGCAATGCAGCGCCGCCGCGACCGCCAGAGACAGCAGCGCCGGCAGGGCGAGGGATCGCCGGCTCGGGCTCATCGCGACAGCAGCAGCATCAGCGGACGGGCTGGCGGTCAGTGGTAAGTAAGTAGAGTCGGAAGTTAGCCGGTGAGTGAGTAGGTGGCGGTGGGTGGCGCGCGTAAATGTGCGGGCGCCAGGACAAACTGCCACTTCCCCCGGCGGCTCGCAGCTAGGCTAGGCTAGTTGCCTTGACGTCGGTCGTCGGACTCGGGTACTGCCGGGGGTTACAGGAAAAGTACTGAAATCAAGGCGGAAAACAGCGGTGCTTTCGGGGTCAAACCGGCGAGGTAGATGGGAGGAACTATGATGTGGGAGATCGGTTTAGGAAAAGGAGCACGCCGGTGCGCGTGTGGCCCATGGCCCTGATCCAGGCGCAACTGCGAAGGCAAAGCGGCAGGTTTGGGTGGGGAGGAGTTGGGCGGGGGCAGAGGGGTGGTGGTGACTGGTGGCCGGTGGGGGAGAATCTCCGGCTCGCTGGCGCACAGCAGGATCGGTCAGGTCGCTGTATGCAACGCTGTTCCCGTGCGAGTCGCCACGCTTTTCTTCGTTGGATCCAAAAAAAATACAATCGGGAATTTTGTTGCATAAAATCACAACCATAAATATATTTTTTCACACTCCAACAGATTTTGGATTAATTTGTTGAACAACGCCCATTAAATTGTCATTAGCCTTTTTACGGGTAACCTGTCATTAGCCTCGTTTTAAACACAGTACAAACGCTCATATAACACGCACACGCTCACCTCTATGAACACGCACCCCACCCTTATAAGCACCTCCGAAGAACTGAGCCGACGGTCGGGTCTTAAGATTGACAAAGTCACCACAGGCGTCTCGCTGCCGACGGGAACGTCCCCTCCCACTAAAAAATATCTCGCATCTTTGATCATTAGTTTCACGGTTTTGTTATTTCTCGATCGAGTGAGAATTAAGTTAAATCTAACTCAACAAACACAAGCGGGTAACCACTTAGGGAACCAGGACCTGGTATCTACTGATTCCAGCGGAGTCACTTACTCTCGGAGGGAGCACCGGTTCTTGAAATCCATTAGTAGTACACCTAGGCATGCTAGTTTCGTCATATTTACATCGTGATTCGTACGTGAGTTGTACACTCGGTTGCAACTCAGTTTTTCTCCAATTGCACATGGTTGCACATAGACTTCAACTGAGATTTATCCGGTTACACATGAGTTGCAAATAAAATATTCCCATGTACACATGGGTTTCACATGAGTGGCAAATTAGATTTTCCTAGTTGCAAGTAAGCCGCACATGAGTTGCAACTGAAATTTTCTAAGTTGCATATGGATTACACATGAGTTGTACTGAAACTGAATGACATCGTGTGATTGAGAGTTAAGTCAATTCCCACTTTGATAGAGCCATAGTAGCGCCCGTTTAACCACTTGTGTCCACTTGTAGGTCCATCCGGTGAATCAACACATGAGGGAACAACATTGTGCCTTCATTGACGACTGATCAAAAAATCCTCGTCGTCGGTCATGCGCCGCCGTCGCGAGCTCTTCGGCTACGAGTCAGTCGCCGGCTCCGAGTCTATCCATGCCACTCGGGTGACGCCGACGCCTATCACCGGGCCGTTGGGTTAATGGTGAAGACGGGCGCACCCAGGTCGCGTGGTGGCTCAGCATTGCTCCCTCTTGCTGCAACGAGTCGAACGGGTCTGGATTAAACCATTACGTCCAGCAAATCCATTCTCCAAGTGGGATCTAGTGATGACTAAACTACTGGTTAAAGAGAGTAATGAAAGGTTATTTGTTTTGTACAACTAATTGCCCCAAAGTCCGGTGTTTTGTGAAAAGATGTTTATTGTTTTGTGCAACAAAATTTCGAATTGTTGGTTTTATGTGCAATTTACTGACTAGCACAGGACGAAACACGGTACATACACATACACCACGCGTGTACCGGTAAGCTACTGCGGTTAAGTGGCTGCGCCGTACCGGTACTGCTCTGTACGGCGATCTGGAGATCGTGGAGTGTCAATGCCGAGCCCTGCCCACACGGATCGGGAAGGCCGCTTCTGCTAGTTGCTGCTGTGCACTGTACGCACGGGAGCATTTGTTGTTGGAGTGCCATCGACGAGAGGCATGGCCATCGGGTACTGGATCTGCTATTTCTGGTTGGAGAGTCCCGCGTGCCTTTCTGTCGGCAATGATTCCCGTCGCAAACCACAACGGCAGCGCGCGGCGTGGATCGTCGACGGATGATGTGCTTGCCAAATGATGGGCACCACGCTGCGACTCCTTCATCACACACAACATAAAAGGGAAAAGAAAACTATTCTTGTGCTATGCTAAGGGCTCTGCCGAGCTTTCTCTTTCTCGGCCGAGCCTGATGCTCCTCTTGACAATTGTCAAAGAAAGCACACGCATGCCATCAAACGGCAGGAATCGCCCACCAAATTAACCATGTCGTTGCATGGACGGGTCCCTTTCTAATGTCTGATGGCCAACCGAGATTGGTGGCGATTAGTTTGATCTTACTAGTTGTATGCTCAGTACAACAGATTAAATAGTATATTTGCTTCACTCGCAAAGCTGCTCGGTAGTGGTTGGATTGCTGAGCTTGCAACTACCCCCAGATCGACCCGATAAACCGTCTACTTTTCTCATCTATGGCTAGAGGGCTCTAACTTCTCAATATCCAGCACTTCAGTATTACTGTATCTGTCCAATAGTATAATATGTTTTGGCAAACTAAAATAATATATCAATACGTCTTATATTATGAAATGGAGGGACTATATGATAAACATAAATTTGTCACGATTAATGAGATTTTAGAGTTATACCCTCAAGATATATCTTCTTTATGGGTGACTTGAACGGAAATACATTGATAGCCTGAAATCTTTTGTGCAGCTTGTCGACGTAATGAGCTGGTTCTCACCGCTGGACATGACGTGTTCCGATGGAATTTGGATGGCAACGAATTTTTTTCAATCAAGTCAATGTACCGCGTGAAGTTTGGGTAGATGCAAAAAAATTGACAATAAGAAAATTAGGAAAACAGAATCCCCATCAATAGTTATTATTTTCGTTTGTTATCTAAAACGAGGCGTCCTTTTACCAACGGACAATTTTGAGAAGAGAAATCGAGATGGTAGTAAACATTGTTGTTTTGGTCATCTTTATGAGATAGTCAAACATTTGTTTCTTTCAATGCAAATTCGTTTGTGCAGCCTTTTCTACTATTCAAGTTGCATCAAATTTGTACAGAGTGTAGTCCGTTGTAAATATGTTTGGCAATTGTTAAGAGGAATACCATCAAATTTTAAAATCATAACCTTGTTAGAGTGGCAACCTTATGTTGGGCCATGTTACTTTGCATGAATGATGTTGCATTTAATTAAAAAAAATCTTCTGCGCTCTAGGTTATCTACTACTGCACACATTGGATTCGCACTTCGTGCTAATGGTAGTGGCTAGAACACAAGGAACTCTTCGTGTTGACATGTATTATGTATACAAGTGGAGCAGGCAGCCAATGATGTACTTGCCAAACACATATGGCAGCTTAATATACGTACCATAAGCATAACCTTCAAAACATTGGCTAGTATGAACACCGCAATTAGAAAAATATGATCATTGCACAACCAATTTTGGTCATTCTACCGAGTTGCATGGTATAAATGGATTCACTGCATATATGGTGTTTTTATTGTGAGACAGCATAAGGAGAAGACATGCAACGATGTCGACAAAATTAAGGATGTCTCGACGACTGCATTGTTGGGCGTCGGGCACTACATGAGTGACACAACTTTTTTTATGAACCGGGTTCAACTCCACTCATGGACGAGAGATGTATAGTACATTTGAGAGACCTCGGCTATACAAACGTGACAACCCGTGATGCGCCATGTGGCCGGTTTGAGCATGCATACCTTGGCGTCACATAGCACTAACCCCTTTAGTATCGATTACATGAAACTAGACAAACACACGAACAAATTTGGCCAAAGTTATGTTTTTTCTTTATTTAAATCTCACGGTACAAATTCAAACAAGCTACACATCTCGTGTGTTGAAGTATAATTGCATAGTCCACAATTTTTTTGGTTAAACTGCTGGTTCAAACCAGTGGCGGACCTAGGGATTTCTCAAAGCCTAGGCTAAAAGACTTTATGTTGGTCTACCAAAAAGCACAAATCTCCCAGTTCTGAAATTTGAACAAGCCACCACTGAAACAGGGTGCTACCAATGTTAATTATCAAAAATCCCCGGTAAATTAGAGAGAAAAACTCACCTAGCTATTGGCGCGACTGGTGTCGGTCACCATCAGCGCCGTATCCGTTCTACTGTTGCTTACGGCATCTATGTGTTGGCCCTGCAGAGGTTGGAATTACGGACGCTCCTAGCTGCAACACCGACGTCCCACTCTCCTCCGTCGGAGTCGCTGGCATGCCGCTGGCGCTTCCACGAGTAATCGTCATGCAACTAGATCACTTTGAAGTTGATCGTGAGTTGTTTCATCACAAATAATAAGTTGCATGGCGAGGATTTAGACAATTCAGATGTAGAAAACACATTCCAAAAATATTGCCGCCGCCGCATCCCACCATTGATTCTGGCATGTGCAGAAGTTGATGACCTCCATAGAGTAGGATTCAACTTTAATATTATGAAAACCAAGAGAGTTGGGGAGCATCAGTCCAACTCTCATAGCTGTAACTTCCATAGTAACAACATTCAGTCCCCGTACGCGAGTCTACGTACACGCATTGGGCTGCTATGAAATTTCCATGATCATCCCTTAAGACAGCTGTACATCAACATGAAAAGCGGCGTCAACATTGTGTTCAATAACAAAGTGTGATCGATCTTCCATATCCCGATTGAGTGTATGACACGACTGAGTGTAAGTCAACTTTTTTATCACCCTCATTTGACACATAATACCTAACGAAACACATCTAACAAAGTGTGATCGATCTTCCATATCTCTCTTCTGCCGTGCTCCCCTGTCATGCGAAACCACGTTCACTCCCTCTCCACCGAACACCCGCGTGTCCTTTTTTTTTTGTTGCCTCTCCTCTCTTTCGCTTGTGGGCTGCTTCTTGTGATGGGCCTGGGTCCAGCTGGGCTTTAGTTTCTACGCCAGCAGTTTGTGTTAACATCACCAGACGAAGCAAGGGATTACCTCAAATAAACTGAAGACCATTCGCATCGCGCCGAAGTATCTGCAAAACCCTAACTAGGACCTCCCTGCCTCCACACCTCCAGATCCGCCGCCATGGCCGCCGTCGCCACTGCGCCGTCCCGCAAGACGGAGACCTACACCGACACCAAGCGCCGCGACGACGTCCGCGGCGCCAATATCGCCGCCGCGCGCGCCGTCGCCGACGCGGTGCGCACCTCCCTCGGGCCCCGCGGCATGGACAAGATGATCTCCTCCGGGGATCAGGAGGTCATCATCACCAACGACGGCGCCACCATCCTCTCCCGCATGTCCCTCCTCCAGCCCGCCGCCCGCATGCTCGCCGAGCTCTCCCGCTCCCAGGACGCCGCCGCCGGCGACGGCACCACCACCGTCGTCGTCATCGCCGGAGCCCTGCTCCGTCGCGCGCAGTCCCTCCTCGCCGCCGGCGCCCACCCCACTGCCGCCGCCGACTCCCTCCACCGCCTCGCCGCCCGCGCCGTCGAGATCCTCCAAGGCATGGCCATCCCCATCGAGCTCTCCGATCGGGACTCACTCGTCAAGTCTGCATCCACGGCACTCAACTCTAAGGTCGTCTCCCAGTACTCCACCCTCCTCGCCCCACTAGCTGTAGATGCTGCGCTCTCTGTGGTTGATCCCGCCCACCCAGAACTCCTGGATCTCCGCGACATCCGCCTGATCAAGAAGCTTGGTGGAACCGTCGATGACACTGAGCTCATCCGCGGCCTCATCTTTGACAAGAAGGCTAGCCATGCTGCCGGGGTCCATCTAGGATCGAGAATGCCAAGATCGCTGTCATACAGTTTCAGATCTCTCCGCCCAAGACTGATATCGAGCAGAGCGTCATCGTGTCAGACTATGCCCAGATGGATCGCATCCTCCGCGAGGAGCGTAACTACATCCTAGGGATGGTCAAGAAGATAAAGGCGTCTGGATGCAACGTCCTCCTCATTCAGAAGAGCATTCTGCGCGATGCCGTGACTGATCTGTCGCTGCATTATCTCGCAAAGGCTAAGATTCTGGTGGTGAAGGACGTGGAGAGGGACGAGATTGAGTTTATCACCAAGACTCTCAACTGCCTGCCAATTGCCAACATTGAGCATTTCCGCGAGGACAAACTTGGGCATGCTGATATTGTTGAGGAAGTGTCTGCTGGAGACGGCAAGATTGTCAAGATCACTGGTATCAAGGACATGGGGAGGACTGCCACCGTGCTTGTCCGCGGCTCCAACCAGTTGGTTCTTGATGAAGCTGACCGCAGTCTCCATGATGCCCTATGTGTCATCAGGTGCTTGGTGAACAAGAGGTTCTTGATTGCTGGTGGCGGTGCACCTGAGATAGAGATGTCAATGCAGCTGGCTACTTGGGCAAAGGAGCTCCATGGGATGGAGAGCTACTGCATCAAGGAGTTTGCTGATGCACTTGAGGTAATCCCTTACACACTGGCAGAGAATGCAGGGCTCAACCCAATCGCTATCGTTACCGAGCTGAGGAACCGTCATGCCAAGGGCGAGAAGAACACCGGCATCAATGTCAGGAAAGGCCAGATCACAAATATCCTGGAGGAGAATGTCGTGCAGCCGTTGCTGGTGAGCACGAGTGCCATCTCGCTGGCGTGTGAGTGCGTTAGAATGATTCTGAAAATTGATGACATAGTCACTGTAAGGTAAGTTCGTATGTGAGGGTATCTGTTTGGCTGTATTGTTCTGAACTGTGTGGGGGCATGACCACTGTGTCCTGTTTTGTTCTGTTAAAAAAAACTTGTGGAACTTGCTAGGTCTTTATATTATTGCCATTTTTAAGTAGCCCAGCCCATGATTGTGTGACCAGTGTTTTGCTCTCCAATTTGATTATTCTGTCGAGGTAACCATTTCATTATTCTGAACCATATTTGGGAAGGTAAAGAACATATGTGACTATGCCTTCTACACAATGCATGCGCAAGAAAGAGACTTTCACTTAAGTTGCCCAAGAGGAGCCTTGCATTTTGTCTACTGCCGGTTTGAAGCATTGCAATGATGATTTGATGCCAAAGTACTTAGCCTCATATCCCTCTGTCCCACAGGACAAACATCTATGTATGTGCACGTATCCTCACCGGACAAAAAAACCTACACCTGCTTGTTTGTCCCTCTATCCATGTGTCTTGTTCCCTTTTATTTGTTCCGGATACATCTCGTTGCAGCAAAGAAAACGAAACATGAAAGAGGACACACCAGTATCTTTGGATCTTATCATCTGCTTCGGTGTAGAACATCTTGTTACACTTGTCTAAAGAAGCATACAATCTTAATTTTGGGTCTACCATATGTAGAGAGTGATTCTCTTCACTTCAACCTTTTCTGAAAGAAACCAGAGTTAATTTGAATCCAAACATAATTCGGTATGTATATAGTAGAATTAGTCATGCGCTGGCACGTTTTTGCGAACAATTCATTGATTAGTCCTCTGGGTCATTTTTTTTAGTTAGCATAGCATTTATGGATTTGAAAAGCTGGTTGAAGGTTTATTATTTTTCTACAACTCGCAAATTAATTGTGATTCTCACGAAAACATGGAAGTGTTGAAACTAATGTCTCATTTACATGTGGATTTTTTTTTTTGAGTTTTCTGGATGAATGCATTTTACCATGTTAGCTTAGGAGCCATATTGCCACCCATAGTATCGACGATGATACTATCGTAGACCTTACAATCTATGTGTGAGTCATGCAAACAGTAGGGTGGTTGGTATAGGAGCCCGAGGGATGATGTCGCTGACAATAAGCAAACAGTTATTTTAACCAGGTTCAAGCGTCAAAAGAGTAATGAACATATATGCTCTTCTATGGTTGTATTTATCTCGATGGTTTTTATACCTGTACAATAATTATATCAGATCTACGGATCTTGATCTTGGCGATGGCAGCCTCAGTTCTTCTTTCTAGGAAAGATGGATGTCCTTTGACTGAGGTCTTCTAATAGAGAGGTGAATCCTCCGAGTCAAAATTTTCAATACAATAAGAGCATCTCCACCGTTGCCCCCGTTAGCTCTATTGCACATGCTGGCACGAAAACGAAAACTCGCCCTATCGGGCTTCCCAATAGTGGTAAAGTTGCTGGACGGGCTCAATAGAGCATATGCTGCTAGCGGCAAAGTTGCATGGGGTGATGCTCAGACTATGTTCGGTAGTCCGCAATGAAGTTCTACGTGGAAGGTCGAAAACTACTAAATCTTTATCCAGAGATCGATATCCACAAGGTACATAGAGTGGCCGGGCAATGGCGTACTCTGGCGCAACTAGGCAAGAGTGCGTTATGTGGTGTTCTTCTGCCCCGGACTAAGTGTGGGTGCTGATTACATGTGATTGTATGGACATTATTAGTGAACAATAAAGCCCACCATTCACTAAAAGAAAAGAAATATAATGGTTACTCTTACTTAAAAACTAAAACTACTCTGCGGGAGAACCAACTTGTATTTGGATGGTTAGGAAGGTGTTTCTAGCCCGTTCAACAGAGTTCAAACTCCAGGTTTGAAACTGATGTTTCTCATTAAAGGCTGATTGTTCTTCAGTGGGAGGCGATGTTCTCGTAGATAGCGAGGCGCCTGTGCTGACTTCGTCAATTTTAATACCCGACCGCCGGCTCAGTCTTTAGGAGTGCTCATAGGGGTAGGGTGTGCTGTGTGCGTTATAGGGTGCGTGTATGTTAGCATTTTGTGTATGTACAGTGTTTCGTCAAAGAAAAACACTACGAGAGCTGCGACCCATGGTTGTGGTGGTGTCGCCATGCGATTGAAGATGACGATCTTGAAGAAGGGAAAGAGGTCCATAGATGGTGGATCTGCCGTGAACTCCCGACTTCATCGACAGGGTGCGGCGGATCTAGTCGAGAAGGCACAGGGAAGATCCCGATCAGAAATGCCACAAGCGAGGCAGGGCAAGTCTTCAGCTAAAAAACCTTGATGTCGATGGTGCTTCTCCAGTTCCGGCGAGGATGGAGGTCCTTTTGCTATTCTGCCGGCGAGCGTCTCACGACATGGGTAGTGGGCGATGGCCGATAGTGTCGGTGTGCAGACACCACAAGGGCTATGTTGTCTCTTCTTTTGTATAGGGGTTCTTTTGCAAAGTTTTCAGGACAGTTATCTCAACATGATGTTTTTGATAGTTTCCGATCTTTTATAATCTCGGTTTGCATTAATGAAATACACGGTTACTTAAAAAAAATTACTCTACCATTCTCGGGTTCCTTCTCAAACACGCCGCAAGCAGTCAGGCTCTATGTTATTACCAGCACCTGATCTCCGAATTTTTGACACATTGGACCACTTGGCCGAATGAAATGTCAAAAAGGACCACCCGTGAGTCGAATTGACAAATCTACCGTGGCGGCGTCTGCGCCAGGCGACACGTGGCCAAGGCCGCCGTGGGCGACGGCGGCAACAAAGGCCGCCACCGGCGGCGGCGTCATGTTACACGGCGCGAGGCAGGTGGGCCCTGCCACCATGGCGGCTTCGGCGTGTCGACGTGGAAGGCAGGAGGCCGCCACCGCCCGCGGCGGCCTTCGCTGCACCACCGACAGCCTCTGCGCCACACGCGACAAAGCGTGGACGCGACGCTGGGCACGCGCGCAAAGCGACGACGACAATAAACCCTGTAGTGACGGCGCTGATTTTGTGGCTGCAGTGCGTTGATTGTTCTGTTTGATTCCTTAGGCGGGAAAATTTTACACAGCTCCGTTCGTGCACTGATTTGCAGGCTATAAAATGCACCATTCGGTTCGTCGTCGAAGCAAACCTTATACCTGCTATCTTCCTCCTGCCTATTTCTCCCATTAAGCAGTTAAGGTAGTTCACTCGGAGATGTCGCGTTTTCCTAGTAAAGATTGGCCTATGGATCGTAGTTGGATAACTCAAATGTCCGAGTGTCTTTTGTATTGTGCGGGGGAGTTGACGGTAGACAATAAGGAAGTTTCATGCGAGGAACTCATCAGTAGTGACAGTCTTCTCGCTGAGCTTGCGGTGTCATTCCGACGTCGCGGGTGGCCAAGTAGGACTCCCCAGGAAATACGGCAAGAACTTCTCCGGATGCGTGCAAGGTATGACAAGAAAGTTGTCCTTGGAAAATTTATGAATGAAGGAGAGCGTTTGTATTTTTCAAAACATCCATCAACATGGGTGACCGAGAGCGAGGACGAAGACGATATCTTCATGCCGATTGGTGCATTATCGGCGAAGATTAAGAGTGCTGCATCGTCGAAAGGCAAGAGTGCTGCATCGTCGAAAGACAAGAGTGCTGCATCGTCACTACAGGGTTTATTGTCGTCGTCGCTTTGCGCGCGTGCCCAGCGTCGCGTCCACACTTTGTCGCGTGTGGCGCAGAGGCTGTCGGTGGAGCAGCGAAGGCCGCCGCGGGCGGTGGCGGCCTCCTGCCTTCCACGTCGACACGCCGAAGCCGCCATGGCGGCAGGGCCCACCTGCCTCGCGTCGTGTAACATGCCGCCGCCGCCGGTGGCGGCCTTGGTTGCCGCCGTCGCCCACAGCGGCCTTGGCCACGTGTCGCCTGGCGCAGACGCCGCCACGGTAGATTTGGCAATTCGACTCACAGGTGGTCCTTTTTGACATTTCATTCGGCCAAGTGGTCCAATGTGTCAAAAATTCCCGGATCTCCATCCAATAGCCCAACAAATTTACTGTAGCTTCACCCGCGCAAATCTCAACGCTCTGTCCACCACGCGGCCCGCGTATACCAACTGCCACCACACCTCCCGCCCCCACTCGCCCCGTCGGTGCCCTTCCTCCTCGGCCCGGCGCCCTCCGCCGCCGGCCAGTGGGACGCAGCGCGCCCCCTATGTTGGTGACGCCGAAGATGGCTTCCAAGGGCCAGTCGCTCGTCTCCTGCACCGGGCCGTCCCCGCCCAAGCCCACGCCGCCGACGCCGTCCGCCGACGAGATGCGCGCCGTCGCGCGCAAGTTCGCCGACCAGCCCGTCCAGAACCCGGAGCCCGGTGTCTGGGCCGTCCTCACGGCCATCTCCAACAACGCCCGCCTCCGCCCCGAGGTCCCCATCTATCCCTTTCTTAAACCTTAGACTTCTTTTGGGGAATACTCGGCATTGCAGTCACTGTGCCGTGTTCCTGCTTGTCTTTGTTCTTGCTGCCTTGCTGCTTAATCTGTCGTATCCGTGACACCGCCCACGGGTAGAAATAGGCATTGTACTCTCGAGATTCTTAATCCTACTAGGCTAGTACAGTAATAGCCTAGCAGCTTTGGTTCTTCTAGTGAGCTGTATGTGTGTGGTAGACAGCGTGCTTGGTCCAATGCTTGCACAGAGTACTTAACGATACAGCATTCTAGGCACTTGCTTGCCAAAAATGCAGCCATCGTGTTGATTAATTTCGAATTTTCTTCAATTAATGTTTGCTTGGGGCACTGGCGGTGTTTACTTGTGTTGTACATATGCCACCATTGTAACAAAATGATGCATAAATTTGCTGACTGGACTATATATGTTTTTCCTCCTGAAGGGAATGAACATTCTTTTGAGTGCTGATGAGCACATCATAGGCCGCACGATCGAGAACGCTCGCTTCAGGATTTCTGCTTCGGCAATCAGCGGGAAGCATTGCAAGATATACAGGGACACTGCCTTGGAGGAATTGAGACGCGATGAACCTGTGCCGGTTTACCTCAAGGACACAAGGTTTCTTTTGCTTCTGGGTCTGCTCTATCTTGCAACAATTTTATCATTTTCTTGATTTAACTTACTGTAGCTCTGCAGCACAAATGGCACATACATCAACTGGAAAAAGTTCACGAAAAAATCACCCCCGGGAAAGCTTAATCATGGGGACATCATATCATTTACCACAGCTCCTCATAACGGTAAAACGACCTCCTTACTCCGCTTTCAATAATATGATTCTTACTGGTTTTATGGGGGTATGGTACCCATTGGCTCGTACCTGCCATGTGCTATCTTGTTTGCTGTTCTGTATCTGCATCTTTATAGTTTTCCCCTGCTCGTTCCTTGCTGATTTACTTCTGTACACTTTGTTCTGTCTACTGCCATGCTTCTTGTTTCTCTTGCATGCATTATCACTGTTTTAATAGGGGTGATATTATCTTTTGATGCCCATGTAACTTCTATATTGATTTTATAGAGGCTTCCTATGCATTTGTCTATCGCGAAGTTAATGCAGTCAATTGCGTAGGCAATGGTGCTACCGCTCTTAAAAGAAAGTCAGGTAAGAGGGAATATGATGTCTTATACTCTTCACATTCCGCATGCACATTACATGTTCTGAGATACGTCCCACCATTTGTATTTGATTTGCAGGGGAGATTGGTTCTGAAAACAAGAGGCTGAAGGGTCTTGGCATTGGTTCTTCTGATGGTCCTGTTTCACTAGATGATGTTCGAAGATTAGAAAAATCCAATGCTGTAAGATGGCTCATTCGATATGGTAGTAGTTCATGTCCCTTGTATTTTCGTGATCTTATTAAACTAAATCCATGCAGGAGCTCAGGGAACAACTTGAGGCACATGTTGCCACAATTGAGACATTGAGAACTGAAAGAAAAATATCTGAAATGCAGCATGAAAAGGTATCTAGTAACAAAAATAATTGCTTGTTTATGGTTTTGGTGTTACAGGTCTCCCAAGTCCCAACATATGGGCTACTTCTATGTTTTCTCTGGTCAATGTAATACTAATAAACTTATAACGCCATTGCGTATTATAATATCAAGAAAGGTTGCTTGTGTTGCCAAGTTGTTCTCATAGTTAGTCTTATTGGTGCAATACGCTGATACATTTTCCGCTTCCAAATATAAAACATTTTGTTCCCTTTTCGGTTAAAATTGTCCATCTGTTGTCAGCAACTATAGATGCCCCCATTAACCGATATTTTTGTGCAAATCTGATCATGTAGGAACTGAAGGAGTTGGAAGAAACTACATCATGTTCTTATATCGACCAGACTAAATCTCTTCAGCTAGCACTAGAGGAGAAGCAGAAACAACTAGATTCCTTTAGTACATTAAATACAGAGTTACAGAACTCCATAAAAGACCTGGATGAGAGGCTTAGTGCATCTAAGCAATCACGTGCTGATGCTGATGAGATAATTCACAGGTAAGCTTCATAACTGCTGGATCAATTTTTTTTGCTTCTATCTTTCCATACCATAAGGCTGCACGGATTCCATATTCTGTTAGAAACTTTACATTTGGAATCATGAGTTCGATAGAAATTCTGGAGGGATTATTATATTTACTACGAATATCCTGTCAAATGTGTTCCAAACAGACCAAGTCTAAGTTTCTGTAGTGCACTTTTGTTGCTCCAGAGATAAAGGCCAACCTTATGAAAAAACATTATCTAGTTCTCGTCATGTATGAAGTCCAGTGCTAGCACCACTCATATAGAGTTGAAATTTTTTCAGTCAAAAGGCAAATATATGCGAGCTTGAGGAACAACTAACCGAGGAGAGAAACTTGAGAATAGAGGAGCGTGATAAGGCTGCAGAAGACTTTAAATCTGCACTGCATAAAGTACAAGCGGAGGCTCAAGAAGAAATGAAGAAACAGACCGATGCTTATCTTAAACAACAAAGGGAACAAAAGGAGTTTATTATCAAGCTTCAGGTTTTCATCTTCTCTTCCTATTTTAGTCAAAGTTCATGTGACCAATTCATGTTCATGATACCGTATATTAAAAGAATGTTTCATTTTTTTCAGGAATCAGAAAAAGAGACCCGTTTGCTCGTGGAAACATTAAGGTCCAAGCTGGTATGCATTTGTTGCAGTTTTTCCTTTTGAGTAATGTCATTCTGTTACTCTACTTTAACTGTTGCTTTCTCATGCAGGAAGACTCCCGTGAAAGCCTTGTAACATCTGAGAAAAAAGTGCGAGAGCTGGAAACTCAACTCCAAGATGAGCAGCTTGTATCTGCTAACAGTCAAAAGGTACCATGAAGTTCTGCACATGTTAAACTTTGTACTCCCTCCGTCCGGAAAAAGGATGTCACTAGTACAAGTTACATCCATGTAAACTATTTTTGTCATTTTTTTTCAGTTGTGTATAAAATATTGTTTATTTTGCTCTTGGAATTGCAGAAATCTGATAATCTGGAAATTGAACTGAGGAAACTCAAGAAAGAACTTGAAAATGAGAAGGTAGAAAAATGTTTCAGTCACATGACTGGCTTTCTTTTTCTGTGATGTTTTGTCACATGAGCAAATCAAGTTGGTCTTCGTTAGCTTTCTTCATATGATCTTTCCGATGTTCTTTTTTCTGTTGTGCTTTTGCATCTGGTTGTTCATGGGTTCAAAGTTGTAATGTCCATGTATTTTTTTTTTGTTGACATTTTCAATTTTCTCATTTCAACACAAAACCATTACAATCGTTCTGGGCAAAAGGCCTAATCTGGTCTGGAACAGAGTTATACCAGATACCCGAAATGCCTTCTACCCTAGACATCTTGGCTAATTCATGAGCCACAGAATTACACTCTCTTTTAACCAGAGAAGAGGATTTATGTTAGCAGGCTGCAAATTTTTATTGTATTTCATGCACCATCCATCCTTTGAGGGGCCACACTCCTTTACTTACAATCTGAGAATACATGTGCTTTATGTTAGCAGGCTGCTCGGGAAGAAGCGTGGGCAAAGGTCTCATCTCTTGAGCTTGAAGTAGCTGCTACAATGAGAGATCTGTCACTTGAAAAACGTAGATATCAAGGTGCCAGAGAAAGAGTTATTTTACGGTATGCATCTAACTTCAGTACCATATATAGGCAATATGAATCCAAGTTTGTGGAACTAACTCTATCTACAATCCCTTCCTTTCCGCTGTTGCTTACTGCAGAGAGACCCAACTCCGTGCTTTCTATTCAACTACGGAAGAGATCTCTTCTCTATTTGCAAAACAGCAGGAACAGCTTAAAGCTATGCAGAGAACTTTAGAGGATGAAGAGAACTATGAGAGCACCTTAATGGGTGTTGATCTTAGTGACTTACCACTAGGAAATGTGACCACTGATGATGCACATGTAAAGCCAGTTGACTTCGTAAAAGATTCAGTGGAAGCTTCTGGTGCATCAACAGAGAATACCCAGGCAAGTGGACATAGTTCTAGTGACGAAGATGCTGACATGACCGAGCAGCAGGATGGTGGTACCAGAGTTGAAGGGGGCACTCAAGACTTAGAGTGCACTAGCCCAGAAAGGTCAGTAGAGAAAATCAGGTCTGATTCTCATTGTGATCATGCTGCTACCGTCCCTGAGCAAGAACCAACTGATACCGAGCAAATTCCGGAGACAGAAAGCCAAGTTGGTATTGTTGGTTGCAATGATCGTAATTCTAATCACAGCGTTTTGGGAGGAGATACTATGCAGCTCGAGGATGAAGTGGAGGCGCAAGAAAACGAGGAATCTAACTTGATCCTCAAAGAAGGAGGGCAGCCATCAGTAAACGAGGAACAATCCGTAACCCTCAAAGACGGTATTGGCCAGTGTTCTGAAGAAAGACGTGAGGGCGACTGCTCAGAGAGCAAACCCGAGGACACACAGGCTGGAACTATTGTTACAGCTGATCTGTTGGCCTCAGAAGTTGCCGGAAGCTGGGCGGTGGATACAGGACCATCCGTCAACGGGGAGAATGAATCTCCATGCAGCTCGGCCGGTGATCCCCGTGGAGAACAGGATGATGACGTAGGCGAACTAGCAGCAGCCGATGCTTTGACCAGTTTGGTGAACTCTGAAGGCCAATCGGCTGGCAGCCAGACTAATGTTGCTGAGCGTCGCGTTATCAATCATATGGTTGGGCTTCTTGATCCTGAAAAGAAGCTCCCAGGATTTGGCGTTGGAGGTAACGATTCGCTGTCCGATGCTGAGACTCAGGAAGGCAGCGAGGCGGAGGATGCAGATACTGATAGTGAAGCCATGGTTGAGGATTCTGTTGGGTAGGCGTAAAAACAGTTCATTATCCTCGTACATATATCGGTTTATGCACGCGTCAAGTCGGGGTACAAGTTTGTATCATTCTGCCTCCTTGTGCAATTTTTTTGTCCTTGTTCTTCTAGTTTCTTTGAATCGGTAGTACTAGCCCAAGCTGTAATATCTGGTTGTTGGTGTTAGTTTTGGTATTGCCAGTAAATGTTATTGCTCCAGTTGAGCAGTTATGTATAACTAGAAAAGAAAGCCCATGGGCATCTATTTGAACGAACTGGAAAGGCACCAGATAACAAGCAATATATATGTGAAATATCTTCAATCCTAAATAAAATTACCATGCTTACTTCATCATTTCTTATTATTTATACACATAATAATGATAGTGTATCACCAGGCAACAAAGCTGCAGAAAACGCTGGAAAAACAGACGCCACTAGTACAAAAGAATATATTAATCAGCTAAGACTTCACCAGTTTGGTGACTCAAATACAACATTTGTAGTATCATCCAAAGAATCAATGAACATAAAAAAAGAAAGTACAGGCAGGGTTCATCGCCTGGAAAAAAAATACAAAGGTGATTATTGACGACATTAAAACAAATGAGTCAGGAAACCCCATAAGAAATTCAGCTCATCCTAAACCAATCTTTCTTTCGATCTGTCTGTAATGTTTCTCTACTCCAGATATCTCTGTAATTCATTCTCTTGATTCATGGTTGTTGGCCGTGCCATTCTGTTGTTGCTGCTGCAGTTGGTAGAACGGTATCGGTGTAGCCTGCTGCTGCTGCATCTGAAACATCTGGCTCTGCTGCGCCATGCCGTTGGAGGAGCAGGAGTCGCCGACGCTGAGCTCCGCGGTGGCGATCTTCAGGCGCTGGACCTCGCCGGTCAGCGCCTCGTTCAGAGCTGCTCGAGAAGGAAAATAACTGAAGGTTAAAACCATGCTTGAATGTAGTATGTTAGTTAAGGCATAATGAACTCTTCTAATGACATGCTGGCATGCATTTTTTGTTGCGAATTGTGCAAGAGGAAGTGGGTAATTCACTAGTAATTTGGCATAAACATAGTTAATCCTGCACTTGCAAACACACCAATGATGAGGTGATCAGATTTTGTTAAAGGCAGTGTGCATCCAAGATCGTTGGCACATCGGGCTTCTTGTGAGGCAACAGAGAGAGACATGGGGCCTGGGACTAAGCTATCACACGCCGCCCGAGAGGATAAAGAAACACTTTGCCTGACCAAGTCACCGCAGAATCTGAACACTCTATTCTGCAGATCTTCCTTCCTACTCCTAGTACATGCTAGCAACTAACGCCATCTTCAGAGAAAGCAGCATATTTTAATCCGCAGAGGTGATAATAAAACAGAAGGAAATCTTGGTCCTTGATGATTGCTATGTGCCGTGCCGAGCACATCCTTGCTCCTAGCAGTGTAATGGAGTAGGAGTACATGGCAACGACTACCGGTATGGCGCAAGCTACCTACCGAGAATTCCAGAGCGGTGACCACTACCAGGCAGGTCAACGTCAAGAATTGCAATGGGATAAGGACTTGTCTAGTCTAGTGAGTGCCAAGCACACCGATCAACCGATCGGTCGGACGTTGACGAGCAGAGCACGCACAGGAGACATGGGTGAGAGTGGGGACGCACCGTCGCGGAGCTGCGCCTGCTGCTCCATGGCCTGCAGCCGGAACCTCAGCTCGTTGTTCTGCGTCGCCATCCCCGATGAGTCGCGCTGCGCAAAATGAAACAGAGTTTTGATGATCAGAAACTGAACAAAACCTGAACTGCATTTCAACCAAAGAAAATTTTGATGGATGTGTCGCACGGGATCGAGAGCGCGAGAAGGAAGAAGAAAGGGTAGGTACCTGGAGGAGCGTGAGCTGCGCGGACAGCGTGGTGGCCTCCGTCTGCAGGATCTGCACCTTCTGCTCCAGCTCCACGATGTACCGCATCTTCCGCTCCTTGGACCGCGCCGCCGACTGCCGGTTCGCCAGCACCCTGCAACCAAGAACATACCGATCAGCGAACGGATTCGCTAGCACATTGCACGCATCAAGCAATCGCTGATCAGCATTTGGAGGCAAGAAGAGCCTATTACCATTCGATTGAATGGATTAATTACCTCTTGACGCGCTTGGGGTCGGCGAGTGCCATCTCGGCGAGCTTCTCGTCGGCCATGATCTTCTTCATCTCCGCCGGGGTGAACTCGCCGCTGCCGAACTCCAGGCTGAACATGTTCCCCGCACCGCCGCCGTTCGACGCGCCGGCGGCGGAGAAGTTGAGCCGCCCCATGAGGCTGTCCATGGACAGGCTCCTGGCGTGCCGCCCTGCCGCCTGCGCCGGCTCCCCGGCGGCGCTCCTCTTGACGCCCGCGCCACCGTCGCCCCCCCAGCGGAGGCTGTCGGCGGCGCAGTCCTCGGAGCCGTTCTCGCTGCTGTCGGCCTTGAGGCTGCTGTCCGGCGAGGAGTTGAGCGCGTCCATCCCCTCCAGGTTCAGGTACGAGCTGAACAGGTCGTCAGCGCCGTTGGCGCCGTCCTGGCCCCAGCCGCCGGCCTCCGTCTTAGGCTGCGGCAGCGACGACGGCGGGAAGTAGCCGGCGAACGGCACGTCGCTGCGTGAGCGGCGGTGCGCCGGCGACCCCGCCGCTGCCTTACGCGCCACCGCGGCCGAGGAGGAATCCTCCATGCACACGTCCCCGCCGCGCTGCCCGCCGAACGTCAACGACGAAGGCGGCGTCGGCGGCAGCCCCGCGGCCCTGGGCTTTGTCGCCGGCACGGGATTCTCTGCCCCGAACGCCGTGGCCATCTGCGCTGGCGACATCCCCTGCTGCACCTGCACCTGCAGCTGCGCCCGCTGCTGCTGCTGCATCAACGCGGCCGCTCGGGCCTCGCCAATGCGCTCCATGCTTCCCCTGATTCAAAACCCAAGATCGATCTCCAGAGCAATCCTCTGCCGCGCTGTGACGAGACGCGGTGCAAACACCGGGAATTGAAGCGCAAATGCGCGGGCGGTGACGGTCACGGTGGAATGGAATCGGATCGGGGCCGAACGGAACGGGTTTTGTTTCCGCTTTGGTGCAGAGCTGGGCGGCGGTGGGAGGGAGACGCCTTTAAGGGCGGTATTGATGAGTCGCCGTTGGATGGATCGGTGGGGGCTCGTGTTCCCGTTTCTTCCCTTCTTTGGTGCGCTCGCCTGTGCTCGCTAGGCGCCACTTTTATCCCGCGGTTTTACAGCCTAGCACGCGGTGACAGTTGTACTAGCGAGCACACTGGCCGCTAGTGGAAACTTCTTCCTTGTAGGGCATTGTGGGGGTTTCTTCCTCTCCCTTGTAGGGCAAGTGTCTCATGTGTGGGGAAGAGATCAGATGGCCAGCTGTAGAACCTCACACTTCCTCCGTCCACAAAATGATGTCTCAACCTATCCCAAATTTACATGTATCTAGACATGATTTAGTATATAGATACATATAAATTTGGGTTAGATTGAGACATTCTTTTATGGACGGAGGGAGTAAATGACTTGTGGAAGGAATAACGGGTAGGAAAGCACGTGTCATCAATACCTTATTTCCAGGAAAATGTTATTGATTTTCTATCATAGATGTAGATATCTTTTAATATGGTTTATGAAACTTTATCAAGTTTAATTTTGACTAAATCCAAAACTCACGATGTTATTAAAACAAGGAAGCAATGTGTGTACCAATTTACTTTCCCGCCTATTTCCCATTTGGCTTGGGTGTCTTCTCATGATTGGGATGTGTGCCATGATTTCTTCCCATGAAATATACATTAAGTTTTTATCCACGATGCGACAATTTTCCGTATTTTCAGATGCATGAATCCAGTGCGCGCGACTAGTTTCTCCCTTTTCGAGCCTCTGTAATTCTGGAATCTCACATCAGTTGTATCCTTGCAGGAAATCTCATGATGCCACTATATTAACTGATTAGGCGATGAACCAGTCAGCATGGCATCCATCAGCGGCATATTTATATCCAAGTTATTTTCAACAACTCCCCCCTCCAGTTATGATCTAGCAATATCAAATTTAAATCTAGTACACTCGAGTGTTTATCTAGGCTAAATTCTCCACCTTTTGATAACATGAGAGAATCTGCACAACACTTTCTTGAAACCTTACCAACTTCTGCAGTTAAAAACACATTTCATTACGGCTAGACCATAACGTCCACAAAGCCGCATATGAGAATATATTTCGAAACCGAGTTTTTTGTTTTCTTTACGTCACCATCTAGCAACTGGTTTAAAATCAAATACAATATCTTTATTAATAAATTAGGGAAACAACTTCCCCTAACATTTGGCCACCACACATTCAAAAAAACAAGTGGTTTAGATTTCTCAGGTTCATACATAGATTATCTCTAGTTAGAAGTTTGTTATAGCAAATAGCCATAGAATAACTTGAATCCTAGCTCCTAGGAGGCACATGTAACCTCCAGACGACTAGTGTATGAATAGGAATAAAACCACTATTATTTAACAGCACCATAGAAAGATTTAGCTGAATAAAACACAAAGCATGGAAAAGCCAAACATGCTAACTTCATCACCGGTTAACATAACTATTTGGATTGGAGCAGCTTAATTCAAGCCATTGAACAACGCCTGAGAAATCGTTCTTTAAAAATTATATTTTAAACAAGTCACATCCCATACATCATCCATGGTGCATTTTGTTCACTCACAATAGTGTACAAATCCCAGAAAATGATGGCAAGGGAGCAGCCTCCGAGCCAAATATCCTCCCAGAAAAGATTTTTCATCCAAAAATGTTGGGATTGTATTAATGGGTGATGGGTTGATGATACAAGAGGGAAGTTTTGTAAAAGCAACAGGAAGAATTGCGACCATTGCCAACGTTTCATCTATACCTTAGCCGTAGAGGCAGTCCCCCACATCACACATTAGCAAAAAGGTGAACATGCAAAGGTGTTGAAATATTTGGTGGGAGGTTATATTTATAATCAACAATTAACTTCCAGATCTTATTATCATCGAGATGGTCCTATTTCAACAAGACTTAAATAATTACTTTTTTTTCAATTTCGACCACCTTAGATTTTGTACCCTCTTTTCGAGGCATCTTATTTGGTATATAATAGAAAAATCACACCGTAGGGGTTTTCCCCTACGGTAATCTCTTCAAAAAAAAAAAAATCATGCATCGAGATGGCATCGTTTGATCCAAGAGGACAACAAAGCTAGATTAAAATTTCTCATGTTCTCAAGCCCACCATATTTTTTCTCACTCTCTAGCTATAATTTTTTTCCCTTTTTTCTGACTAGTAAAATCCCAATTGGGTAGACATATTTGTGGGGGGAATCACCAACACTGTCCCAAGGGAAGCTAGTCATTTGAGAATAATAGCAATAATATCCCATTTTGGGAATTTAAGAAATGATAGCAAGTACATAGGTATACTAGCTCAAAGTAGCAATACACATGCGGATGCGGATTTGCAGCACCCGAGCACCAGTGCACCTGGTATTTTAAAATTTTGAAAATTTAAAATTTATGTTTCAAAAAAATCCGAAAAAAATCCTATGATACATATGCATGTTTCCTACATGCGTGCCAATTTTCGGTGCAAAAAACGTCGTATTCCGAGCTGTATAAAAATAATGAAATTCTGGTCAGTAAAAAGTGAAAAAAGTGTGTTGAATCTGTCAGCAATTTCTCTTTTTTGCCAAGCCCAAAATATAATGAATTTTTTTACGAAATTTCTGGCATACTTTCCTAATATGTATGTGTGTAAAAAAATTCAGAATTTTTGGAAGCAAAAAAGTATGATTTTCAAATAACGGGAGCACCGGTGCTTGGGAGCTGCAACGGATTTCCGTACACATGCTTGCAAAAGAATAGGCCTTCCTCTATAAGAGAGAAGTTTTCCCCTCCACCCTGCAACAGATTGTAACTACTCACTCCGTCCAAAAATAAGTGTCTCAAGTTTGCTAAAAAATGGATGTATCTATACATAAAACATGTCTAGATACATCCACTTTTTGACAAACTTGAGACACTTATTTTGGGACGGAGGGAGTAGTACATTAGATCTATGATCTTTCGCACTTTAGATTTCTTGCACATTCAGGTGTCAGGTCGTTTTGTTCCAAAAGATCAGGCATGTATGCATGCGTTGTGACAGACCTCTTTAAAGGGAACGCACTAATTCGATACGGTCCTAGTCCCTATAATATGGATGTGCTGTCCGCTCCTCCCCGAAAAGTACGCGAAGCTTACAGTGTGCACATGCTCGAATAGTGCAGCATGGTCAGGGTGCGCTCGATCAGTTTCTTGGTGAGCAAGACTGAACCACCTAAGTAAGCAAGCTAGTGAGCTGTAGATGCATCCAGAAGTGGGCGGTGCATGATGCACCGGGTGCATTTCATCACGTGGTCGATCAGGTATTAGTATTAGTCCTAAGACACGCGCGCACAGGTCATCAGCATAATAAGAATTGAGAAAAAGGAAAAACAATCTTTGTCGAGCTCGCTAATCGAATCTATTGCGCGGGCAGAGAAACACATGGCTGCAATGGGTACGTAAAAGCTACAGTAGGTGATGGAGGAAGACGAGCAAAGCAGGGCGGTGTGGAAGATCAGATTTTGGTTGGGAAAGCGACGACTTGCGCAAAGCGGCTTTTTGTGGGCGAGAAAGCGGAGGAGGAGGAAACCGTGTGGATCCCACGAAGCCCATATGCAACGCATGATCCCGGACCGGAGCTGCCTAGATCGTGCCGCCGGTGACGCCTAGCCTTCGTCCCCGTGGAAGCTGCGGGTGGATATTTTACGACGTGTTGTGGGTGATGCACTCGTGGAGTGCGTGGTGCCGATCACATCGGCACATCGCCGCTTTAATTTGCAGTACCCGCGACGTGCTCGGCTGCTTGCCGTGCCCCGTGCCTCAATCGGCAGCGACCGGGTAAGATTCATGGAGGGCGAGTTTGTTGGTTCGACTCGATCGTCTTTGGTTTATCTCCACTTGGGCCGAAATCGAATGATTGGGCGGCCATTTTGTTTGGCTCTCTAGAAATCGTGTCTTTGTTGATATTCATGCTAGTACAGTTGTTAATTACAAGCAAAAAAAAAAGCTGGTGGCTGGCGGCCAGATCTCGAGGAAGAACGGGCCGGCCCGACGGACCACACACAGCATGTCATGTACGGCTACGGCCTAGCTAGTGAATAGTGATACCCCCGTGGAAAAACTAGCGATCGCTGTCTCGCAAGGTGCACGTACGTACGATCTACTCCATGCCTCCATGCATGGCCACAGATCACCGGCCATCACCTGCAGCTAGCTGCCGTGACATGCATGGGAGGACCACAATTACCTGAAAATTAACTTAAGTACCACTCAATAAAAAAAAAATACAGGGGGCTGCACTGCATCTGCATGCCAGCATTGGCGGATGCAGCGGGTGGGCCGGGTGGGCCGTGGCCCACCCAGAATTTCGGAAAATTTTTGGACCCCCCCGCATATTTTACCGCGTACGACGGTACGAGAGGAGAGATTGAGTGGCCAGGAGCCCAGGACGCTTCGACGAGAAGCCAACCGCGAGCCCGCGAGGACGACCTGCTGCTCTGCTCGATCTGCAGCTTCTGCCGCCGGCCGCCACCCCCTCGACCTCGATCCCTCGCCCGCCGCCTAGCGCCCCCGCCGCCGGACGATCCCCGCTATCGGTTGCCACCCCGCCCTCGCCCTGCCCCCCCGCCGCCGGCCGCCGGACGAAGTTCTGGGCTCCCCCGAGACCCCCGCCCTGCCCCCCCTGTCTCCCTGCTGGCCGGACATTTCTTGGCCGCTACAGCTTGATGGATTCTTGATTGCTTTGCGTGATTTTGTGGATGCAGAGCGCGGTGTCCGGGCTGAACCGGGGCCTCGCGGCGAGCCAGGAGGACCTGGAGCGAGCGGACGCGGCGGCGAGGCAGCTCGAGGCGGCGACGCCGGCCCCCGTGGACCTTGCCGAGGACATCGACAAGCTGCAGGGACGGTGGAGGCTGGTCTACAGCAGCGCGTTCTCGTCGCGGACGCTCGGCGGCAGCCGCCCAGGCCCGCCCACCGGCCGCCTCCTCCCAATCACCCTAGTCCCTAGGCCAGGTCAGTAGACAGTAGTACTCGGGACCAATCTTCAGAAAACTGAACCTAAACTGTTTCAGAAAATGTGACACCGAATTCCATTCCCTACTGCGTTTTGCGCATCCCAGGTGTTCCAGAGGATCGATGTGGTCAGCGCGGACTTCGACAACATCGTGGAGCTCGAGCTCGGCGCGCCATGGCCGCTGCCGCCGGTCGAGGCCACAGCCACGCTGGCGCACAAGTTTCAGATCACCGGTGAGCCACCATGCCTGCTAGTGGCTGCGAATGGTGCTGTCTGAATGAATTCTTCTGATAGCTGCCTTGCTACTGCTAGGAACCGCGAGTATCAAGATCAACTTCGACAAGACGACGGTGAAGACGAAAGGGAACCTATCGCAGCTGCCTCTGACGAAAGGGAATAGGAAGGTATGCTCCTATACTGTCCTGTACGGCTGTAGTGTAGTCTGTTTATTTGTTTGTTTGGAACTAGTTGTGTGCAATGTTGTGAATCAATTGGCTACTCCTATTATTTGTTTGTTTGGAAAAAAAAAATCGCACAAAGGTTTGTGAATTTTTTTTTTTTGAGGTGTGCCCACCCTCGACTTTTTTCCTGCGTCCGCCACTGCATGCCAGCTCACGTGGAAGAGAGGGTACGTACGTCCCCGTGTCTTCAAAGACCGAGATGGATCACTGGCCTCTTAACCAGGAATTAAGTCGCGGTTGTTCCAGTCAAAACCACATGGGATGGGATGAGGCATTTCTCTTTCGTACAGGTTGATTCATTGACCGTGCATGTGTGACGACCGTGTTCGTCTCCAATATTTATGATGGTGCTCAGCACTATTTTGGATTGTCGGTGCTGTGTCGACTGTCGAGTCGAGTCGAGTCCTCCGGGCCGTGCCCACGAACAATCTCCAGGCCTCCACATAGTTCATCGATTGTTCAGGCATGCCTATTTGCCGACTAGCTAGCGGGGATGGCGTTTTGGTGCCCGAGCGCAGGTGCAACCGTTATCTGTACCTGCACTGCCTTCTGCACAGATCTCCATGATCTGTGCGTGAGAGAAAAGGGGACCAGAGCGCAGATCTCCATGGCCGGAAGGTCTCACTCTCACGCCGCCGCACTGCCTTCTGCACACCAGCTCCTTTTATCCGTCGACCTGCACTGTATTCGCCGCATGGTCGCCAGGCCTGGGCAGTCACTAGGGGAGGCATCCCAGACCTGGGATGGATCCATGGTTTGACAGATGAAAGGATGGGATGGATTTGTGCTCCATTGGGAAGAACCGAAGAAGGCAACTAGGCAATGAGATGCATCGAGTCAATGGACATGGTCGTGGGTGACTTGTGGACCCCATGTTATTTTCTCATTTTTATTTGCTGAGTCATTTCCTTGACGCAATATTATAGAGGAAAAAGATCAGAAGATCGTAATTATTCCCCAAAAAAGGGCTGGATCTTTGCCAGCATGCCACGTAATTTGTGACAGGGACAGGGCCGGTCATCGACCCAAAATGATGTGGATCCCGACCCACGTCCAAAATTGGCGTACCAAAGATGTATACCCCTTGTCGAACCTTGTTCCCGAGGGTGGCGATCCTCGACCCGCGACCCGTTCCTCGACCCGGACGATCTGGATTTCTGGCAACTATGGCAAAAACCAGTCTGCATGCGAAAAATTCTAACTAGGCATAATGACCAAGAGGATAAGGATAAAGAAAGAAACATGTGATGATTTGTGGGCGAGGTGGTACGCTGAATCGGCCGCAGGTATAGAACCACCCCGGCGAGGTAGAAGATGGGTGGGGAATGGTGTTGGAGCTGCATGCAACCTCGAAGCTCCTTCTTCTACCTCTCGCAGCTCACTCACGGACAGAGAAGAATGCAAGCACAAAGTATTTTGCCGTTGGCTGTTTCACACAGCCTGAACTGAACTTTCCTCTATATTTCTGATCGAGTAAACATGCAGTTACAAGCCTCACATAGATTCACGCACGCACAGGGCACACTCGCCCACCAACTACATGCACGCATGCACTCACACCACTAACTCTCCGCACACTTAACTCAGGCCACTAACTGATGACCCAGCCATCATGCACTGACAGCTATAGCTAACAACTAACTGAACTATCTAACACACCAGCAATTCACTCGGCTGGGTCGTTTCAAAAAAAAAAAATCAATCGGCTGGTTCACGCCACCATGCAACTCCTTGTCCTCGGCACCGGCACAGCAGCTTCACGCCACCAGCCCACCACTGTCATGTCGCCGTACACACAGCATCACAGGTTATCTTCGGCATCTCACCATGCGCACCGGCTGGAACGAGGCCACACAGTACATGCATATTCAGCTAACTAAATGCAGAACGAAATAAGTAATTTAGATACAAATCAAGATTAACAGCTAACAAATGGTGGACTATGGTCTCGTTCTGGATTGACGCAGTCAATGGCCTGTTTTGGGGCGGTGTCCATCGAATGCAAGGAAACGGATCAGTACGCTACAGTTACCGGTCTAGACAGTTGCTCCATCACTACTATATATAATGGCTTGAAAAGCCGCAGCACTGTAGCGTGCTACAGTGTAACAGTAGCTGCAGTAGCTACAGTTTTTGGGTTTTTCTTTTTATTATTTTTTTTGCAAAAAAAAAAACTTCGCATTCTCCGAAAATTATATACATGAAAAATATGCGCGCCGATGAGTAGGTTCCATTCCCGTGATCGGTTTCGAGTTTGGTCGAGTCTAGCTCCTTAATTTCAGATGTAGATTCGCACAAACATTTGACAAATATTGTCCAATTCGTCTCACTGGGTCATCTGTTTGAATTTTCATTTCACAAATAGATGTATACCACCCTATATAAATCGGCCCTCCGAATAAAACTTTCTGCAAAAAAAAAAAAAAAATCCCCGCACGCCACTTTTTGCAGAAAAGCCCACGCGTTTAAAAAAAAATATAAATCTGCCTCCCGGAATAATAATGCGTGGTTCTTTTATGCAAAGGCCCTTGCGTTCTCCAGATATTACAAACTAATTTTAGT
Organism: Poa pratensis; assembly: GCA_947311845.1. Taxonomy (NCBI): domain Eukaryota; kingdom Viridiplantae; phylum Streptophyta; class Magnoliopsida; order Poales; family Poaceae; genus Poa; species Poa pratensis. Next base: position 66,433,337 of record CAMZMU010000045.1, on the reverse strand, counting down.
AACATCACCACCAAATAACTTTTCCAAAACTAATTGCATTAACATTATTTTTAACAGCATATATATTTAATATTGCACTGCAATATTATTTTCTCAATTTATTTCCCAAGTGAACTAATTCACTGACGAAAAATAACAGTAATACCGCAGAATTTTAGATTAATTTCCAATAAATTCGTAACTAATTCATTATCCACGGGAAAAATATGTTGAACATATCAAAATGTTTTTAAAAATAAATCCCATTATTTTTAGCAGCATATATATTTCATATTGCGCTGCAACATTATTTTCTCAATTTATTTCCCAAATGAACTAATTCACCGACAAAAAATAACCGTAATACCGCAAAATTTTAGATTAATTTCCAAAAAATTCATAACTAATTCATTATCCACGGGAAAAATATGTTGAACATATCAAAATGTTTTTAAAAATAAATCCTACTTATTTATACCGAATTCACGAATGGTCGGAAAAATTAACCATGTTTATTTGACACAACAAAATTAAACAACTTTTAACCATACTTAAAATGCCAAAACTTTCCCCTAATACACAATGTGTTTATTTTTTTGAGAATTTTAACGCATATGAGTATTTCCACACTTTTACCAGCAACAGAATATTCAAATGTATACGACTATTTTCCATCCTTACAAAAATTATAGAAAATTAAAATGAACTACATCAATAAAACCACACGGGTGCGGCGTGCCGCCGCGCCATCTTACCTAGTTTGTTCCGAAAGGTGCAAACGGCATCGACCGCATTAAATCCAGGGACAGTGTGGGCCATACTCTCTGTTCTTATATTGCTGGACTATAGAATATGGGATAGAATACACAGGCGGGACGTGAATCTTAGCGCGCTTGTAGGGACAGGATACCAGGAGCATCTATGCTCGGGCACCAAAGCTAATTTCCGCTAGCTAGCTACCACGAGTAGTCTAGCTAGTACTACAAGACTGGTACCGTAGTACTTAGACTACGTCACAATGGGTAGTAACATAGGAGTAACATCAATGCTACATAGGCAAAAAATCTGATGTGCCGGGTAATTAATGAGGAGAGAGATGGTTGTGGTACCGTAACATCACACATTTCAAGGCAAGATACGTTGCAGGGATTCAATATGAGGAGGACCCTAAAAAGAGGGGAAAGAACAATTAGAGTTGCTAATGGTATTGAAGCTTATGCCGAGGCGCTTGGAGACTTCACTCTCACACTCCATGGCGGTTTTATGCTTTGGCTAAATAATGTTCTTTATGTACCCTCGATGAAACAGAAAGGCTCTGGTTGGGGCTGGCCCTCGGCGCCGTGATGCTCAGGGGCTTTGGGATATAGACTGGCTTCGTGTTCCTTCCGCTGCCGCCTCGCCTACGAGTTCTTCTGCTGTCGTCGCCTCTGTCACCGGCTCTTTTCAGCAGTGGCATCATCGTCTTGGTCATCTTTGTGGTTCTCGTCTGTCGTCATTAGTTCATCGTGGTCTCCTGGGGGCTGTCTCAGGAGATGTTTCTTTACAGTGTCAGGGTAGTAGGCTAGGAAAACAGATTCAGTTACCCTATCCTACTAGTGCGTCTGTATCTCAGCGACCTTTCGACTTAGTTCACTCTGATTTCTTTGGGAATAATCAATGTATAATTATGTATGACAATAATAATGTTGGTCTTGCCTGCCGGCAAGACAAGCTTTATGTGATTTCCCTCTGTGATGATATAAATAATGTGGGTTCTACCTCAAACATAAATGTCGGTGCCAAACGTAAACATAATGATAATGTGACTTCTTCAAAATTATGGCACTATCATTTAGGCCATATTTCGAGGGGGAGAATTGAGCGTCTCATTAAAGATCAAGTTCTTCCTTCTCTTGATTTTTCGGATGTGGATGTTGATCATTGTATCGATTGCATCAAAGGAAAATATGCCAAGAAAATTAAGAAAGGTGCAAACCGAAGCACGGGAGTTTTGGAATTAATTCATACGGATATATGTGGTCCGTTTAATGTGAGATCGGTGGATGGTTTTAATTCATTCATAACGTTCACCGATGATTTCTCCCGTTTGGATATATTTATCCAATCAAAGAAAGATGAGAGGCATTAGACAAGTTCAAGATTTTCAAAGCTGAGGTTGAAAATCAAGTAATAAAAGGATTAAAGTTGTAAGATCTGATCGTGGTGGTGAATACTACGGCAGACATACTACTTATGGCCAAATTCCTGGACCGTTTGCAAAATTCTTACAGGAAAATGGCATTGTAGCCTAGTACTCAGCACCGGGCGAACCCCAGCAAAACGGGGTGGCTGAAAGGAGAAACCGCACACTTATGGATATGGTGGAGTATGTTAAGCCACTCCACTCTGTCGGTGAATTTATGGATGGAAGCCCTTAAACAGCAGCACATATTCTTAACAGGGTTCCTAGTAAATCGGTGCCCAAAACACCGTATGAATTATGGACTGGGAAGAAGCCAACCCTGAATTATTTTCATGTATGGGGCTGTCCTGCTGAAGCAAGGATTTTTAATCCGATTATGGGAAAATTAGACCCCAAGACAGTCAGTTGCCATTTTATTGGTTATCCTGACAAATCTAAAGCATATCGATTTTATTGTCCAAATCAGGCAACTAAGTTTGTTGAAACAAGACATGCTGTGTTCTTGGAAAGTGATGTGATGAGGGGGAGCAGAACACCCGGGAAATAATTTTGGAGGAAAAACGGGTATATGTCCCAGCTTCAATAATTCAAGAACCTTTTCCCGGTTCTGCTAATATGCACCTCCTATTGATGCTACACCTATTGAGACTCCAATGATTACTTCATATGTCACACCTAATGATACTTCTATTGAAGATACTCAGCAGCCTCAAATTGTTGATGATGTGCCGAATGATGAATGTCTCAGAAGGTCACAGCGGACTAGAAAGTCTGCTATTCTGATGATTACTTCACTTATATGAGTGAGGATATGAATGAGTCGATGTTGGATAATGATCCCACCTCATTTAAAGAAGCTATGCAAAGTGAATATTCGTCTGAATGGCTTAATGCTATGAAAGATGAAATGAAGTCCATGGCACTAATGATGTATGGGACTTAGTAGAAATTCCCAAAGGAGTCAAAGTAGTTGGATGCAAATGGGTCTATAAGACCAAACGTGACTCCAAGGGTGATATCGAAAGGTTCAAACCAGGCTTGTGGCAAAAGGATTCACTCAAAGAGAAGGGATTGATTATAATGAAACATTTTCACCTGTCTCTTCCAAGGATTCATTCAGAATAATTATGGCACTTGTGGCTCATTATGATTTAGAGCTGCACCAGATGGATGTCAAAACGGCATTTCTAAATGGTGACTTAGGTGAAGATGTATACATGGCACAACCGGAAGGTTTTGTTGTGGAAGGAAATGAACATTTGGGATGTCATCTTTAGAAATCCATCTATGGCTTGAAGCAAGCATCAAGAGAGTGGTATCTTAAGTTTCATCAAGTCATAAGGAAATTTGGTTTTGAGGAAAATAAAGTGGACAATTGTGTTTATGTTAAGTTCAGGGGGAGTAAGTTTATGTTCCTGATATTATATGTTGATGACATACTCTTGGCCAATAGTGATATGAATATGCTGATGGAGACCAAGAGGTTCCTGTCTTCTAAGTTCGATATGAAGGATCTCGGAGAAGCAGCTTATGTTTTAGGAATTGAAATTCACCGGGATAGATCCAGAGGGATCTTGGGGCTATCTCAGAGAGCATACATTGAGAAGGTACTTAAAAAGTACAACATGCATAAGTGCTCAGCCTCGCCTGCTCCTATTGTTAAGGGCGATAAATTTGGGACTTTTCAGTGCCCAAGAAATAATTATGAATATGCGCAGATGAAGTCAATTCCTTATGCCTCAATTGTTGGAAGCATTATGTATGCACAAGTGTGCACTCGCCCTGACTTAGCATTCGTGATCGGGATGCTTGGCAGATATCAGTCTAATCCAGGTCGGGATCACTGGATAGCTGCTAAGAAAGTCTTGCGTTATTTGCAAGGTACTAAAGGCCTCATGCTTACTTATGAGAAATCTGATAACCTCGAGGTGGTGGGTTATTCAGATGCTGATTTTGCGGGGTGTGTTGACACTAAGAAATCCACGTCAGGTTATATTTTCACCCTCGCAAAAGGAGCTATATCGTGGAAAACCTCCAAACAAACTGTCACTGCATCATCGACAATGCAGGCAGAATTTGTGGCATGTTATGAGGCTACCGGGCAGGCGGTATGGCTGAAGAATTTTATCCCGGGACATAGAGTGATTGACAGTATTTCCAGGCCTCTCACTCTCTACTGCGATAATCAACCCGCAGTAATCTATTCGAGTAACAACAAGTCAAGTGGTGCTGCCAAACACGTTGACATTAAGTATCATGTTGTGAAAGATAGAATCCAGGATCAGACAATAAATGTCAAGTACATTAGTACTAAGTTGATGTTAGCGGATCCGCTCACAAAAGGCTTACCACCCAGTGTTTTTAGAGAGCATGTTGTCGGCATGGGTTTGGTTGAAAGTTTTGATCCTGGAAAAGTTGGAACCATTATGGCACTATCTCTCCAAAATGTTCGTTTTGAGATCGAATGGGAACCATAGTCACTTGATTCAGCAGTACTTAATTGACTGCTTTAATTTATTGGCTTGGTGTACCATTTTATCAAAAGACGAATCTGTAATGTTTATGATGTTTTTGTAAAATTCTGTAAATGAAGTTAATGAATAAAGTTTATGGAGCTCATAAGTTAAGGAAGTTTCATTTGATATGAAGTGATGTACTATAGTCACTGGATTAAATGGTAACTAATAGACCATTATAATATTTTCGTCTTAGTGCATTATTTTGTCTCAGCCTTACGATCAAGGGGGAGAATGTTGGATATTTTAATGATCTAGGCTTGTCTCCTAAGGCAACTCCTAAGTCAAAAATGACAGCTGCTACAGTAGGGCGGTGCTACAGTGCCCACCTACACTAATGTGGTGTCTTGATCGGAGACATCAGATGGTGATCCAATGGTGCTGGTTCCCTTAGTGTACAGTGCTAAAGAATATAAATGGCAGTGAGATAAATCTAGAGAGTGGATAACGTGACCGTAGCTCTCGGTCTCTCACCCTCTCACACGGACTCACAAGCCAAGCTACCGATCAAGCAAGCACTGCAAACACTGGGAAGAACCAGTTCATCCACCAGATCAAGCTACTGGTGGTTAGGAAGTATTTGGAGATCATGGCAGCACCGCAAGATCAAGGTAACCTTTCCTAATCATCTTCTGGTTATGGCTCAATCTTGTGCTAGTTGATCCTGCTGGATTCAACATGGAAGACTAGTTCAGATATCACTTTTTTTGGCGGAGAATACGGAGTTTTATTCCACAGTGGAAATAGAGTTACAGTCCGCCAATACAAGCGTTTCCATCCAGGGAGGCCCCTGACCGAGCCAGCACGCAGTGCTACTGCTAAGCTCGGTTCTACCATAGTTGGCTAAACAGTGAGCAACTCTATTCTGATCTCGGTGAATTTTACAACGGAAAAACTCCCTATCCAAATTAAGCCCAGATGCCCATAAGACGAGCGAGACAAAGAGTCGCCAGCCAAGGCAGACAGAGCCATCGTGGAGTCTGATCGAATGATTACTGGAAGGGTCTGACCATTGAATAGCAAGAGCCATTCCCTCGATTAGAGCCTGAATCTATGCTTCGAGTGCATCGTTGCAGTGAGATATCATTATCCACTAGCAGAACATGGTCGTAGTTCAAGCTGCAGAAATCAGACAATCAATCCAGTAGTAACCTTTTGCTGGCACCTTGTTATTAGCTCCAGTTTTTTCGTTAAGAATTACAGACTCCGCACTGTTTCTAAGGCTGATAAACTTGGCGCCTTTTCGCTTCTAGAAAAAAAAGTTTGAATGTACAGCAAGTTTGCTTTTTTTAGAACGACTCTACAGCAAGTGAACTCTCGCCCTCTCAGCCCACAGCCAAGGAGAAAACACTAACAAGACATTTGTTTGGGCCCATTAAGAAAACCTACTTGAACAGCCCATCTTGCAGTTCTGATCACCCCCTTCTAGTCTAGGGAAAAAAGGCATTCGGTGCGGCGATTAGACCAGCCACAACGTGGTGTAAAAGCGAATAGAAGAAGACTTGGAACCCGTTCTCACACTGCGCACATCGGTTCAATGGAACTGACAAGAAAGGCGGATCATATCGATGGTTCGCTTCTTTGCGGGAGAATCGTGTGCATGCAAGGCTAAATAGAGTGTAAAGTGGCTAGTTATTTAATCGACTATGGGTCCCACAGGCGGTTCCTCACACTGCAGCACATACCAACGATTCCTAAACTCCGACACATTTTTCATTGAATGGAAGCCACAGTGTGGCTGGTCTTAGAAGGTAAAGATTTTGTGTTTGCTCTTTTATCCATTCACAAATCGTTTTACAATAGGAAAAAAATCAAGTGTTGTAAGTGTAGATTATTCGATAAGCCTAAATAAATTTGCGCATTTGTATATAAAATATTCATACGTATCTAAAAACTGTTCATGTGTCTATATATACTGAGTAATGTTCATATTAATAATTTTTTTGTACATATCAAAATTAATGTCTCAAGTGCATTTGAAACAATTTTATCTATTAAGAAACGTACAAAACAAATTAAAGCGAGAAAAGACCAAACATGAGAAAAATGAAGGTAAAAGAGTTAAGAAAATAAAAAGAAAAATATAAAACGAAAAAGGTATAAGCAAAAGAAAAAAATAGAAAGAAAGAGAGAAAAGGAGAAAAACAGAAGCAAAAAAAGATGCCAAAAGAAGAAAAAAATGCGACCGTATTATTGGGCCAGCCGAGAAGTGGAGGCCTTCTAGCGGCAAGTCCCTAAAGCCCATCATCTCCTGATACCAGTTTTCATATTGCACTTTACAAAAGCGTCTATCTTCTTAGAAAAAAACTCAAAAAAAAAAATTATTGGAAAAAAAGAGAAGATGATAAAAAGATTGAAGAACCGCACAGTAGATAGTAGTATCCAATTGAAGAAAAGACCACTAGAATAGGACGAGTGCACAGGAAAAGGGAAGCATTCATACGCCAATGCAGATGCAGAACAATACATGATCGCCGGAGGGAGGGAACTAATAATGACCGGATAGAAGAGTCACAGAGACGAAAGTTGGATCGATCGATTGATCCACGGCAAGCTAGTCCGATCGCAGGAGCACCCTGGAGTGAGTGGGCTGCAATGGATACCGGTAGCTTTTCACTTCAGCCGTTAATTGGCGTGTGAATGCCATGGCATGGCAGAAAAGGTAGAAGAAGAGGAGAGAGTAACAGTAACTGTGCAGGAAAAGACCACTCCCAACTGGCTACAGAGTGTGACAGACGCGCCGAAGAATGATATCGATCGGCCGGGCGGCAGGGGCGGCCGGCCACCGTGTGATATCTCCAATTCTCTACCACCGATCCGGCGCAGTACGGGGATCGATCGGTGATGTAGGGGCTACGTTTCCGACGCGGTGGTGGTGGAGTGGAGCATCGATGGAGATGGCGGATCGGCCGGGAAAGCGCGCGCGCTCGTGTGCGCCGTGGCAAGGCTGCAACGGCGCAGTGACCGGCACCGCCCCGGCCGGCCACCCACTGCAGGAAGAGCAGAGCGCATGGCAGTGACAGTCACATGTATTGTACTGCTCGATCATAAGCTGATGGCACAGATCGAGAGCAGATATCTTTCTTGGTATCACCGGAACTGATCGTGCATCAAGTCGTTGTTAAGTGCTGATATCCTCACCAGCATGCATGGCAGTATGGATAATGGGTGCATGCATCAATGCATCTCATAATCGTCTTAGCTAGGGATAGCGATCGAGAGCACCGCCGCACTAGTACAGTTCGTATACACACTTGTCTGCTTGCCATCTCGTACTTATGAGCTACGTAGCTGAGTGATCCTCAACTTTTCTGGGCCGTATCATTTCGATCGCTTCTCCAGGACGATCGATGGACGCAGGGGCCGGCCTCGATCATTCCGCCGGTTATTAGTCCGCGAAATGCATCGATGGCTCACGCAAATCGCCTGCCGGCCAGCCAGTCCCTGCATGATTCGATCCGCTCCGTGGACGCGCTCAGATCGACGGTACCATTCGCGTCTTGCAAGCCCCTGCTTCAGTTTGTCGTTCTGACCGAGCACGCACGCATGCATTGTCCCCGGCCCGCCGCATGCAACGTTAGGAGTCGATCGTTTTGTAATCGAGGATGATCCGTTCACTTTCCGGGCGTCGCCATGCTAGCTCGAGCTAGCTTTGCAGGCAACCATGGCCGGCCGGCCGGCGCTCCGGCCATGCCCGTGAACGTAATGAGCAATGATGATAGGAACGGATCGGCAGGGCCATGCATGCAGCGTGTACAGTACATCGTCCGGCCGCCCAGCCGGCCGAGAAGAGAAATAATCAAGCTGGCTGGGAAAGATGGAGAGGAAACAAGCTTGATGCTCACATCACAGGCATCCGCATGTATCGAAAGTGGTAAGAGTGTGCCACAAGTATCCATGTGTCTCTCTGCCTGTAATGTCTATCTATCTATCCCTGCATCACCTACTCTTTTTTCCCCCTCTGATCTTCTGCTGTTCTGCACCTTTTTTCAGTGCCAAGACGTGTTAATTAACGTTGCGCCGTCCCTTTCCCTTCACTAACCTCCATGGCCTGTTCCTTCGATCCACCTTGGAGGCTAGGAGCATATATGAATAATAGTGGTAACAACAAGTTGTAACAACCTTTGATGTATTGCTAGTACTACGACCACTTGTTGACATGTACTCTCTCCGTTCTACAATATAAGATGTTTTAGCCATTTTAGGTCGAATCTAGACAACATGTATACCACCTAAAACATCTTATATTATGGAACAGAGGGAGTACATTACAATCTGCATCAACGTGCCGCCAAACTAATCTCCCTTGTGAGCGCCGCCAGTCACTATGAGGATACTAGCAGAGTGAGAGTGTCATTTTGATTTTGGAGCACGTTACACAGTAAAGAATCATCTGTCTTTGACGAGAAAAGGTGAAAGAGAAGCTTTTTCTTGAAGCAGAGGGTGCATATACAAGTACTGCAACAGTAGCACTACACTGTACTGTAGTAGTGATGTGCTACTGTCAAGGTAGGTGTGCATGCATGCTATGCCATGGATAGCCTTTTTGCCGCTTACGCCAAGCTACCTAGCCATGGAAGGATCGCTCGATCTATCTATCCCCACACGCTCCACCAAACGAAAGGGAAAGGAGGGAAGGAATGAAGTGACAAGTAGTACAAGCTGTCAGTCTCCAGGAGGAGGAGGAGGAGGATGATCGGAGGCACGGGCCGTCCGGCCGGCCTATCCACGCCCGAAACCTCTTGTGTGTCGGTTGCCCCCAAAAACCTCGCAGATATCTCGTGTAATGGCCGCGGATTGAGTAATTTAAGCGAGGTGGTGGAGATCGTGTGGTTTGTGCGTCTGCGCCGGGACGGCAAGCTAAACTTGTGCCGGCCGGCGAGAGGGAGCGGTGGTGGTGGGCGGCGAGGCCTATGGGGTACGGCGTCGCGGACACGCCGGATAATGATACCGGCCGGCCGGGAGGCGCGCGGGGGGTGGCTCATGATTTGGACGGACGGATGATGGGCCGGCCGGTTGGTTACTTGGGGGGTTTCGGGCCGACCCGGCGAGACGTGCATGGCCATCCCCATCCGCGTGCAACCGCACCGCCCCACTCGTACGTATACCCTGCTCGATACGGTACAAACACTGCAGCTGCACGGTACGTAGTAGCGCTTCACTCCGGTAGTATAGTACTACTGATTACTGATAAAAAAAGTACTCTTGCTTTCTCAAGAAGTTTTTTTTTTAAAATTTAAAAAGATGTAGCCTTTTTCTTTATGTGCTCCAGCGGCTTCGCAATGCCACCTTACAAAATGGACGGATGAATGGACTCATGCAGCATCCGACCTGCTCTCTAAGCACTTGGGCCAATGTACAATGATTGATAATGGGGTCTTATCTTTGACCCGCGATGCATGTAATATAGATATGAAAGTGGAATATGTTGTACAATGAGTTATTTTGGGTCTTATCTCTAGTAACAAGATGTCCTAAATTTGTGGTGAGACAACTATTGCTAAGAGATCACTAAATAGATACAAATTAGCGGACTGATCGCTAAGCGAAAGCAAATGCCTTTTTTGTTTCTCTCTACTCCAACTCAGCGATCATCTTATGTGGCAATGCTAAGATAATACCATTGTACATGCTCTTACATTTTCCTGCAGATAGTTCAATGACTTCTATGTTAGTTTGTTAAAAATAAAGACTTCCATGTTAGTTTGACTCGACCGGCGCTGACGTCTGACTCAGCGACTCTGGATAAACTTTACAAGCAAGGTTGAGTTCACACACACAAAACATGCTTTACATGCAAGCACGGTTAGGTAACTAATGATAGAAAGTAAAGTGGTGAACCGGTGAAGACAGTCATTTTGATAGCGACGCTTAGCCTGTCTCGACACGTTAGCACGTAGGATTATATTCCAAGTTAATATTCAGAGATACGCGCGCAGGATTTCCGGCCAGGGCCCCCTTTTTTTCTCGTCCCTCTGCGTCGCTCCCGTGGGCGACGGGAGGGATCCCTCGCCGTCCCCGTCTCTTAGCCCCTTCCCCGTCTCCTCCCTCTCCCCCGCTGCCGCCGGACGGCGGCTCCGGCCAAAGCCCGGGCGCTGGCGGCAGCGGGGTTCTCCTTTCTCCTCGCTTGGGTCTCTTCGCGCGGGCTAAGAGGTCCGGCTTGGGCGCCGTGCTAGGTCAGGAGCGCGGCGGCGCGGCTTCTCCGGGGGCGGTGCGGAGGCTTGACGGCAGCGGTACAAGCCTGTGGCTGTGCTTTCTTGGCGGCGGAGGTCGTCGCAGGCGGGCGGCTCTCGTGTCGGCTGTGGCCGGTGTTGGAGGATGTGGGGACGGAGGGTGCGGCTGTGGATGGTGGCAGGTGGGGCGTAGCCATGGCAGGGGCGGCGCGGCCCAGATCTAGGCCCTTTTGGGCCCGATCTGGGGTCTACGGGCCCCAGCCTGCGCGCACGTCCAGAGCCTTTCTGCAGGGTGGCAGCGACAACCATGGCACTGCAGCGCGGCGGCGGAGCTAGTAGGGCTGATCTGGGCCTGATCTGGTGATCTGGGCCTGACTGGCACTGCTGCTGCGTCCGGTCGGTGACCGCCAAAGCGGTGGAGGATGTCGGATCCTCCTAACGGTTGCGGTTGCCGCCCTCGTGGGCCTGAATCTGCCGCCGGCCGGACTCACCCGATACGTTGACCTCGCGCAGTGTTGTCGTTTCCTCGTTTCCGAGGTCGTGAAAGCCGGGGCGGCGGCCCTGGAAGGTGGACTGCACGGGCGTCTCTACGGCGAGCGACGTGGCGGTGGTGATGGTCTTGCTTTTTGGTCGTGTGGATGGCGAGAAGCGGACGTTCAGGGGTTCCTGGAGTTGGTGGCGGCAACTCCCAGTTCGTGGTTGGGAGACCATTCTCGGGGGTGATGGGCGATCCATCTGTGCGGACGTTGTGCGAAGGTTTTTCCGAGCGAAAGCTCTACGCTCCGGCGCCAATGGCGGCGATGCTTGCGGGTATCGTTACCCTCTTGGGGGCGTTGTTGTGGTTACCCTCGCTGCGTTAGGGTTCCGGGTGAAAACCCTTGACCATTCCGGTCTCGTCGGCGGCGGCGTGTTACGTCGTTACCCTCTTGTGGGCGTCGTCGTGGAGCCTCGTCACTTAGGGCTTGTTTCGTTGTCCTCGGTGGCAAGTTTGGTTCTTCTTGTTTATCTTTTTCCTATCTTTGATCTGCTTTGTAAGAGGTTCCCCTCATCACATTGTATCGGTTCTGCCGTTGAGGCTTTATTTATAAAGCGGGGTTATGGCTTATTTCGTCATTTCCGGCCAGGCAATGAGAGTTAAGCAGAAAGATAATCGCGATCAGTAATCGATTCGTTACTCGAGTACTGTTTCTCCATAATGCTACGACTTTTTTTTTCACCTTTCTTTCATGCATATCTTGCTGTGTGGCTAGCTTCGATCAAGTGCATACATGCATGTACGTGATCATCGGCTTACGGCAGATCGAAAGTAAAACAGCTAGCGTCCCCATGTACTACGTAATGTGTCCATCGATCTCCAAGTATCTGGCTGTGCCCATTTTGTGCTTTCTAGCTGGATCGGAGTAGCAAGCTGCTGCTGCTGCTGCTTCAACACATGTGCACAACTTGTCAGAACTCAGAGTGTGGGCTCGTGCAAAAAACTTACAAGTGGAAATCCTCGTAGCCGGCCTGGATTGCCGTCGAGTACATACATACGCGTAGTGTACCGTATACGTAAAGCCGGCCGGCCAGCCTTTTTTGTACGTGTCGAGTCGAGATGAAGTGTCGGCTCAATCGATATCGTTTCCGTCCGGTAGGGTCGGTTCGGCTGGTGCGTCTCTCCGGCCGGCCCCAACCAAGCCTTGGTCGATCTGCACCCCCGTTTCTCCTCCGCCGGACACGTTCCTACGTCTGTATTATAGTTGAAGCATCGGAAATTATCTTTTCTTGTTCAAGTGTAGTTTCAGGTGAAAGTCCATTGTTGTATGTATTTGAAGCTAGCCATAGCTAGATACTCCGGCCGGCGGACTGGGGTGCCGGACAGAATGTGGATCTGCCCGAACTGATGGGGGTGCCGCTGGCGACGATTTGTCTATCCAAACCCTAATTAAGCCTCCGAACTGATGGAAATGGGTTAGGCAATATATTTATATTCAACACTCCCCTCACGTCTACGCTATTTAGTCCTTAATTAGTGTGGGATCGGTGCATGCCACATGATTTTTTTCCCTTTTTTTATACTGCGTGAGCAAGGTCTAGAACTCGAAACCTCTTGACTGTGATACCTTATACAATTTCTGCACTAGCCATTTAAATCAACAGTCCGAACTGATGGAAATGGACTAGAAAATATATTTATATTCAACACACTACACTATTTGTACTCACTATAGCCGAAGTACTGAATAAGTTTTTTGTGTGGTTGAAGTGCAGTTTGAGGATATTTTTTTTAGAAACGCAGTTTGAGGATATGTTAATGTACTCGTGTAGATGCGTGTGGGCCTTACGTAAAGTACATATATGTATGTCTTGGAAGCTAGCTCGAGCCAGATGCATGATTTGTTGTTTATAGCTGGACGCCCGGTCATTGGCCGCCGCACATTTCTAGTTTATGCAATTTTACTCCTGAAGCGTAACGGGGTAGCATGTAAGCTTATCCTGTTATTTGTTAAGTGCAGATGCTGTTATTTGTTAAGCTGCGTGGAAGGACATACGACAGGCCATCGGCAGCCTTAAACCGGCCAAGAACGGGACATGGCGTGCCGTAACAGCTTTTCCGTTCGATCGATCGATGGATCACTGCTTTCCGAGCTTAGCTAGCTAGAATGACAGATGAAAAGTGCCTCGCTTTTGTGACGAAAATATGTGGTGATCGGCTGCCGCGCGCGTACGGTGGCAGTCACATGATGAACTGAATCGAACTCATAGAGCAGCTACAAATTAAACCCGTGCTGTACAGCTACAAATACTTCCATATACTATTGATCATGCATATATTTCAGGCCAGTGCTAAATTGCCAATGACACTAAGTGTCTACTCCTCCGTTCCACAATATAAGACGTTTTAGGTGGTACACATTTTATCTAGACTCGGACTAACAAGAGTACACGTATACACTAAACTGTGTATATATACATATTTATACATGTGCATGTGGGAAATGGCTAAAACATTTATATTGTGGAACGGAGGGAGTAGTATTTTGACAGTGTTAAATATGACAGCAACATGACCACTATTTCTACTGAGATGGAAATGTTGCCTGCCAATATATACATCAACCAAGAAACACAGAAAGGGGCAAGAGAAGTGAGCATCGTCCATATAACAGGGCCCTGTCGTGTTCCCTGCCAATGATGCGCAAGAACATGGGTGACCACCGAATTAAGTAGAAGATTAATCGGGAGTGATCTCCCTGACGTGTCGCCTGGGCGGCAAAAGCGGCGGCAGTGAGGTCAGGGAATGTTTCATCCCGTGCTCCTCGGTTCCCATCGGGATTAGCGCGCGTGAGATTGTTTTGAGGTTACATGATCATTAGCAGCTGCCACTGTGCCCTACTTAATTACTAGTTTAACTTTCCCCATTTCTCGTGAGAACTGGGAGCAAAAGGGCATGTGTGTCTGCAATGCCGAATTATGATTGTCACTCCGTTGCTAGAGCATGATGGAGACCCACCCAACCGAATTGCGCCAATGGTGGGGCCATGTGTCCCTAATCCTTTTTTCTTCATGGGCTCACACCTATCCCCATTAGGTTTTGAGGGGTTTGGTCACAACAAGCAGATGGTCCAAAGAACGACCAAAAGTGTATCATTGTTTTGTTCGGTTTTGTGTTATCTACTCTCTCTGTCCGTAGAGGATGTCGTAAAAATAAATGTATCAAGACATATATTAGTACTAGATATATTCATTTTAGTAACATCTTCTTCGCATGGAGTGAGTAGTAATTATCGAGTGAAGAATTGTCAATGGATACATATACCGGACACCAATCTTGTCCTGATCCTGATCACTTGTGCACCAAGTGCATGTAGTCACATTTGTAGCTAGAGATGTCTGTGTGTTGCTAAGGGATAACAAATATGTGGTGAATGTCTTCAAAATGATGCAGTCATATGACTCATATGTAAATTCATAGTACCAACACTTCTATAATTTCCAATATGTTGATCATGAGGAATATGCAGACTGCAATGTTCAAGATTTGACTAACAATCGATCTAATAAATGAATTAGGTGACACAAAACGGCTAATAACATATTCGCATTCAAAAGCATTTGTGATTTTTTTTCATTATTACCAATATTGTGTATAAATTTTAACTTGAGATGGCCATGGTTGGTGTGGCGGTACCCGGAGCATGCTTGGGTTGTCCTAGGAAACCAATGCACCGACACAGACATGGACCTCTTCTACGCTCTGACTACTATCGCTTTTAGCGATAGGCCTATGGCTAAATTTCGGCATGCTCCATGGCTTGATGGCTAGGCCAAAGGATGTGGTACCATTCATCTTTGCGATCTCCAAGGAAACTAATGGTAAAATTAAGAGGCTTTGCTTGATGAAAAATGGATAACAATCATAAACTATTCAGCGCGTCTCAACGTTCTTCACCTTCAGCACTTTCACCACCTTTGGACGATGCTCCCAGAGCTGAAACTCCTTCCGGACTCGGTCGACATCATTTCATCGAAGCTCACTACCTCATGGAATTACATCGCGCTCTCCGCATATCATACCTAGTTAGAGGGGACTATCTACTCGACCATGAGACTGGCTATTCGGAAGGCTTGGGCTCCTCTCAAGTGAAAGTTATTTGCAAGGTAGGGTTTGGATAGCGGTTCATCTTACAAGAAGGGTTTGCCCAACTATGTGCCTTGCCAACTTTGTAGAAGAGAACCAGAGACATCGGTTCTCCTTCTCTTTGGATGCCAGCTAACTTTGCATGTTTGAGGCATGAGTCGATTCCGCTAGTCTCTTGGGATAAGCGAAACGAAAGAGTTTTTCAGAATTCTTCCTTCCCTTAAAAATTTGGAGAAAATAAAAACGAATAAATGGCATAGAGCACAACTAAAGCAAAAAAAAATTGGGTTCAACAATGACGCGAGAGTATAACTCTTTTTTACCTCTACGCGTGTTGTAACCTGTTTAAACAACAAGTGTTAAATTTTTTAAGAGGCAATTTTTTTGTTTAGTTTTAAAAAATAAATTAAACTCGTTGTGTTAAACTAGACCATATATCTTGACAATATATTTAATTAAGGAAAAATAATATCCATTTTATTACAATCAAAGAATAATCTCAATCCTATTAGGACACCATGTGTAGTGATATTTTTCGACGGTACACTTTTGATCGCATGAGTCACATTCGGAGATCGGGATGATATCACCCGGGAGACAAAGATTTATACAGGTTCGGGCGACGGGAACATCCATACTTCTGTTTGTGGCTGGAAGGAATACCTATCGTATGCTGAAATGATCTTGTGGTACTTTGATCTCGCCTATGGTGGGTGGAGTTATGTTGATAGGTGCCGCTCGGTAGGCAATCATTCCTCCTTATATAGTTGGTGGGAATTAGGGTTAAAAGATGCCGACTTGGTTTACACATGTTAAACATTACGCTAAATCCTAACAAGATATTCTAGATTCGATCGAGACCGGTTACAACGAGCATTCCGTATAATCCACGTTCTGTGATTATGAATATTGTATAGTAGCTTTTCCCCTATAGACCTAGGTTTTATGGACCTAGAAAGTAAACGCTTAGAAAGGTGATTTCTAACAAGTCTGTTAAGAGTCCAAAATAGTTTTGTTTGCAGGACCAACAATGTTTTTTGGGGTTTTATCAAGGGCAAAATAGGATCACGTCACTAGCTCTCACCGAAATTCGTATGGTGCCACTAGTTTTTTCTGAATTGTCCAAGTGCCAATAATTATGGCCATTTCGTTACTTCTACAACCACCCTACGCACATGGTACTTTAGGCCTGGCCAACTTGTCATATGTCTGACCCGTTTATCAATTATAGGACCCACGCCTTATCCGCGTCGACGGAGATGAAACAAATGGTTTAAACAATTTTGCTTACATACGGGTCCCGCCACTTTGCCCCTTCAACAACGATGAAAAAACGATGAACCAAATGTTTCCCCGAGCCGACCATGCTGCCCAGATGCGCTCTAGGCATGGAGCTTACATTTGGCTTTGCCACCAAACTAAATTGGATCTAACGCATTCGCTATGAGACATCTATTAGCATGGACTAGAAAGATACCCCGCACGTTGCAGCGGGAATGTTAAAAAAATTAATATAAAAGAAAGGATATTCGATGCATGAAATGGGAAAAGAATCTCGGGAATATATAGGATTGGATGAGCAACAATAGTCAAAAATATAAATTTAATAAGTATGAAAATGTTCGTATATTTAACCGCTTAAAATTGATAATGTAAAATAATTTATAGTGTGAATAGCTTGCATGTTCGGATGAATATCATTGATAAATATGGATGCCATGGATGAATGAATGTCTCATATAGTGGATGGTGATGACATTAATAAATGAATGGCTCACATAGTGGATGATGTGGACACCTACCGTGCCTATAGAGATAGACTGTTTTAGTGCATGTTAGTGGAATTTTGATTTATATGAGATATAGATAGGTCGGTTCCATAGTTAGACAACAAGTCTATAAACGTTTTGTAGGCAAAGTTGACATGAAAGATTAATTCACAGAAGGCGTTTGATGAGATGTAGATTAATCAAATATTAAATGAAACTAGATGGTATAACATCCGTCCACTTTTCCTCCAAAGGTGTGGCTGCCAAGTGCCAACACGCAAGTGAGAGGGGGATCGGTGGTGTCGACCCAGCCAACATGTGTTTTAAATTGATGTAGACATTTTGTGCCCTCCTCATTGTGGATATACACTACTGCTAGGTCAGTGATAATCGGGCCACGGTCGACCACGTCGACAACATGGATGATGATCCGGTTGGTGTAGGAGCGCATACTCTCAGGCGAGCATGGTGGCGGTGGAGATGAGAGGATATCGCCGGTCTTCGCAGATGGGTCGGTGCCTCTGTGCCGTCCAAAAATGGTGTGGGAGATATAAGTTCTACTAGGGAAGAGAAACTGACAAAAGTAAAATGTGGAACAATCTCGGCTTTACAAAAAAAAAACTACAAACGACTGCCTAAACCACAGGATTTTGACCAACCTTTTTTTATCCATGTGTGACCTTTCGATTGAATTAGACACATTGTATTAATCATCAATCATCATAGCACACTAGCTACTCTGTGGATTTCATCGACTTTGCTCATGATACCGTTAGGTTCAGTTGGATTTTGGTGTAAAGTTGTTGAGAGCATGTAGAAAGTTTTGGGGCTGTCCTTATTACCAAGCTTTTAACTTTCTGATTGACGCTCATCCAATAAAAAGAAAATTGGGTTAACTAATACATGACCACATTCGCTTGGTTATCTCTAAATAACTGGACAGCTTTATCTCATTTATAGAGAAGGCCTCCCGTTCTTACGAGGTTTCTCGGCTGAGAAACCAAATACACGTGCAGACCATTATATTATATGTACAAACGTTAAACTTCTCAAATTTCCTTGCATCATCGTCAATATATATCTACCTTCGTCCTTCGATCATGAGTCGATCAGCAGCTAGCAAACAATGAGAAGCGGCATGATGTGGGGGCTCCCAAATTAGATTCATTCTTATGAGGGAAGGATTTGGTGTTGCCCTAACATTGGTAGGTGGCATCATACTTAGCACAAGCATATGTTTTGTAATGCATGTCTACGCCACAAGTGTTGATCACATCATAATTCCTACTGATCATGCTTCTGGAAATAATCAATGGAATGCTAATGGCTAGCTAAGGCCAACAGATGCAAGCCATCAGTCTCTCATCAGTTTGGCGTGCATGCTCTGAGGCTGACAGCACGAGTTTCTAGGTAGGACACGAAATCATAATCGAGGAATTAGTGAGATCGACCGGCCAGTTTTTGTGTTGCATTTGACAGTACGTATGAAGTGAATTTACTGGTGTGATGTGAAAGTGAGTGGTAGCTAGCTAGCTATCGTTAGGTAGCTATCCTGAGGTGGTTGCGATACTCACATCAAATCAGACTTCTGCATCTCAAAATCTTCTATGGAATTGACGGAAGTGCAGTAAAATCTATTGCAATGATACAGAGGATTGATCATCATACCTGGACAACTGTATGGCTCTACGCACTGAGTAACTTGTTCATCTGTCGATTGGGCAGCATGGTCCTATAGACAGCTGAAAGCATAGTGTGTGGTAGCTTGTTAAGAAGTGCACTTGATCGCAATAAAACCCGACGTAGCCATAGAAAAAAACATTTTACTACAGTCTCTAACACCCTATATGGCCCCTACTCGGTAAAAAAGCCCAACCTGCCGTATGATGGGCACTCATGCGTTTGACTAGCTTGTCTCAAGGTTATTTCACACACCCAAATTAAGGACATGTGCAATGAATAATTTTTGTATGTGGATACTTAAAAATCTTAGCTTTAGACGGTGATTTTGCATTTTGTGCTTTCAATAAATGTGAACTACCAATTAATTAAGGGAAATTTAACTAGAACATGTATGCGAATTAGAATTTCAGGTTGCGTCAATATTTTTATTCAGCACATGCATGTAGCAATCTGTCACCTAATACTGACATCATCAACAGTGGCATGCTCGAACCGTAGTGCGCTGATCGCCTGTGTGAGGGATGACCTACGTGTGCGGTCCAGCTGCGAACATGCCAGCCCAACAAGCAGCACGACCTCCATCTCACGATGGTCGAACAGCCCTCCAAGACGCGGATCTGCGGCGCCAAGAATGCTTCCCCTTCCATATCGGTCCCAGACCCACTCGGGTTGTTCAAAGGCCCGTAAGCTGCAGCTGGGGGGATGCTCCTATTCTTCCAATTTAAAACAAACTACTAATAACTAGTCAAAATAATTCTTTTGGGCGGAGGGGGGGGGGGGGGGGGGGGGGGGGGGCGGTGGCCCCTCACTGCTACATAGCGCCGTCGTTGGTGAGGTGTGTGTGTCATAAACAGGGACGAAGCATTCTCGACGCCACAAGTCCAAGGCTATGAGGGGTGTTCGACCATCGCGAGATGGAGGTCGTGCTGCTCGTTGGGTTGGCATGTTCGCAGCTGCTGGACCACGCACGTAGGCCATCCATCAGATAGGTGAAACGTCTCAAACGTATCTATAATTTTCGGTTGTTCCATGCTTATTATATATTGTTGCCACATGCTTTTATAATGTTTTTATATCATTTTGACACATTTTATGGAACTAACCTATTAACAATATTCCCATTGCCAGTTCCTGTTTTCTGCTATCTTTTTGTTTCAGAAAAACTAGTCAGGAAATTTTCTCGGAATCAGCTCAAAATATATTGCCGATCCAAAAAATTCAAAATGAGTTACAGCACAAACATTTAATCTAATTAGTGATGCGTCTTCCCTATTGTGATCATCTTGACAAGGGCTGAGCATCTCCGACAGCTTCCCTAAAATAGGGCTTGCCATATTAAAACTAACTTATAGGGCAACAGGTGGCTAAAAACGCACTCCAACGGCTGCCCTATCTACAGCAAGTGCCCTAAAAAAATATACAGCTATTGTATATTTTCACCCTAGTGTTGTATATTTGAAGCATGACACATGCTCCGCAAAAGTCACCCCGCGCGCGCATCCCAACTGCCAGGCTGAAGTGTCAATTCCACTCCTGCCGCGCCTCTTCCCGCCTCTTCCCAGCCGCCGCCGGCCACAAATCGACTAGTGGTAGCTGACGCCGGTGCCGCCCGTCCACCGCCTGACCGTTCCGCTCCTGTTGATCGCCAGAATCGACCCACCGGCCACCTGAATCGGCCGTTATATGACGCAGCCGCCACATCCGCGGCCTCGTTATTGTCTCCGAGCATATCTGCTCGCCTCCCCACTTCCCCCACCCGTCCCACCACAAAATCGTCGTCCCCCCCCCCCCCCTCCCACGAATCGTCGTTTCAACGCTGGCACGACATGCCACCACACCGCCGCCTGAAGAGCAGCACCGAGCTCGTGTAGGCGGAGCACGGCTTCTACACGGCGAAGAAGAAGAAGACCTCCTCGGAAGCTGGCCCCTCCACTCCTGCGCCGCCGTCCACCGTCACCGTCAGTTCGAGCTTCTAGGGGGGCTCGTCGGATGACGACTACGACTTTTCTTAGGAGTGTTTAGGTTAATCAGTCTTGTTTTAGGTAGAATCATCGAACTTAGGTCGAACTTTTTAATTTGGGTCGAGTTATCGCAATTTATGTCTAAAATGTAGTCGAATTGTTTAAATTTCTCGAATTTGGTTCGAAACTACTAGTTTATATCTATATATGCTCTAAAATAGGACAACTGTTGTTGCGGCCGTGCCCTAAAATAGGGCAGCTGGCAAAGCCGTGGCCGTTTTGCTGCCCTATAACTCAAAAACGGCTGCCCTATAATTAAAATTTGCTGCCCTATTTTAGGCCAGAGCCATGGGCCAGCTATGTAGTCCATTGACTACACAACTCTGTATCTCTGACATCACGCTTTTTCGTTGCACCAATTGGTACATTTGGCGCACACGTAAAATCGTTAACCTATTCACAGGTAAAAACTGGGTGATGCTAATTAAGTGGGCGTGGCCAACTCCTGCCCATGCATTAACCGTCAGCAGAGTCTGTGTTGAAGCGACCTTGGACCCTTATCCTCTCCCGCACAGTGCAGAGGGGCGATTTCTGAGAGCGCTTGCTTCGCCCACCTCGCCGGCGGCGATTCGGCCGTTTCCCCTCCCTCCGGCGGCCGCTCTGGCGGCGGGAGGGTGGGGGAACACCGGATCCCGCCGTGTATATAGTGTAGGGCCTAGTAGGTATCTAGCCGGCGGCGTTGTGGAGACGGCGGCGCAGCCGGAGTGGTTTTTGCAGGTGGGGGCCGTCCTCTTCGGCGGTGGATCTTCTCGGAGCTTCGCCGCGGGCGCCCGCTCTGTCCCTGCTCGCAGCTCGTTGCAGCTGTTGTGTGGGGCTTTCCCTCACCGGAGTTCGTGGTGCGGCGGCTCCGGATGTCAAATCAGAAGAAGATCGTGTCGAGTTGCTGCAAGGTGATGGCGTTGACGGCGCAGCGTGGAGGTTCCTGTGGAGCCAAGCTTCGTCGACTTCCCGGCCATGGAGGGGCTCCTTCTGTTCCAAGGCGTCAGCGACGAGGAAGGAGTGGTGGCGGCGCGCCGGTGATACGCTCTGCATCGGCTGCTTCATCGGGATCCTGGGGGCCTAGTTGTAAATTCTTATGTTTTCTGGATCTTCTTGTAAAAGGCCTTGTGTAACTCGATCGGTCTACTCCGCAAAAAAAAAAAAAAAAAAAAGTGCAGTGGACGTAACGTGCATATATAATGCATGGACAAGGAGACAAAGCTACGGCTAACTGAGCTCTCATTCCTGTTCTTTTGTACTAGTGCACTGTAAAACAGTACACACAGTGCCGGGAGAATGAGATCGATCGAGTGGAACCTAGAAGAAGGGTCCGTGACGTCATCGGTGGGGCCTGTGGGGCCCACAGGCGTTCATTTCGCCTCGCCCACGCGCGACGGAAAGGGGAGCGCGACCCCGGCGAGCCGGCCTCCTCCACCCTTTTTATACTCGCCACCTTCTCCCCCTCCTTTCTCCATTCTCATCCTGCTGTATATACCTACGAGGTCTCTCACCTCGATCTCATCAAGCTGTTCATACTTCCATACATACACGAGGTAGCCAGGTAGTCGGCCTGTTCTAGCTTCCCGATCGATCAAGGAAATATAGTGCATCGATCCTATAGCTAAGAGAAGATCGATCAAGGTCTGCTCATCGATCTGTGATCTAGAGCACGTAGCTGATCGTCTGAGGTGAGTGCATATATCAAAGCAAATGGTTGATCAATCCGGTTATTAAGGTGTTTATCGATCTGTACTGCGCTGCATCTTGATCGATCTAGCTTCTTCAAATATTTGTGCTTTCGTTTTTTTGCGTGAAAGGTACTTACTGGTATTTGTGCCGTCTTTACACTCTCTCCTCCCCGGCCGGCTACTTTCCTCTTCACTCGGTTCATGTTTTAGGTTAGATGCGAGGGAACTGATGAAGGGCTAAATCGAGCATTTTTCTTCGTCTTGGTGTTGATATCATATGCAATTATGCAGACATCCACCAAGATATGCACGTATCATTCCCTATGGATCGATCCCTGTATGGATCCAAAAGTTTTCAATTTTTGCAAAAACGCATTGTCCAAATAACACGAGATATTTGGATGTTCAAGTTTTTTTCTTTTGCACATACATGCATATGTGCAAAAAAAAATCTAGTTAAAAGATGAGATTTGTATTGCGCACAATTTCACAAAAATATACTTAGCCTGCATTTGATGCATATTTTGGCACAATAAACTATTTTTGCAAATAATTTTCCTAGAACATGTAATTTCTTATGGTTAGTAGTTCTACTCAAATTAATCTATTCTAATTGTTGAGGATGAAAGACTTGAGAGATGTGAAGCTAACACATCAGGCTTCAATTCATACTCCCTAGCTGCAATCTAGGTGTCTCATTTTCTACATTAATTGTGACGAGGGGCTTCTCCCCTTAGACCTTACATAATATTTCTAATTTGTGGTGAGTAAATTGTTGTGTAACTTTTTTTATCGAACCATAATTGACTATATATGTAGTTTGCACATTTCTTCTGGTTTACTGATAGGTAGCATGCATTGATCATGATATGATATGACTGGGTTTTTTTTCCGTGACTATGAAAAAAAAAGTTCCTTAATTTGTCTGCTTGCACCATATTCTTTCTTTCTTTCCCCAAAAACGTTACTATTGAGGTGTATGGACCGAGGCCTCATTAAAAACTCAAAAACAGTGTTTTAATCAAAGACCGTACGTTGAACTAAAATTGATCTTTGTGTGACAAACATAGGTTGACCAGCATATCCGAGCATTTTTGTTTAACGCGCAAATTCATAAAGTTGCCAAACATTCCACTTGAGAGGATTGTCACAGTTGTGTCTGCATTTTGGTTCCAATCAAACATGCCCGCTCGTTTTATATTGTTCGGAGTTGAGGTGTTTTGAAGAATTCTCACAAAAAAATGCATTGAAGGAACTTCCTAACAAGATAGCCCTCAGTTTTTAAAAATTAGTAAGCATATCATACACCTTTTAAGATTGGCTCAGCGACAAATCATATACCTGGATCGACCACATATAACTTTCTTCACATGGAAAGCATAATAAATGATGTTTCATCATACACACTTACATTTAACTAGACACGGTTCATTGGGCATACCAAATGCATGCTACCACATTCCCTTGTTGCTACGTGACCCCACTCGGACATCCTTTAAGGCGGTGACACTGACAATCTTAGTGTCACCGTGCAACGTGTCATAACAAAATGCATATATGAGTTTGATTTGTTGCCTTAATTTGCCCATTTATTGTCATGCTACCCATTTCTGGTATGTGTTGCGATCTACATGCCACATGAAAATATGTTTCATCAAATCTTGCCATATTTGTTAATGATATTATATATTTTCGCGGTATTTTTTTGCATCTTGCTACACGTTTCACATTAAATTGTGTACAACATGACAACCCACCACCCTATAAGACCCTTATGTTTGGAACTAGGATTTGTTTCTCAATCTAACGGTAATTCAAGTCTAGACATATAGGTGTTCTTGTGCTCTAACCAAGTCCTTTCTTAGACTGTCGTATCATTTTCTCTTCATCCAGCGAGACAGGAAATATTGAAGGAGATCCGGTAGTGATGACTGCCCTAGCTCTCTCTCTCCCTCGCATGCACCCCACAAGAGGCCGGCGAAAGGTTGAAACACAAGAAATGATTGATCTCCCTCGACCTGGACCGTCTCATCTTGATCTAGATTAGATAGCTAGGTCACAGTGCAGAAGGTCCGCCGTGGTGGCCGGTAGTCCCCGGTACGGTCGGCGGCACTGCAGTTCAGACATACTCAGACAACAGTTGAGTCACCAGTAGGGCAGTAGTAGCAAGTCGCAAGTAGCAGAAGCGTCACTGTTGTGCCATGAAATCCGTGGACAAAGAGACAGCGCGGTCAGAGGCCGTGCAAGGGAGGAAGGGAACCGATGGTCCTCTGCCGCCTTTTTCCTTCCTCTAACCTTCGCATGCTTTGGCTGGCTACCGGAGTACCACTCCACTCCAGTGAAGTGAGATGGCTTTTTAGCCTCCTTTGCAGGCCTGATCCAAGAAAAGAGCCTTCATTCTCTTCTTCTTCCTCTCCTCACGTTTTTCTTCTCCGTCTTTTTCGCTCCTAGCCCCACACACCCCTCTGCATGCCGAGTTCTTATTTGCATGGAGATGCAAGCGCGTGCGCTCCGGCCGGCCGGCCGGTTGTGTGCTGCATGCTAGCTCCTTTTGTTTTCTTCATGCATGTTGTCCATATGCACCATTTGTTAGTGCTTTGTTTGCACCATGCATGTGGCAAGAGTCTTCTTCTCTTTGATCATAGTTAGCTAGTCGCACTACTGCTGGTTAGAGTTGAGAGAGAGAGAGAGAGAGAGAGAGAGAGGATGTCCATGCATGCATGCATATTGAATCTTACAAAATTTGTATTACTTTTCAGAAATTTGTACTGTCAATTATATAGTGCAAAGTAAACTGCAAACTTGTCGCACTACTGCTGGTTAAGGTTGAAAGAGAGAGGCTTGCCATGCATATTAAATCTCTACTCCTATAAAAACCACAGTTGGTGATGATGGTGTGCCTGCCATCTTTCATTCAGAATCGTTCGATTTATATCTAACGGACATGAACATCCACATTACATATTTGCAGATAACCCCTTGTGTTCCTATCTCTCCCCCCACTTCATCCAACCAACTGGAAATGGGCAAAAGCCCATCAGAAAAAACAAAAAACACGATTAAATCTAAACTGTCCCTGGTAAAATTATTGAGAAATGTGATGACTAATGATACTTTTGCTTTATTTAATATCCTTGTAAGGGTGAAAATAAATAATGACCGTAGCAACGCACGGACAATCAACTAGTCTTAAAAAATTGCATTGTTTTTTAGTGTTCTGTATCAAATTATATTGTGCAAATTGAACTGCAAATGCACAAACTAAGGGAAAGTGCCTAGCACTATATTATTTGTAGCTTTGACGTCTTTACAGTAAAAACAGCACCTGGCTCTGCATTGCGCTCGAGTTCTGTGCATTGCATTGCATTGCATTTCATGAGGGCTTTATGACCAGGATCCTGCATGCAGAGTAGGGAATCAGCATTAACACTTAACTTCTTACACACTGTATTTTTATGTAGTATTGGTTTTCTGCGGGGATATTATACATATAAGTTTATGTTATAATATACTATAGTAACATATGCACATTTCCTTTTTTTTTTCATTCATCCCAATTCGAAGTTTACACGCCAGACAAGACTACAGACGACCACATCCTGCAGCAGCTATAATTCCCTGCTGACTATAGCCCACATGCCTCTGATTCCACACTCCACAGTCGACAATATCATTCACAGGCCTGTAGCTTTTCTACATTTGTCTGCCCTCCCTCCCAGCTCTCAGCCTTTGCCCTACTACTATATCATCATAAGATAAACTGGAGTGCAGAACCCAACATGCCTGGATTATTTTTTACTAGATCACTGAAACCCATACACACACTCACATGGTAGATTGAAACTCTCATATCTTTTTTCTCTACAGAAACCAGCCTATCTGCAGTCGCCTTTGCAGTATTGCTACCCTTCAGTCTCTACGCTACTCATTCAGTCGCCTATCTGCAGTTGCCTTTGCAGTATTGCTATCACTTCGGTCTGTATGTTACTCATTCAGCATCGATCCACACCCAACCAATAGTCCAACACTACTGTTCCCTTCTGCTGCAACTGAACGCCCAACCTATCTGCAGTAAACTTTGCAGTATAAAGAAATGTAGGCTTGCATCGCACCGAATGATTCACGCGAGCACTCGAATCATGCACACTTTGCATTTTTCTTTCTTTATATATAGTAGTAGTAGTAGAAGAAGTGCCAGTACTAGTACTCCTACTCGCGAGCTATATCATTCAGGCGTTGCTGAATTTGATGCACATCTTGATCGATCGATCTCTACGTGTGCGTGGTGCAGGCCAAGCAGTGGTGGTGCTGGTGATCATATGGACTCCATGGAATCATGCGTCCCTCCCGGGTTCAGGTTCCACCCCACCGACGAGGAGCTCGTCGGCTACTACCTCCGCAAGAAGGTGGCCTCCCAGAAGATCGACCTCGACGTCATCCGCGACATCGATCTTTACCGCATCGAGCCATGGGATCTCACAGGTATATATCTTTCATTTCTTTGACGAGATCACGTTTCAGACATGACTTGCTCTGAATTTCTTGATCAAGTTGACATGAGTTTCAGACATGGGAGCATTGCTCCAATTTTGTCGATCTTAATTAAATTTGTGTTCATATCTGAATGAAATGAAGAGCACTGTGGGATCGGGTACGAGGAGCAGAACGACTGGTACTTCTTCAGCTTCAAGGACCGCAAGTACCCGACGGGGACGAGGACGAACAGGGCGACCATGGCCGGGTTCTGGAAGGCGACGGGGAGGGACAAGGCGGTGCATGAGAGGAGCAGGCTCATCGGCATGAGGAAGACGCTCGTCTTCTATAAGGGCAGGGCGCCCAACGGGCAAAAGACCGACTGGATTATGCACGAGTACCGCCTCGAGACCGACGAGAATGCGCTGCCACAGGCAAGCTCTCTAGTCATCTTATTACCATTTTGTACTAGTGCTTCATTTCATTATAAGCAAAAGGGACAAGTAGTTGTCACATTTTCATTTCAAACTGATTCCTCCAAGATAATTAATGTAGTACCACATTTTTTTAGTTGTCATCACGATTCCATCTCAAATCTATAATTACCTCCAAGTTAGCAGTTTAAGAAGTTGATAAAGTCTACCAGAAAATGATGCATATCACAGATGTGATATAGTACGCATTTTAGATTACAACTCTACAAATAACTGAATTTCTTCTTTTAAGCTAAAAAGACTATGTCAGCAATTCAGCATAAGGGACATGACTTGGGCTGGGATACGTTTTATCCCTCTCAACCGTCTAAAATTCATAATCTAATTTTCTAAGTTACATCTAATTGGTTGTGAGAAAATGTTATATCCTTAGCTTATCTCACCATTTCTGTATTTATTAATTGCTCCATAGCTATACTTTTTACCTCCAAATTATTCTCTAAGAAATTCGTCTTATATATATGCATGAGAATAGTTGTTTTTCATGCTTTAAGAAATTATTTTAGCAAGATATATATTTATTAGAACATCACAACTTTACACCCAAGATGTGCATTTTACTTAATTTTTGAACAAAGGTTTTCTATGACTAATTGACAACTGATATGTAGATGTAAAATTTTCTTGTAAACACATATGTAATGAAGATTTTTATTAGTCGGTCGTAGAAGTTCCCACTAAATAAAAAATCATTGGTCAACATGCATACAATGCATATGAAGAACATATATATAAAGAGATATATAAATAAATTATCTAATGAAAAAATATATTATTTCGAGCAACCAGATGGAGCTCAGCCTTGTCACTAACTAGAAGAAGAATTGACCTGTCAATAAGGAAAACTGACCGAAAAATGAATAAATAAATATGAACGGAAGAAAATACATCTTAAATATTAATGCCTTAACCATATAGACATAATAGATTTATCGCTAAAGTAGCACTCACAAACCTGCCATACGCATGCATGTAAGCTAACTCAAGCACCACACCACTAATGGACCATAGAGAGGATGAGGAGCACATCACTGGTAGCAAAGCACCGGCAGCAAGATAAGCTACCTTTTCGTGAGTCTTCCAAAGTCTTCTACTCTTCAGATAAAGCTTAGCTAGTCAGCCTGCATCCAGTGTTGGCATTCTCACCGTGCCACTTGCCTAACCTTTTTGGAGTTCTCCTAGCTAGAGTAGAGAAATGCATGCGCACGCATGTCCTGGTTTAGGGTTTCCGGGTGCGAACATGCTCAGGCGCGCCATTGTTTTACAAGCTGTCTGCGACTAGCTGGGACTAGTAGTACTCATCAGATACATCGCACAATCAAGTAGAAAACCAAGTTTCAGGACTCCACTATCAGTGGGGTGTGGGGGGCATGCAGCTATCTAGCTCCCTTTGATAGGTTCCTTTGACTTGCAAACCAAAATACTTCACATATTTTTTGAAGATAAAATTTGTAAACATTTCAAGTGAATGCCTATCTACGCAGCTACTCCCTCCGTTCCAAATTAATTACTTCTATTTGCCCACATGTGGATTTATCTAGACATGTTACAAGTATAGATACGTCCACATTTGGACAAATAGAAGTCAATTAATTTGGAACGGAGGGAGTAGCTTGCAAGTTGCTAACTGTGGGCAGTGTGTTCTTATGTCCTGTGTGTGCAGGAAGAAGGATGGGTGGTATGCAGGGCGTTCAAGAAGAGGACGGCGTACCCAAACCGGGGCATGGTAGAGAGATGGGACGCCAACTACTCCTACCACGAGGTCAACGCCATGGGCGGCGGTGCGGCAGCGTTCGCGAACCCGAACGTGGCAGCGCAGATGGGCAGGAGCGCACGCTTCAAGGAGGAGGCGGAGCAGATGGACGGCGCCGCGGCCCTCCTGCGGTACACCGCTAACCACCTCGTCGAGCTGCCGCAGCTCGAGAGCCCGTCCGCGCCGCTCCCGCGGAGGAAGGCGTCGGTCGAGCTGGAGGAGGAGGACGCCGTCGACGCTGGCCGCAGGCGGCGGCCGGGCAAGAACGCACGGGTTGACAACGCGGCCACCGCGGACTGGAGGGCGCTTGACAAGTTCGTCGCGTCGCAGCTCAGCCCCGTGGAGTGCGGCGCCGCTCTGGAGGCAAACGCGGCGTCGTCGACGGCGGTGGCGGCAGCCTGCGCGAGCTCGCAGGCGCAGCTGGATCAACATGATGAAGACGACATGGCCGCGTTGCTGTTTCTCAACAGCGACGGCAGGGATGAAATGGAGAGGTGGACGGGGTTGCTGGGCTCGGCCGGCACCGGCTCCGGCGTCGACGGCGACCTCTGCATCTGCGTGTTTGATAAATGATGAAGGGGCTTTTGCCGATCGTACGGGATGCACGATATATGGTTATAGCTGAAAGTTCTATAATTTGTTCTTATTTTCTTTCTGCCTCTTTTCTATATATGTCCCCAACTGTGATTGTAACTTCATAATTATCTGTCCCTGTGTAGAGTCATAAGATGCATGGCATCGAGATGTGCTTTGTTATCCGATTCATGTTTTGTTGTCGATGGCCGGGCTACTTGTCTCTTTGTGCAATAATGCACAGTCTTACGGAAAAAAGAATGTAAATAACTAAATCAAGTCCCACAATACTATAGCTCACCAAATATGTTTGAAGTTAACAAAAACAACAATACAAATAGTTGGAAAGATTAAATAGTCTTAGTGAAAACAAGATAACATGAGAAGAAAGTTATCACTCTGAACTATGCTTTCGCACTGCCATTAAAGTACCAAGTATGTCATCTTGGTTTACTTCCAAGAATTGGCTGGCTCAGTACATGTCACAAGGCGATAGGTCAAGAGATCATCACCTATGTTATTTCTCACCTTTTTGGTGTCTTGGTGCAAAAGAGGGAGAAAAGGTCATGTTTATAGTCTAGGCCTGATTTTATGGATTAATTTTTAATTTAGAAGACTTTGCTTTTATTTTTTTTAATCTTGAATGTCTTGAGAACATATTGTGTGTGTTGTTGTCTTGCCATACTTGCTACATGTTCCACGGTGATTGCTTGTGTTTAAGACAATATATACATCATGACTTATAAGATTGAGAAAATGTTTTTTTTTCTTGAAGCCTAGGTTTACATTTGCTTCTAATTCTTGGGTATATCGTACTATAAAAAATGCGCATTTGGCTAGTAAAAGAGGAAATTGATTCATTCCAAAATTTGTGAAGGAATTTGTCAAAACTCCAACTTTTTTTCGTCTCTTATCTCCACACAAACATATTCCCCGGAACAACGAGACAAACCTTCTTGGAAACAACGGATCAATGTGAAAGGGAAGTGGCCAAGAAAAACGTTTCCACACACGAGTTTGTGTTTTTGTCCTGGCAAGAAGTCATTAGTATACGTCCGAAACCGCCGAGTGAAGTTTTCTTGGAACGTCCAAGCTTGGACTTAGTTTATATGTTGAGTCTATTTTCACATAGTGTTCTATTTAGTCTGTAAATTCCGAGTAAAAATATCTAGGCAGTAGCAGGGACACATTCTTTGCCTTGGAAAATCAATTGTGTTTTATCCCAAATATTTAAACCCTCCTTCCCAATACCTATGAGGATTGAGGTGTCGTGATTCTTGAGATCTTATAAACAAGTTGATACCTGTAGGTATCATGATTGGTACTTTCGAGAAAGTACCTTTACTGTTCGATCTAGAAGATTAAATTTTGTTCGATACTCTTGGAAAATATTTTTTTGGAACATCTTAGCACATTGGTTTTTGTAACATTCTAATTATATCCTTTTACTATAGATACTTCTGTCCATTTCTAGCAAAGTGGGAGAGTTGAAAGAGGGAACCTTGTTTTTTTCCGAATGGGGGAACCTTTGTGTGAGTGATGCTTGTATGGAGGTGAATCACACACTCGTTGGGAGACCCCAAGAGTAAGGTATGATGTAATTTAGCAGCAAGTCTTCCCTCAGTATGAAACCAAGGTTTATCGAACCAGTAGAAGCAACAACTCTTCCGAAGGTTGTCAACAGCGAAATATGATGCGGCGCAACACCAGGGATTCCGGCGCTGACGTGGACCTGCACACAACACAATCAAAGTACTTTGCCCCAACGAAACAGTGTGGTTGTCAATCTCACCGGCTTGCTGAAAACAAAGGATTAAACGTCTCGTGTGGAAAATGAGTATTAAATTGCAGCGAATGAAAAAGGAACAGTTTGCAGTTTGTGGTTGTTTAATCAGTGTAAAAGAATGGACCGGGGTCCACAGTTCACTAGTGGTGTGTCTCCATAAAAGATAACTAACATGTTGGGTAAACAAATTACAGCTGGGCAATTGACAAATAGTGAGCGCATGACAATGCAT
The DNA here is from genome assembly GCA_947311845.1 of Poa pratensis. Lineage (NCBI taxonomy): Eukaryota > Viridiplantae > Streptophyta > Magnoliopsida > Poales > Poaceae > Poa > Poa pratensis. The sequence continues at coordinate 66,401,415 of CAMZMU010000045.1, read as the reverse complement.
ATATATGACATGATGATTACTATGGTATTTAATCGGGCATTACGACAATATACATAGACCGTTATCCAACTGCATCTATGACTAATAATCCACCGCCGGGTTGTCATCCGAGTCCCCGTTGGTATTAAGTTGCAAGCAACGGATAATTGCATTAAATAAAGCGCGTAATGTAAACAAACACATATGCCCGTGGACATAGCATCGTTAGGTTACCCCTAGTGGCAACAGCACATCCACAACCTTAGAACTTTCTGTCACTGTCCCAGATTAAATGGAGGTATGAACCCACTATCTAGCATAAATACTCTCTCTTGGAGTTACAAGCATCTACTTGGCCAAATCATCTACGAGTAACGGAAAGCATGCAAGATCATAAATAACATAGGGCATAGATTGATAATCAACTTGACATAGTATTCAATATTCATCGGATCCCAGCAAACACAACATGTAGCATTACAATAATATGATCTTGATCATGTAGGGCAGCTCACAAGATCTAAACATGATGGCACAAAGTGGAGAGACAACCATCTAGCTACTGCTATGGACCCGTAGTCCAAGGATGAACTACTCACGCATCACTCAGGAGGCAGGCATGGCGATGTAGAAGCCTCCGGTGACGATTCCCCTCTCCGGCAGGGTGCCGGGAAGAGGTTCTGGACCCTCCCGAGCTAGGGTTGACGGCGGCGGCGTTTCTGGAACTTTTCGTGGATATTGGCTCTGGCACTTAGGGTTATTTTCTCGGAGGGAATAAGTAGGCGAAAGGGCGGCGGCTGACGACCCCCGTGGGGCCCACACCATACTAGGGCGCGGCCAAGGGGCCAGGCACGCCCTAGTGGCGTGTGGGGCCCCTGTGGCTCCTCTCCGTTGCTTCTTTGCTCCATCTGGTGTCTTCTGGTAAAATAGTGATGCCCGTGAAGTTTCGTCCAATTCCGAGAATATTTCCAGACTAGCTTTTCTGGAATACAAAAACAGCAGAAAACAGGAACTGGCACTTCGGCATCTTGTTAATAGGTTAGTCCCAAGAAATGTATAAAAGTGCCATAAAGTAGATGCAAAACATGTAGCAATTGGTATAAAACAAGCATGAAACATCAAAAATTATAGATATGTTGGAGACGTATCAGTGAGCCGAGGGCTTTCAACTCCTACCCGTTGCACCCTTTGGTGCCTTAAGTGATTCTTTGGAGATACTTTGCAAGGGCTCAATATCCAAGTGCCAGGAGAGTGTTGTTAACTTTTGGAGTCGAGCCTTCTAGTTGGTAAGGTGTCACATGGAAGCTTTCAAATTATGCGAAGGTGACAAGAAGTTAGTAAAGGTTGGAGGTCGCCAACTTCGTGTGATGTATGTACTTGGTGCCCTAGATAAGTGGGGATATGTGGGTCATTGTGAGTGGGGACTTTGTGTCCTTGGAACTTCTTATCGAGTGCTCCTCTAATAACGAGGACGTATGATTGCGCCAACAATCCAAACCTTGGGGAAACATCTTTGTGTTTGCAATCCTCTCACCTCAACCATATGCATTTATGGAAGTTTAACTTTGTAGTATGAATTCTTTGAGTGCTATAGGCACCGAGTATAAAAACAACTTAAAGAAAAACGACCGACTTTCAGTAAGTTTACAATCGCCTACTAACCTTTCGTTGAGAACAACTAATGTAAACAAAAATGCATAGTGTAATTAGCATAATAGTGATATACATGACAACTCATCCGTTCTTAAATTGTACAGGTTTTCATGACAAATCATCCGTCTTATGTAAACATTTTACTAGTTTCAAATGCTAAGCCAATCACGATGGCATTTTAATATATTGATAGTGAAATTAATCAAAGTTTTTTGTGTGCTCTCTGGAACATCGTATAAATATGATAGTAATATGTATCAAATATTCACAGTATTAGTCCAGTATAATGCACTTTATATTTAGAGAGCTGGTTTATTTTTGTTTTTAGAGAGCCGGGGAAGAAATACGAGAAATGGTCTTTGCCGTTTGTCCTCCTATAGCTGAACTTTCGTTATGGCCGGCCTTTTACACAGTTCCGAGCCTTCTATGGCCGGCCTCGACTTGCCCATCGGCGACCACTATGCTGCAGTCAGAACAGGCGGCCTTTTACGCAGTTCCTAGCCTACCGGCCCGTACGCGCCTCCCGTCTATGCCCGTCCTCCACCCGCCCATCGGCGACACGGCGACCACTATGCTAGCGTAGATCTCCGGTGACCACGAGACGAGCCCGATGGCGAGCGGAGGCGGATACGTCTGGGCCCTCGCGGCGGGGCTGAACGCCGCGCTCGCCGCCATATCTGCGAAGTTCTTCGCGCCTACGGTACCAAACTGAACCTCTCTTTTTCCCTCCGATCTGAACGTTAGTGGTGTATATGTGCAGTTCATGTACATGAATCATAGAGTTAGCTGTACCGAGTTACCAATTAGCGGCTCCGATGCTAGATGCCAGTCTCTGAATGCTGCAAGTATGACTGAATTCATGTTCAAATTTCAACTTATTTCATAGTGAAATCACTCCTATCTCCCGAGAAATGAAGAAAATTACTCATCATTGTTGCCTACATAATATGAAGGATAAAGTAGCTTGAGATCAGTGGTTCAGCACTTGAACGGGTTAATTTCTGGAGTTCCTCTGTGTGCTCTTACTGCTTGCTTTGTAACACAGGGTTGACAATTACTCTGTTTGTCACTGACAATGATCTTGCCTCGCACAGTTGCTGAAGTACGGCATGGTGATACTTTTTAATGTAACAATGTGGGGGTGCTACGTGAACAGCCTCAAAGCTTTGTCGTCCCTCCAGGCGACGGTCACGAACTTCGCGGCCAACTTCATCTCGTCAGGTCTTGCAGGGTATTTCCTGTTTCAGGAGCCTCTGCCTTCGAAGGTAATTCATCAATTCTTCATTTTCTCTAACGGCCTTAGTGTATGTTGATGGAACTTTTAATTTACTTGCGTTGGTTTGTGGTCTTTGTCAATTTAAGAGCTTAAAGTTTATTGAGCAGCTTACTTCTTGCTAATTTTTTGTGTGTGGTATACTTCTTGCTCAATAGGAGTAGGAGTATCCATACTCTAAAGAAAGACAGTGTTAATGAAGATAAAATTAATGACCTAATTTTGCTACATCGCGGAGTAGTTCCTACTTGCATTTTAGATTAATATTGCTAAATTTATGACTCCGTTTTGCTAATTTTTTGAAATTCTTCTTTTTATTCTGCACTCCTTGTTTTGACTCGGAGCTATGTCCAATTGGTTATACAGTGGTTTGCAGGTGCCAGTCTGATCATTCTTGGTGTGTTTATCCTCAGCAAATCAAGTATTGAGAAGAAACTGAACTCTAATTGATTGGAAGTTGCTGCCATAGAGTGTTTGTTGGGAGATTATGCCAGCTTATACCTATATTAATTTCTAGAGGATGTTTATTCGTTCGTAATGCAATGCTAGTGTTGGACCACAATTTGTTCGTTTGGTCTCAGCTCATCCACTAACTGATACACCTGAACAGCGAGTTGAGATCCACGTTGTAATTGTAAGTACGCAGTGAGCACATAATCTATTTCATGGTGAGGGCACTCGAACTGTTGTAGCAGCATTATCTGTGGAATGTCTGTTTCTTTTCTCCCATAGTAAATTTGAGAATCAGACTTAAGGTGGTCTCTAATATATTTCTAGTCGTCTATGGTTTCGCGCCGCCACATCTGATGTTGTGCGGGGTTTTCCACGCTGAAGCAATGCAGGGTCATGGCAGAAACATGGCAATTCCACAGCCCATATGAGCAGTAGTTTGATAAATATGGGAAAAATGATTTTGGTTCTGCTGTAACGATCACCAGCTTTTCAGTTGCTGTGCACAATTTATCAAGCTTTGTCTTTAGCGTCAGAAGATCCCTTTCCACAGTGGCTCCTGAAGGACAGATTATGTTGTTCCTCCGGTACGAATGTACGATGATCCTCCCTCCGACAGCAAAATATGCTCTTTGTATGAAGTTGATCGTTCCCGCTAGTTTAGCCGTTTCATTCATCTGCAGGAGAGAATGTTCTTTGCCGTCTGTTCTCTGATGATAGCTGAACTTTCGTTATCAGTAGGAGCGACAGCATCATCGTCAGCCAGGAAGTTTCCGTGTGGTCATGCTATCAGTTCGTCGATGTTACGATCGGCATCCTTGTCAAGCATCTGGAAGAAAATGCACCAGAGAACCAAATCGTGGAAAAAAAGTAGTAACTGGAATCTCAAGTGGTAATACCATCTTGGTCAGGCTGAAATGAATGGCTCCGGTGTGTGGCGTGCCAGTCTTGCTTGAATTCGGTATCCCTGCGTGCACGCAGCGTCGCTCGATCAGGCATCGTCGAAAGGGTAGAGAAGAGCACAAGCACATGGACATGATGTTTTGCCTCACGGGTGTAGATGAACCGTTGTGTAAAATATATTTTTAACATATTTTAAAGTGTTAAAAAATTTCAAACAAAAATTTCGGGTGTTCATATGAAAAATGTCTATCCACCCAAAAAAGTTTCGCATCGAAAAGACATTTTCTGTGACAGGTATAAAAAAGAGAAAAAAAGTTACGTGCAGAGGCATTTTTGAATACCGGGGATTTATCTTTTTACACCTGCCGCATAAAATGTTTTTTCATCTCGATTTTTTTTTTGTACGAACATAAAATGTTCATATATACATCCGAAATTTTTGTTTGAAATTTTTTGACATTTTAAAATTCATTTTTTGGATGGTGGGTGAGCCGGAGTGGATTTCTCACAAGCACATGCGCCTCAACTGAGTTATGAGCAGCCTTTTTCCTTTTTCCTCGTGGAGCGTAACGTCGCCATGGCAGCCAGCCAGCATCGCCGCTTATGTTGATTGGAAAATATTCCGACGAGAGACAGTGGTAGGACCGCCGGCTGGCTGGGATTCATGGCGGATAGGATGGGACGGGGCTGGCGATCTTTGATTCCGAGGATTAGTCGACAGCGGCGGGGCCCGCAGCAGCGCCAGATTTTTGTTCTGTTTTAGGTTCGGGGAAACGGTACTGCCGTGCGGCGCGCCATAAGAGCATCTCCACCGGTGTGTCTAATAAAGCGTCCGGTAAAGTTGTCGGACGAATGTTTTTAGGCGCGCCGGCAAACGTCGTCGCCTACTAGGAGCGTCGCGTCTCGTCGGTCGCTCCCAATATACGCTCCCAGATCATCAATTTTACTAATACTACCTCCGTTCCAATGAATAAGGCTTATATTGTTTTTGAAAAGTCAAACTATGTGAATTTTGATGAAAGCTTATGTCTAAAACAAAATCATTTAATTTAGAACTGAATACATAAATCAAATAGGGCATATAATTATTAAAATTAAAATAAATTGGGCAGTCAATTAGGATGGTCGTCTGCTTGGCCTTTGAGTGCCCATAAATGCGCAACTAAATCATTTTGCAGTTGCTCGTGTGCTACTTCATCCTTAGTTTTAGCGTTAATTGTGAGGAAAGTGGCAAAGTCCGTCGCCGCTGTGTCGATGATGTCCGGCTGTGGGCAAACCGTTGCCCTTCAAACTCGACTAAACTCCTCTTAAATAATTGGTGTCGCACTTTTGAACCCCATGAATTTGGGGTTTTTGTTTTTTCTCTCCCTCGCCCCCTGTATTTCTGATACTACCCTGTACTACCTGGTTGTTTGATATATAAAATGTTCAGGCTGGCTTTGGCCCGTCGTAGTCACCGTAAAAAAAAAGGGCAAAGTCTACAGTCAGATCCCCATATTCATGATCAATCTGGGCAAGAGGACCCTGATGATAGTATGGATGATAATTCCGAGACGCAACGTTGATCTGCCCTAGCAAACCAGCCATGGAAGTGATGATCGCCAAGTGTTCATCAACCACGGCGTTGGAGGCGGCATGGGCGGTGAGCAATGCGCCGGCCAGCTCGAATTCGTCGTCGCTATCCATCTATATTATTACAAGGTTTAACAAAAAAGGAAGTCCCGGATTTAAAGAAAAATAGCTGAGTAATGCGATGAAACACCTTGCTTGCGCTGAAGTTCTCGGAGGCAGCGACGGTGTAGCGTCGGACAACAAGCGCGGCTCGACGGAGAAGAGACTACAGACACTGCGACGGGAGATATAGTACACGCCGGTCCTGGTGCGGGGGGAGACGGGCGTCCAGCCGACGGAGGGTGGGTGGCGGCGCCAGCGATTCAGTAGGGAGGGGGGTGAGAGTACATGCCACAAGGGCGGGGGGGGGGGGGGGGGGGGGGGGGGGGGGGGAGAAAAAAATGGTCTGTGCGGCTGACGCGTAGTCCCCACCGATCAGGATTGGACGAGACGCACGTTGCCGCGGTTGCCGGCACGCCCGCTTTCGTCCCTAAAATCTGGGCGCGAAGCGGTGTTGCCGGACACTGTATTGGGGCGTGCCGACAACTTTTCGTCTATTGAGCACGCCGTTTGGACGGTTTGGTGCCGGCGTGCCCAAAACGCCTGTTGGGAGCGCACTTGGGCGCGCTGGCGGAGATGCTCTAACTGTGTTGGTCGATCGGCACCAACGGGTCATACGTTTGGTTATCAGTACACTCGTTTGCCGTTGGGAAATACAGTAATTACGTTAATTACGAAACGGAAATGCCAAGGAATTGAGAGCCGTTTTTCCATTTTTGGAAAGGGAATTGAAGAGCTGTGATTTCAACGTAATGAATTGGCTGCACTGCAGGCCAAAGGCGCGCGCACGGGGGGCGCACTGCAGCGCAGCAGCAGGCTAGCAGCTGCTGCTCGCCGCGTGATCCGGACTTCCGGAGCAATGCACGGACGGACCTTACTGCTGCACACTGCCGCCGCGTGACCCACGAATCTCTTCTTCCTCCGACCCTCGCGCCGCAGCGTTGGACGCATCCGCCACGGCGCGACAAGCGTCCATCCCCACCGCCGCGGTGCCCGCCGCGGTAGCTTCGCCCCCGGCGCCGGACACCTGGCCGAGATCTTCCGTCCGTCCCCGGAGAATCCAACGCCCAGAATTAGCTCCAGTGTAGACGACGACGGTTCTTGGAGCTGCGTAACTTGTGACGTGTCGAGCAGTAAGAAGCGATGGTCGCCGTTGCGCCGCGACGCGTGAAAACCAAGAATTAAGACGGAGTCGCCATCACCAGATAACCCCGCCCGCGTCGCTCCCTCCTCAGCCACGCCGCCCCTTCTCCTCTCCCCCCAGTATATTCACACTGCACTCCCCGGCTCCCTCCATCACGTCCAGACACACGCACGCACGCCTCGTGCACAATGGCGCCGCCGCCGCAAGGATCGCGCGCCAGCAGCAAGGGCGTCGCGGCCATGGAGATGGGCGGGGCCGGAGGGGAGGAGGAGGATAGCGCGGGGTCGTCAGCGTCGTCGTGGGCGTTCCGCGCGGCGGTGGCGGGCGTGGCGGCGGCGGGGCTGGCGGGCGCCGGGGTGCTGGTGTGGTGGGCGGTGGCGTTCCATCCGGCCACGGAGCAGCTCTGGATGGTGCCCGTCGGCCTCGTCCTCCTCGGCACGCCGCTCCTCGCCTGGCTCTCCCTCTTCGCCTCCTCCGGCGCGTGCCGAGGCCGGCACGACCCGCCGCCGCCTCCGTCCGTGCCGACGTCGACGGACAGATGACAGCGCTCGATCGGTCTTCCCCTCGGCGCACGCACGCGCACAGGCCGCCGCGTGCACCCGTCGATCGTCCGAATTCCCGATTCTTGGAGTTGGGTGTAATGTACTGTAAATAAATTTCAATATGGAGCGCGTTTCGTAGTAGCAGCAAGCAAGCAGCCATTTCTACCTGTCGATCGGTCTTCAGCTCTTCATTGTCGTTTGAGATGATCGGAGGAATGTAAAGAACAGTTGCCGGTACTGCACCACACACTGGTTTCCTACTAACTACTCCCTCCGATCCACTAAGAGTGGCATGAAAAATCAACGTGACATGTAGTACAAATCTCTAGTTATAGGAGCGACACATATTTAGGATCGGAGGGAGTATTTTATTTGGTCCGCAGATCAATTATTACAGTAGATGCTTAGTACTACTCGTTAATTATTCTATTTCGCGTGGTAAACTGATTCTCCATAGGATAGACTTTGACACTCATTTGCCTGTCAGATTAAAAAAGAACACTTGATTGCAGCTAGGCAGTTCTGACAGAGTATGCAATACTACTCCCGAGCTAGCCACTACTCCGAAATCACACGGCCGGGCAAGAAAGATTTAAAAAAAAAAGAATGCCAGCTGATCAATGAGGGTTCATGAAAACCTTCCCCATATCTTCAGTTTCCGAAAGAGCCTCCCCCATGTAATCTACGCTTAGAGCATCTCCAGCAGATCATCCACATTTGGTCATCCACATGTCCATATAGAAGATCATCCACACAGATTTCCTTTTAGATGTTCCTAATTTTTCAGCAGATCGTCTATATCCAGGACATCTATATTCTCTCTCCTATTTTTTTTTTCCAACAGCTCTATTTTTTTTTCCTACACGCACACACATAGCAGCGCGAGCTGAGCAGAGCTCTCTATCCCCACTCCCGCCGCAAATCCCTCTGCGCCTCCAGCCTCCCCAGCGCCTGCTTCCTGCTCCTCCTCCTCCTCATCGCCGCCTTCCTCCTCCTATCCTCCCGCCACTACCCCGCCGCCGCGCACCACGTCCTCAAGGCCATAACACCCCGTGCCTCCCACCCGTCCCCTTCCCACGGCAAGCCGCAGGGGAACTGCCAGGACCTCCAGTCCCTAGACGGCGTGGAGGCCCGGTGCGCCTACATCCGCTCCCACACCCCCTGCGCCACCGCGGGGTACATCGACTACCTCCGCCTCTTCTACTGCGGCTTCGGCGCCGCCGTCGGCTACGCGGCCTTCCTCCTCTGGCTCCTCGTCCTCTTCTACCTCCTCGGCGACACCGCCTCCGAGTACTTCTGCGCCTCCCTCGAGGGCCTCTCCGCCGCGCTGCGCCTCCCGCCCGCCGTCGCGGGGGTCACACTCCTCTCCCTCGGCAACGGCTCTGCTTCCTCGTCGCCGCAGCTCCTCTGCGCTCCACGGCCTCCAATCGAGGATGAGACGGTGCCGCGGGAGGTCGAGGACGTCGCGGGGAGCTCGAGGACGAAGCGGTGGCCGGCGTCGGGCCTTCCTCCGTCGAAATCGGGCGGCTGTGGTCCACCCGGCGCGGCGGCCCTGCCTCCCCTGCTTCCGGATGGGCGCGGGAGGGAGCTCGCGAGAGCGCAGTTGCTGTGGAGGATCATTGCTCCATCCCCCAGATGTGGATGAGGCACCCAGGATCTGGGTGGACATCTATCCATAGATGTCCATTTGGATGAGCTGCTGGAGACGTTTTTTCAACCTCGGTCCTCTATATTTGCTTTAGATGTCCATTTGGATGAGCTCCTGGAGATGCTCTTAGGAGTTACTGTAGGATTTTGCTGACGGAGCGACGGAGGCCGAGGCTTTGATTATTCTTGGTCGATTATCTCAAACTCTCGGCTTGGCAAGTGTGAACCCAAAGTATCGATCGTCGCCTTGGATCTTCCCGCAGGTCTTCGGTCTTCCGCGTGAGCCTGGACCGGTGACGTCCACTACTCCGATCGACACGGTGGAAGGAAGGGTGCGTTTGGTTGTCTCGCTCGCGAGGGCATTGCCCAGCTAGCTTAGCTCGGCTCAGCTGAATTTGCCATCCCCAGATTGTTTGGTTGCATAGCTTTTGCCAGCAAAAGCGAGGCTACTCGTTTGCCACGGAAGCTGGAACGTATACATACACATATTAAGGGGAATAAGAGGACGAGCTAGCTAGCAAATCACCACACGCATGCATCAAATCGACACACACACATACAGACTGATGCCAACAAGATCCACCGAGGCATACAGGAAAAGAAATAGAGGGTACGCATACAGGAAGCAAAATCCACACACGCATACAGGAGATAGAGGACGAAGTGCATACAGACATGCACAAGGAGGAAGAGCAGCGACGCGAGGCTTCGCTGAAGTAGCACGAACCGGAATTTCAAACAAAATCGGATCCAGATCTTGGCTCGCGTAGCAATATTGGAGGAGAACTGGTGCAGAACTCGCACAAATTTGGGAGAAGTGGAGGACTGGGTCGAAGTGGAGAACAAAAAAGGAGCGATTTGTTACGGAATGATTCCTCCATCCCGCGGAGTTCGGTAGTTTGGCGTGAGATTTTTTTCTCTTGACGCGATTTTGCCGTCGAGAGCGAGCCAAATCGGCTCTCCCGGAGGAGCGAGGCTATCCTGGCCTGGTGGAGCTAACTGGTCCTCAAAAGCCAGGTTTCATTTCGGTCCAAACGCCTAGTCTAGCCGAGCGAGGCTACAACCGCTTTTGCTGGGGAACCAAACGTACCCGAAGTCGCGCGTGTCCCGTGCTGTCAAACCTGGTCAAAAAGCGAGACGACAGTTCAGCTAGGCCTCACCCCTTTCTGGTGCAAACGGACAAATCACAAATGAGGAATCGCTTCCAAGAATTTGTGCTCTATTTTCTGATCGAGTGGACGTACAACTTGCTTGTTCCTGCTAGTTCACGTGTGTGGCGACTGCCGCCGGTCCAAGTATTTTTCTCTTTAATTTGAACATGTCACAAGTGGTTCAGTGTCAATGTTTGAATGTTTTCTTTGTCCAAGTCTGGATGTTGATCAGACCTAGGATTTCGGAAGAAAAATTATATGTTTTGTTTTTTAAAATGGAGCTTAGTACTTGTGATGATCGTCTTTTTTCTCAACGATATCTAGTTTTGCATCTCTTGATGTATAGATTCCAGAACAATGGGAGGTTGTAACAGTTTTTGAACAATATATATATATATCCAATATGGATACCCTTTCCTGAAAAAGTCGACTCTATCCTTAGGATTGCTATCTCTTAAACGATCATGGTACTCAAATTCGCGTGGGTTGGATTCCTATTACTCCAATTTTGTAAGAGATGTTTATCCATTATAAAATCCTCTTTTAACACTCAATTGCATACAATTGAGACAATATTCCTGCTACTTCATGTGTTCTATCAAAACGGCAATTTGTATCACCGTAAAAAAGATACTGTAACATCCCAAAAATATTAATCAGTATTATTATTCCAAAAATGAGAGCCAACAAAAACTTTTGCTTAATTATATGTGTTGATCTCATATTGTTTCTTGTGTGTTTATTTCTTGCTAGTTGTATGTTGTTTGCTCTAATTAAAGACAGGAAGAAAAGATGAGAAATAAAATAAAAAGAAAAGCAAGAAAATAAAGTGACAAGTGTCACATAAAATTCTCCAAGTGAGAAATTGTTTTCCTTTTACAATAAAATTCAGAGGAGTGGTAATGTAAACACTCCCATGTTATCCTTACTACTTTTCTATCTCCAACAATATTTTAAATTAGTTTTAAAATTCAAAAGTAAAATTCAATTGGAAATAAAACCAAATTCAATAATTAAAACCCTATGAAAAAAATGATTCAAAACATTTTATTTTGTAAAGCCAATTTTTGTGAGCTTCTGCATGCCATGGAAGGCTTCACAAATTTTCTTGAATTTTTATAAATATTTAGTGCCCTAATTAAATTCAGGAAAAGCTACTGGTTTGAAAAACAAAAGAAAGAAAGAAAAAGGAGAGAGGCCAGGGGGTTTTCTGCAAAACCTTCATCGCCTACCTCTCCGTCGCCGTGTCGACGCCGCACGCCGCGCACCGCGCCGTTTCCCGGGCCCCCCCTTGCTCCAGCCGTCCACGCTCCGTGCCTCTGCAGCCGCCGCAGTCGCTCGAGCACCACCCTTGACCCGATGCCGCCCCTGTCCCCTGTATCTCCGCCGTGGTTGAACGGACGGCGACCGGCCAAATTGGCCCAGCTCGCTGCTCCCCGACACGCACGGCTCGGCCAGCACCTTCTAGAACGTGACCGGACCCCGCTCGACCTCGCAGCGCCACGCCTCGTTCACCCTGCCTCGGATTCGAGCCGAAGGTCGCCGGTGCGCCATGGACACGGCCGTGCGCCCCGTCCACGATACGCCGGCTCCCGCGCTATAAGACCACCCCGCACCCCTCTGGAAGCAGCACACCATCCCACTCCCTCGCTCCCCCTCTCCAATTTCACCGTGAGCCGCCAGGAGGGCGTGCCTTGCCGAAGCTCTGCCGCCGTCGAGGTCCGTCGTGGCCGCAGCGCCTCGCTGCACCATTCTCCCCTCTGACCCCTCTACGCTGTTGCCTGAGCTCACCGCACTCACCCCATCCCTTTTCCCCTTTGATTAGTGCCCAGACGCGGCCGTTGAACCTCGCCGGAGTTGCTGTCCGTGGCCGAGGAAGACGGAGACCTCGCCGCCGACGAACCACTCCACCCCAGCAAGTGCAACTCAGCCAGGAGCTTCCACCTCACCACCGCCGTCGATCTGCATCATCGCCGCGACCTCCCGAGCCCTCTAGGTGAGAGATTCATCCACCTCGCCGTCGCCGGCGCGGCAGCGCCGCCGATTTTAGGTCGTCGCCGATACCTTTGATCGTGGGCCGTTGGATCTCGATCCAACGGACGCGTACCGCTTCGATTAAATGAAAGAGAGAGAGAGAGACTGACGGGCGGGCCCCGCTCGTCAGGATTTTATTAATTTCCCCGCACACTGTGTCGCTGACGTGTAGGCCCCCGTCAGCAACTTTCAACATTATCCAAACAGAGAGAATTTCTAATTTAGTTTTCTCTGAAATTCAGTACTGATATGAACTTGTAAATTCAATATCTTGAGATTTAGGAATCCAAATAAATCAAACTCAATTGTTCTGAAAATCTTATGAAAATGTTTAACCAACCCAATTGGTCTCATGTCATTTAATTAAACAAATAAAAAGTATTATTAAAAATACTACAGAAGGTTTAAATTCTAAACTTGTTTGTTTCTGATACTCTGTTAGTCCAAATAATTCCAAACCAATTTTGCTAGCTTAGTACTGCCATGTATTAGCTTCCCTAATTTTGGTAGAATTATTTGTGCAGTATTAATTGTTTAGTATGAAATTGAAGTTTGAACACCCTTCTGCACTCAAACATTTAAATATGTTAATGGTTAACCCAAATGATTTAGGACCAATTTTGTTAGGTCACACTTAGTCATGTTTAGTTACCCCTAAAAGGATTTAATTTTAGGAGCAACAGAATTTAATTGGTAGCTAAAACTTGATTATTAAGCTTCTGGATTCAAACAAATGTGTAGGGAGTTTGGTAACTCAAATTAATCCAAACTCAATTGTGTTGTCTTCTACACATCAGTAGTTTTCTATAGAAATTTAGTTTGTATTTTTGTGACCAACAGAACTCAAGTTGTGCAATTAAACATGTTCCACAAGTTTCTGCCATAGTTTTGAACATAAATAAATAATTTAATTCATGATTTTGAAACCAAATTGTATGGTTTGATGTGGGCAGTAGCTAATTGTGATGTTTGTGATTGATATGTTGTGATGCTTGCTTGAGTAGTTTAGTAATTGTTTGCATTGCTTGTTTGCCGTTTAGACGAGAACGTTGCCGGAATCTACGAGGAGGGGGAATTCTCTGATCATCAAGCACAAGAACCCGAGAACTTTGCCGAGCAAGGCAAGCTACTCCCTGAGCTTGCACCTAAATACATATGCATCTACTTTGATCAAATGATTTACTCTTAAGGCAATGGTTTACAAAACCTTTTCGAAAAGTATATGGATATTATTTTGCCACCCTATGTAGTAGCTTATATAAAACTTTAGGATGGGAAACAATGTTGTTTATTCAAAACTCCTTTAAAAAGACTTGTGTGGTTATGGAATACCGAGATGTCGGTGTGAAAGTAAAGAAGTGGAGAATGGTGATGTTTATGAAAAATGCACATTGTGTCCTAGTACTATGACAACCAATCTTACCCTGTGCGACCACATCTACCCACATATGGGAAAGGGCGTAGTCATATAATTTGCTCATATTAGTATGGGATGCCTCAACAACGAGGATGACCTCGTTCCATGAGGGGATGGTTTGGTGACCTACCCCTGACCTGGGTCCTAACACGATGGTGGGAGGATTGAAGGGTTCGCTCGCCGGGCAGAACTACGAGTCCTCACACTTAGGTTTCCCGACGGGGAATCTGGACTGGGTGTTGATGGAAAGGATGATAAATTCGTAGCGGTAGGGTCCTATACTAGCATGAGCAAAGGACAGGCTATGGTCGGCGGCTTACTTCGCATACACCTTGTATGGCGAGACGTGGCAGACACGATGAGTTGCCGGATGGATTGGGGAAAAGCGTGCTATCTCTGCAGAGTGTAAAACTATTCGAATAGCCGAGTCCTCGGATATGGACAGTTGGGAGGCTGTCCTAGACCATGTGCAAGTTTTTGGAAAAAGTTTTAAGTTTAAAGAAACTGAAATGGTGATGGAGTGACACAACTATACCAAATGGAGTGGTATGAGTTGTTGGAATAAATGGGCCATGGTGAGTCATGGTCAGGAAGGGTTTTGGAAAAACAAATGAGATGGTGACTTCTTTCAAAAATAGTTATAAAACTCTTCTTACCTTTTTCAATAAAGATATAGAGATGTTTTAAACAAATAAAAGTTGTAAGTCAAAATAAAACTGGTGCATACTCATGTTGGGGTAGTTTGCGAGTACATTCAAATGTACTCATATTGGTTTCGTCCCTGTCTATTGTCCTAGCCAGACTACGAAGAGGAGCACTACGCCGAGCAGGAATATGGCGACTTCTACGCAAACTAAGGGTCTCCACAAGTCAGCTGCCTGTCGGGTCGTCATCGTTAGAATATGATGTCTACTACGCCGTAGCTTCCGCTGATATTTTGGTTTGGCCCATGAAGGCACCTATGTAAGACTTGGTCTAAATGACCATTTATGTAAGACTTTTTATTCGGTATTGTAATGGATGTAAACTTTGGTATCCAATTCGGATTATGTGCAACGACAGACTGATCACGGGATCGTTGTGTTAAGCATAATCGGGTATTTCGGACAGCTAGTCCGGGGTCCCCACAGATACTTTCATGTGTTCTATCAAAACGACAATTTATATCACCGGAAAAAAGCTACAATTCATATCGTTTTTCATGATTTACGTTCACCTTTGACCCTTTGTGCAACGGCAAATTTGTCAGTTTGCCATTTTTTTCCCTTTCCTATTTTAGTGAAGGTCTTAAAGGGTCAGTCGATGTATGAGTCGGCTGAACTTTTTTTTTGCAAGCCTCGGTTAATTTGGAAAAGTGCAACTGTAATTCCATTAAAATTGCATCTTACACTCAGTTGCAATTTTCCGCCCACGGGAGTGCGAGAGTTGCATTTTTCGTGGTACAACGGTTGTGGTTTTCTGAATCGATTGAAGACTTTTCCAGAGTTTCATTTTTTTTTACACCGAACTGCGGATGGATGCGCACTTCTTCAACGTCCTCTCTAAATCGTGGCTTAGCACACGAACTCCCTGATAATAACTACTCCCCCCGTTCCGAATTATCGGATATTTTAACTTTTTTTTTCCAGATTCACGTGTTCTATACGTATTTCACTGTGTATATTTGTTCATTTCAATCTATATGCATACCACATTGAAATTTTAAAAAAACTTATAATTTGGAACGGAGAGAGCACTACATTTGTTTCTCAAAATAAGGCTTATATATTATATTTAGAGTTTGTCCAAGCTTTTAGAAAAACCACTTATATATTACCTATAATATGAAATCAATATCATATGAATACCAATTGAAATATATTTTCATGTGATATCATTATCATCGCAATAACCGATCCCTAAAAAAGAATAGAGTGCAACCAACCGAGCGCTAGTGGAAGAACATGAGAGTTCCAATGCCTGGCTAGCTACCCTGCACGCCTAGGCCTAGCCACGGCCGTTTACTGCAAACGGGAACCGGTCCCGATCCGGCGGTCGCCGGGCCGAAGCGGCGCGCGGCTGGCTCTGGTTCCAAGTCCCAACGCGATGTCACGGGCGGCGACGGTGGTTTGGCTTGGATTTGCACGCGCGGGGCGTGTACGGGGCACGCGCATCCCGGGGCCGGTGCCACTCGGCGCAGCGTCAACTCGGAAAGCGGCCATGCGGTGGTGGTGGCCGCCTAGCTTGCTAGAGGAGCGGCGGAGCAGGTTGCAAGTTGCAAGTTGAGATCGACTCCCGACGAAACCATCGATTTCGTCTTGTGTCCCTTTTGAATTTTTTTTTTTGAGGCTTTCCTTTTGATTTCGATGGGTTGCTCTGGATCGGGCATGCAGCGTTTCCGATGCAGTAACCAACCGGCGGATCGAAATGCGAAACGAAGACAAGTGTCTGGTCATAGGCCCATTTCCGACGCAGTCTCCGTTTTTTTTTCCGACAAGCAGTCTCCGTTTCTTGTTACTCCAATGGAAAACGAATGGTTTCTTGTAGAGTTCACTGAAACTCGTGGGTCTCTAGACTCACCCATCTTGCCTTTGGGCAGGGCTTCATTTCTCACGTATACACAGAGTCATGGGCTGGACCTATTCGACGGATAGAGTTCACGGGCCACGAGTTTATCTTTGTCACTCAGCAGGCCTATCTCTACGCTTGGGCTAATATTCACATGGGAAGCATTTCGAAAGGTCCCTTATTAAGCACTACTATTTTGCTGTATTTTTTTTTGTAAATCTCAACATTCTATATTAACTTTATAAATCAGTTTAATACAGCCATAAATTTATAAAAAATTATCCGTGTATTATAAAAAATGTTCATGTTTTGTTGAAAGCTGCATAGGCTACATGTGCAATCAAATGTTCATGCATTTTTTAAAAGGTGTTCTGGTATGAAAGCGAAACCTTCTATATTCGAGAATAAGAGTTTATCTATCAAAACCAAGGAAAAAAATAGCGTGCTATCAAAAATAGCGTGGCCCTCCTCTAGAAGCTATACAAGATATATCGTGATATAGCGAAGTTACATATAAAATAGCGTGATGAAAAAGTTGTAAGAAATAGCCCAAATATTAAGGATTTTAGCACTAATTTTTTTCCAGAAACAATACATGCATAACCAGGTAACCATATTCAAATGTCAAGCCCAAATCCATGGCACGAATACAAATATGAGGCTTAAAACCATGAAAAAGTAATAAATTAAAAGATAAATATTTTAAACTTTAATCAGAATCATTGACATCATCTTCAGAATAAGTAGAAGAACCACCAGATTGCCCGTCATCATCATCATCTAACGTTATTTCCAGACTTTTTGTTAGCGTAGCTATAACATTACCACGTTTAGTGTGGTTTCGAGCGTATAAGACGAAAATAGCGCCGTAGCGTCAACTTTAGGCTAAATATAGCGTAGCCTCTCCAAATACGCTATATCGTGCTATTAACCGGGAAATAGCGTGCTATTTTTTTCGTTGATCAAAACACATATTCATGGCCTCACAACAAAATTAGAATAAATGTTCACGTTTACTAATATGTACAAACATAATCTTTATGTATTTCTAAAAAATATTCAAGAACTAAAAACTTTGATACAAATAAAAGTATAAATAAATAGAAAAATATAAAAGTCAACAAAACAAGAAAAAAAAAAGGAGAATCTGGAAACATAAAACTACATGAGATAGAAAATAAAAGGAAAATCTTTTTAAAATCGGCCTTATTTGCCTGCAAAACTACTATGAGCTAGTGGGTAGGGGCGTTTGGCCACAAATGAGATTAATATGATAGGGGGTATCCACTACAAAAAAAAAGGTTACTCCCTCTGATCCGTAATAATAGGGGGTATCCACTACAAAAAAAAAAAGTTACTCCCTCCGATCCGTAATAACTGCCGGGACTTGTATAAGTATTTTGTACTACGTTAGTACAATGAGTGTACTACAATCCCCACGACAGTTTTACTGTATCGAAGGGAGTAGTAAAAAAAATCAAAGAAGAGCTTAAGTGAAATAGTAGAATGGTGCAAATTTATCTCCAAGACAGTGCTCATGCCGGTTTCTCCAAAAGAAAATAGTGCAAATTATACAGAGGTGCATACATCACTGTCGACGCAGGCCCGCTGCGTCGACGTTGTGAGAGAGGCGTCGTGTTGTAGGCGTCTGGAGTCTAGACAAACATGCTAGTGATATTTTCTTTTTCGTTCCAATTAAATGGCAGGAGAGAAAAAAAGGCATATGAGAAGCTAAATCCACCTCATAAAAAATTCAAAACACATCCAGTCGACCACCACCAATCCAGCAAGCCGTGCGATCACTGACTCGTGCATTTCTCACTAAATTTATAGCTACGTAATGACACATCTTACTCAGAAATTTCGCTGGGTGGATCCGAGGGAATATGCTTGGAGCGAGCATGCGCAGCAAGCAAGCCGCACGTGGAGCTCTCAGCTCCGATGTCCCTCTCAGGGGCTCTCACCAATCGCCATCAAGTGATTAAGTGGCTGCTCTAATCATTCTTCTGCCTCCAAAGTCCTCCAGACCCAACGAAAACACCCTGCTACTGGAACATCATCCACAAGACGACGGCAATCAAGTACGTACTGAGCTCAAGATTCCTTCCAAGTGACACATCAAACATCAATCAACAGTTGGCACCCTCTCCTGAAAACGCCGGGACGGTTTGGCGAAATGTGGCTGCCAATGCAGCCAGCGAGCTCGGTGAGTTTTGATGGCGGCATGGTCCATCTGTATCTTGAATTCTCGATTGAGGCTGCTACTGCTGCTCAATCGGTTTGCATGGATGAAGATGATACAGTGAACTGAAGAGCCGTGGCTGGATCGGCCTACCGCGGCTGCATTATTGGTGAGCAAAATCATGGCCCGATATATATATTCCCCGTCACCCTCCGTTTCGATATCGGCGACACTTGTCAGGCCGGTCTCGTTCCGTCAGCGTCGAGCGCTCTCTCACGAAGGAATTCAAGTGCGGTTTCAGAGCCACATGTATTTTTGAACGCATCGTGTGTGCGATGGCCGCGAGAGAGCGACGTCGATCGCGATGTATTTTTTTTGTCCGGGCTTGGGTGTCCGTAGGAGATTCACGCCGTGAGCCGTCGACTGACTGACTGACTGAACCGAGATGACTGACTGACTGACTGGTTGGGATGGATAGCAGGTCGTTTTCAGCGGGCGCATGATTGGCGTACGGCCCAGCCCGTACGCCGCTGCTTCTTCCTGGAAGCTGCGCGCACGACTTTGCCCGTCGTTCCGATACACGCTGAGTCGCTGAGAGTTTTGCCTTTTCCACTACCGGCCCAAGATAACCCAAAAATGTACTGCAAAAGCGGAACAAACACGCAAGATCTTACCCCGTCCAAAAAGGAACAAACACGCAAAATCTTTGCTGACATACCACGTCACGATATATAGCTCCCCACCTCCACTGACGGGCCGCAGAGTACGATACATGAATCACCACGGGCAGGTTATCCACGCACGATAACATAGCGTGCTCATCTCTCTACCACCGTCGACGACCCGTCACGCCGCTCGTCCTGGCCGTCGCAGTACGTTACAGTTACCAGCGATCGCGGCCCGTAGTTTATCGGCAAACAAAAATCCAAAACAAACATTGAAAATATAGATGGAAGCTAAATCAAATCATGTACTGTACTTTGAATCCCGAAAACTGACACTTTAAAATATCAATGCCGGTATATTTTTATCCTCGGCCTATTCAACACGTGAAAAACATATAATTTCTAACTGAATAATTCGTTGCTCTCGCTAACAAATACTCCCTCCGTTCCTAAATATAAGATGTTTTAGACTTTGTCCACATACACATATACACAAATGAATCTAGACACATTACATGTGTATGTTCGCTCATTTGTGTATGTATCTAGACAACACGTGCAACATCTAAAACATCTTATATTTAGAAACGGAGGGAGTAAAACCCACCTGTCATGTACATCTTACACCTCCGAACTCTCTCCAAATTCAATCTCCCTCTAATTTCGTAGTGACGAGTAGGGGGGACGCAGCGGAAGGTCAGGCAACCGGAGGAGCCATCTGGTGTATGTAGTGGGATGCGACAATTTGATTCGGTGAATAGTGACATGCTTCAGGTTGACAGTTGGCGCTCACGACGGCCACGAAGAAGCGCATCAGCAATAACTCGACGAGGGAGGGCCTCAGCCATGCAGTATCACCGACGAAGACTCCAATCTCAAGCAGCGGATGCATCCGCTGTGCCGCACGGCTACGGTGGCGCCTCCCATCCCGACAGTGCATACTCGCGTCCAAAGTAGCAACAACCATGATGACGGCCCCTTTCTCGAGTTGCGGCGCCCCACTCCAATACCAGGCAGGAATTTTAGGAGGCGACCGTCGGAGTAGCTCGCAGAAGCTGTCTCCATCCATGCCAGGACCCTCCCCAGACGCGGTGAGCCTCGGGGACGTCGCCTCGTTCGTCGTCCGGCCTCGCCGTGCTCCTTACTGCCGGAGGCGAGTTGTTCCCGCATCCTCTCGTGCGTTGGACAGAGGTAGAAGATGAAGTCGGAGGAAGACGAGCGAAATATCAGTTCGGTATTGATGAAATCTCTAACCAGTGGGTCCATTTTGTCAGTGAGAGTAGCATGTTATCGTGATTTGGTTCGTTGCTTTCTTGATGCGCCAACCAGATCTAAGGAGTGAAAATAGACCGGGATTTGATAGTTGAAAGTAACAATTTCCGTGATTCAAAATTTCGGGTTTAATTTAGTTTTCATCCGCCGCAAGTTCGAAGGTTTGTTCTAGACTTTTTTTTTCATAATTTACCTCACGGATCAACACCACTTTTGCCGCGAAGATTATCAGAAACTAACAAACACTAGTAAAGGTGCACGTGCAATGCACGTGTATATCATCCCTCAATAATATCTCATATCATGTTCTCTCTTACCGACGTGTCACAACATGAACACAATTTAAAGTGAAAAAGCGGCTGACTAACGTACCACGGTCGCTTAGCTATATTATATAGTAGAGATTACACAAACTAACCATCAAAAGACAGAACAATTATGCATAACTCTTTCTAATCATCCATAGAATGCACAAAATAGCACCATAAAATTGTACCTACAGCACCCCAGCTCGGTTTATGCTGAGTTACCATAATAACTCTTTCTAATCATCCTACAACATGAGTTTCTCGATGCATAACATCAACCTTTACATCTTGTACGCCTTTTTAATATGCAGGACGGAGAGTAATTATGGTAACTCAGCATAAACCGAGCTGGGGTGCTGTAGACACATGACATAATTAAGTAGCCACACAACGAAATAAAACTGCAATAAAATAACGTTGATTGCATAATTACTTTCTTTTGTGTACAAATATAGGAGAATCATTAGTATCACCAGTATTTTCTATTTTGATACAAAGGTAAAATGAATAGCAGAAGAACCGGGAACACAATATTATTACACATGTAATTACAGTCTTTAATCAGAGAGTTTATCAACTATTTTCCTTTAAAAAATATTAATGAGATAATTTATACAAAGATTAACACACCATGATCTTAATTATCTGTATCTATTGCCATAAAAGAAGGTGTGTATAGTTTAGGCAGGTGATTGGTTCCTCCATGACCTGTACATGTTACGTACCTCTCTAGAGTAACTGAAAACATGAGGAAACAAAAGAAGAGTATGGTGGCTGTGGCTTTTCTTGTCCTGAACTTGTAGGTTTGAAAAATTCTATGGAAAACCTAGTTCCTGTAATAAGCAGGATTTCCCAGGGATGCTGTAAAACGAATCTGAGTGCCCTGGCGCTCTGTTTCATTTCAACGAAAATGGAACAAGGGGAATCCCTATTTTCGTAAAAAAAAAGAGGATTAAGGAGGAACCTGGCAGTAGCGGGGAACAGGGCGGCGTCAAAGTCCTCGACGTCGGAGTTGCCGAAATGCCTGAGCGCGGCGAGCACGCACTTGGTGAACAGGTGGGGTGTTCCTGGCGGAGAGAAGCTCGCAAAGGGCGTCGGCGACGGGGAGGAACGCCTTGTAGGGCTCGGGCCTAGGGGTAACCGAATTCGTCGCGTCACACGGCAGAGACACGATGCAGGGAGCCGCCGGTGCTCGTGACGCTGCAGGGCGACTCGTCTCGGTGTGGCGCTCCGGCGCGGGAGAGGAGGCGGTGGGCAAGGCTTCGTCGCGTGGAGACTGGAGAGGAGGCGGCGGGCAGGGGATGAGATATTGAGATGAGACGATCGTGGTGTAGATCGTGCGAGGCGTTAACCTTTTTTTTCGCATCCGCGGAAATTTTCGTCCGTTCTCGGCATGGTCCGCCAAAGCTAATTGCTACGTGCACCCGAAGCCGATCTAGCCCCTTAGATCTACTCCGTACTTTCGGCTGTGTACACTGGGTGGGGTGGCTGTAGCCTAACTCAAGTTCGCTTGTTTATTAGTAGTGGAGATAGATCTACTCCGTACTTCCGGCTGTGTACACTGGGTGGGGTGGCTGTAGCCTAACTCAAGTTCGCTTGTTTATTAGTAGTGGAGATGGAGATGGAGAAAAATGCGCTGTGCCCATGCGCGCCCGCCGCCTTGCCGTCTCATTCGACGCGTTTCCCACCGAACCCGCCTCCTCTTATAACCGCCGCGCACGCCCCACTTACCTGACAATTTGCAGCGCAGAAGAGACCAGCGACCGGAACGACCGAGCCGCGCGCGGCGCATCGACCGCCGCGCTCTGATCCATCCATCGATTGATTGATCTGCCACCACCACCACTACCACCGCCACCACCACCGAGGGAGCCAGGGGGCATGGCGGAGGGGAGGAGGACGACGCGGGTGGGGCGCTACGAGCTGGGCAAGACCATCGGGGAGGGCAGCTTCGCCAAGGTCAAGATCGCCAGGGACACCCGCGACGGCTCCGCCTGCGCCATCAAGGTCCTCGACCGCAACCACGTCCTACGCCACAAGATGGTCGAGCAGGTCCCTCCCCTTCTTCCTCTCCGATCCCCGTCCCACCTCCCTCGCCCGACTCAGTCACTCCGATTTCGCTTGCTAGCTCCTTCGTTCGTTTGGAGAACACATAGTCGACATGGGTTTATGGTATAGTCTATATTATTTCCGGACAATAAAGAGGCCCAAAAAGATTAAAGAATCTATTTCAAAACAGAGACGTATATTGTAGCTGTCTGATTCTATCGGCAATTGAGCTGTGACGATGAAACATGCTCTATGTATCGATCTGTGATGAAACGAGTAAAGTTTTAAAAGTTAAAATATAAGATGAGATCAAGGGGGAGAATGTTAGGTTGATCTCCCAGCCAAGATGGCCCAACGGCCACTTGGGCCTTGATCCCATGCCCTGATCGGGGGCCCAACCCTACAAGGTTGGTGGGCCCCGTCGCACAGCGCTATAAAGAGGATGGTGGGGGCCGGGGCTCGAGTCACGAGGTTGGTCTGCGTGCCGCCGTCTCCCACATCTAACCCTAGACCGATCGAGAGGGTGCGCTGCCAGCGGCGGGATGCACCACCGCCGTCCTCCACCATGGACTCCTCGACGGGATCGTCAAACCAAGGCGAAGGTATCTCAATCCCTTCTCTCCTCTCTGTTTCCGTCTCTGGTACACGAACTAGATCAATTCCTATAGATCCTACCGTGGAAGTTCTAGCCTAGTGATCCTAGGGATTCAACATTGGTATCAGAGCATGTACTAGATCCTAGACTTCACGGTTAGAACAGAAAAAGAAAAGCAAAAGCAAACCCTAACCCTAATCGGTGAAGGGCAAAGGAAAGAAAGCTCACCGGAACAGCCTCGGGCTCGCCGGAAAAGAGGGCACCGCGGCCTAACCGCTCGACGGCGGCGCGCTCACCGCAAGGGGAACGCGCGACCGTCGAGGGGAAAGGCAACGGCGCTGAGGATGAGGCGCTGCGGCCGTCGCCGGTGGGCGCCGCCACTGCGCGCTCGCACGGCGCAGAGAGGCGCGCGGGAGCGCAGCCGTTGCCACACGCGCACGGGCGCAGAAGGGTAGTGGAAAGGAGAGGGAAGGGGAAGGAGGCCGCACGGCACGGTCGTCTCCGGCGGCCGGCGCGATTTTTCCGTCGCCGTCTCGCACTGGAGCAGAGGAGGGCGCAGCGCGTCTCTCTCTCTCTGCCACGGAAAGAAGGTGGGTGGAGGATGGAAAGAAGGGAGGTGAAAGAGGCTGGCGCCGCCGTCTCCGGCGAGCCGGCGGCCGGCAGCCGGGCTAGAGCGGCGATCGCGCGCGGGGCAGAGTGAAAGAAAATGCGGCTAGGTTTTCCGTCGGGGCGGGCTGTCCAGTTTTTGTTCAACCGAGAACTGCGCTGCACCGTCCGATCAAGATGGAAGGCCAGGATCGTCCGGATCCAAAACCCTAGCCAGCGAACCGGGATTTTGGGCCGAAAGGTACAGCAGGCCGCGGCCGTGGGCCGTTTTGCGCGCCGCACGGGCGGCAGATAGCTTGGCCGCTTAACCACCAGTGGGCCTCGTCTGCGTCGCCGCGGGCGACAGATAGCAAACAGGCATTGGGCCTCATCTGTTTCCAATGTTTTTTTTTAGAAGCACAGTTATGGTTGTTTTTTGTCCATTTTTTGGCAAATTTCATCCAGTTTTTTCCCTATTCAAATTATTCCAATGAAAATTTGTTTAGAGAATATAAAAGTAATAGGATTTTTTCTGAAGTATTTAAAAGTTGATGAATTTTATTCATTTTTCCGCTGCAAAATAGTTAAAAGTAATTGCATAAAAGTAATAAAGTGAGAATAAAAGCGTGATAAAGTTATATTTATGATGATTATGATTCTGTTATTAATTGACCAATGTTGTTAATAGCATTATCATAATTTAAAGTGAGAATTAAAAGCTTGATTAAAGTGATATTAAAGATGATTATGATTCTGTTATTAAATGACCAACGTTGTTAATAGCATGATCACGATTTGTTTATTATGTGTTAAAAGGTGCATTTATTTCTTTTATTGCCCAACGGTAATATAGCTTTAATTGCACAAACAGTGATAGAAATAGTTGTGAAAAGCATAAAGTTCATGAATTTTATTCATGCTTTTCCGCTGCAAATAAATAAAAGTGCTCTTAAAGTGTAGACAGAAATAAAGAAAGAATTAAATTACAAGAGCATGTTAAAGAAATTATTGAAACAATTATGATCCTGTTATTTTACGACCAACGTTGTTAATAACATAATCATGATTTGTTAATCGTTGAACAGTGCAATGTTTGTGAAATACAAATATTTTTTTTACATTTTCTGTTGTAAAGTAAAAGGACTCTCCTCTAATTAAATTGGAACCAACGGGAAAATTTAATTAGAGAGGAGGAAAAAGAGAAATACTTGTTTAACAGATTAATTATGGTATTGTTATTTTCTGACCAACGTTGATGATAGCAGTACTATAATTATATGAGGAAAAAGAGAAATACTTGTTAACAGATTAATTATGGTATTGTTATTTTCTGACCAACGTTGATGATAGCAGTACTATAATTATATGAGTTCTATAGTCAAAGGGCTAGATCTCTGATAATTTTGCATGAAAGTGATCAATTTTCAGAGAAAAGATAAAAGATCAAGAAATGCTCTTGAACTATAGAAATATGTATATTTCATGTTTCCGCTGAAATAGAGTTGATGATAATGTTATTTTCCAAACAGAGTTCTTTATTGCAATAGAAATATTATCATCATATTGTTTATGAGTTTTATGCATTGATTCTATTTCTGCCCAACGGTGATGTAGAATTAGTGTAGAAAGATGATGTTTCATTCTAATTCTGCCCAACGGTGATTTAGAATATAGAAGAAAGTTTTAAAGATTTAATGTGCATATCTTTAACCAGACCAACGTAGGGTTATTTTTATGCTCATTATTGTTTATTATTATTGAATATTTTCTCAGACAAAGATTCTCATGTTTTCATTCGTGAAAGCAAAAGATGGGTACTTGTGACCCGAAAGATGACCAAGAAAGGTCATAAAGTGAGAGAGTATGTTCTCTCTAAAGAATGACTGCAAAAGAAAAAGAATTCTTGGATGTTAATCCAAGAATACAAATAGATCATCGAGAGTCTTGTTTGACAAATGTCTTTCATGTACTCTCCATGCAGAAAACAAATAAATCATTCAGAGTTTTGTTTAACGAATTTCTTTCATGTACTCTATGTGAAGAAATTTTTTAAACGAGCAACATGAATGCTTAATTTGACTAACGTTGGATTAAGCATGTGTATAAAAGAGTATTCAGATTTATTTCTGAATTTGATGATTGAATATGCAGTCTAAAGAGCCAATTGTGCAATTGTGGCATCTGTGTTCTTAATTACCCGCATGACGGGAAAAGACGATAATAATACCCACGTGGTGGGAAAAGTCTGGGAAAATACCCGCATGGCGGGAGAAAATTTTGACAAAGGACTTATTCTGTATGACAGGAGAAAGATGTGATGACTCATGTGTTTTTATATCGACCGCACACCTTGTGTATCATAGTTATAAAGCACTTAATGAGTCAAAAGAGAATAAAGTTACAAATGAACCTAAAGATAAGAATGTTATGCAAGTGTGACTTGCAGTACCATTGAGAAAGAACTCTTGTGAGTTTTGAAAAGGAATGAGGAAAAAGTACTCCCATACGTTAAAAGATAACTTCATATTGAATAAAGCAGATAATCAAAGTTTCGAAATTGTGGCAAAAAGGTTCTTGCCACATTTCGAGGGGGAGATAGAGAATGTTACAGAATAAACTCCCCTATACTTCAGATAATGTGATGCATATTATGCATCTAAGTGATCTATGATGAATTGTGATCGTCTGGGGAGTACGACGGTCATAATAATGATACCCCTAAAGTAAAGAGATAGATTTATTCTGGATCTTTTACAGCTCCGAAAGGAGACTAAGGACGGTACTCAAAGTGCCATAAAGAAGACAGATTGACAGGTTAACAGAATAAACCCAAATAAAAAGGATTAAGGATACACCATTTTGGAGAAAATGGAGTAATCTGGGGGAGCATGGTATGAACATACCTAAGGCTCGAATAGATTTTATCTGGGGGAGCTTGTTGCTTTATAATAGAGATGAACAAGCAAACATGGATCTTGTGATTTAGGTCCTTGTAAGAGCTATAGCAATAGAAGACTACAGAATTAATTGCCTCTAGGCAATGACAGAACAACAACATCCCCATATGAGAAAAACAGATGACTATAAAGTCTATATCAGAGAAATTTAAATGAAGGTTGATCCCACCTCATTTACAGAAATTATAAGCAGCGCTCAATCGATTTTGACAAGTGTCTACTTGTCTTAATGATTAGAGACTATGTGAATCCCGACGATGTTTGGGACTCATAAGTAATTTCCAATGGAGCCAAAACAGTAGGCTATAAAGGGTCTACAACGCCAATGTGACTCCAAAGGAAATATGTAAAAAGCGATTTTAAATCGAAAGATTTGCGCTAAGAGAATAAACAGATTATAATGAGTGATAATGGCACATAATGATCTGAGTTACATCAGATGAAAGTAAAGAACACAAGGGATCTTACGGACTAGAGCAAGTCTCTAGAATCAAAGTTATTTTGGGTTAAAGAGAATGAGAGGACAATCGCTTTTCTACAAACTTATAGAATGGGAAATTCATTCCCTAATCCTGTGTATGTGGATGATATCCTACTTGCTAGTGGTGATGTCAATCTACTACCGGCAGAGAAAAGAAGTTCTTGTCCTCAAAAGAGTATTCTCGGTAGAGTGTCTGTCGTTAAAAGTATCGAGATTTACTAAGAAAAGAAGAAAAGGGGTATTAGAAATATCGCATGGACATGCTGAGAAGAAGTCTCTAAAGCATGCATGTCGAGAAAATCTACGCCTGTTCTTATTGTCAAGGGTAATGGAATTGGAACTTTAGTGTTCCAAGAGATAACATAGAACGATCAAATGGATATGGTACCATATGCTTCAGCTGTTGGAAACTCAATATTACCCTGACAGTTCACATATCCGGGTTGTTTTGGCAATGTCCAATCCAGATATAGATCACTGGAATGGAATCAAAGATATCGGCCTCATGCTAAAAGAAACAGAGTGCTCTCAAAAGGTTGTGAGTACAAAGATAGATCTATAAATGTGCTCTCAAAAGGTTGTGAGCACAAAGAAAAATTTGTGAAATGTATAGCGAAATCCACAATTGTCGCTAAATTTCACATTTGGAGTTTTTGTGTGGAAAAGCTCCAGAGAATGAAATGATTGCATCAGTGTGATGTAAAGACATGTTATAGCATGATATAAGGCCGAGGGATAGGCAAAATGGTTAAGGAAACCTGTACCCGGAATTGATAATGGTTGACAACAGCAATAACCATTAAGTAATTCACTCCTAAGACAACGAGTCAAGTGTGGTGCCAAACACATTGACACAGAGTTATACGTTGTAAAGGAGAAAGTCCGGAATTATGTTGAAATGCTTGGAGCATAAGAGGAACAGATAAAAGAAACACACAAGTGTTCGCAGATCTGCTAATTAAAGGCTTACCGCCCAGTGTGTTTTGGAGAACACATAGTCGACATGGGTTTATGGTATAGTCTATATTATTTCCGGACAATAAAGAGGCCCAAAAGATTAAAGAATCTATTTCAAAACAGAGACGTATATTGTAGCTGTCTGATTCTATCGGCAATTGAGCTGTGACGATGAAACATGCTCTATGTATCGATCTGTGATGAAACGAGTAAAGTTTTAAAAGTTAAAATATAAGATGAGATCAAGGGGGAGAATGTTAGGTTGATCTCCCAGCCAAGATGGCCCAACGGCCACTTGGGCCTTGATCCCGTGCCCTGATCGGGGGCCCAACCCTACAAGGTTGGTGGGCCCCGTCGCACAGCGCTATAAAGAGGATGGTGGGGGCCGGGGCTCGAGTCACGAGGTTGGTCTGCGTGCCGCCGTCTCCCACATCTAACCCTAGACCGATCGAGAGGGTGCGCTGCCAGCGGCGGGATGCACCACCGCCGTCCTCCACCATGGACTCCTCGACGGGATCGTCAAACCAAGGCGAAGGTATCTCAATCCCTTCTCTCCTCTCTGTTTCCGTCTCTGGTACACGAACTAGATCAATTCCTATAGATCCTACCGTGGAAGTTCTAGCCTAGTGATCCTAGGGATTCAACACTGTCAACTCATTCACCATGTGTGCAATGTATTCCGTAGGTTATGGCTAGCAAATCGAAGATATACATGGTTCTTGACTTTGTTGATGGAGGAGAGCTGTTTGATAAGATCGTAAGGCCCTCAAACTTTGTGTGCTACAAGTTATGGCTTTTACTTCCAGTATGGTTCTTCGTGCCCATTTCTGAATATCACTGTGCTGTGAATAATTAGGTCAGTTCTGGGAGGCTAGGAGAAGATGAAGCAAGAAGATACTTCCACCAACTTATAAATGCAGTTGATTATTGCCATAGTCGTGGAGTGTACCATAGAGATCTGAAGGTTTGTCCAGTTATCCTCCCTGATATATGTAACTTCTATGTGAATGTTCCGCGGTACAGTTCCTAATTCGTTGATGTTTTATGTGCCATTTGCAGCCAGAAAATCTGCTCCTTGACTCCTATGGTTCTCTCAAAGTTTCAGACTTCGGTCTCAGTGCATTCGCACCGCAAATAAAAGTATGATCTCTAACTAGTAGAAGTATGCATCTTTGGTCCAGTGGACATTTTGGGGTTAACTAGTATTTTTCTGGATTATTGACCTCTTCTGAGCGCTCCACTAAATAATTTGTTAAATGCATGCTAAAATAGATCAGACTGGGTACTTTTTTTCTTCTAAGACGAGAAACAGTTAAGAAAAAAGAGTATTGATCACCACCTGTGATTTTTTTTCTTATAGGAGGACGGACTTCTGCATACTGCTTGTGGAACTCCAAATTATGTTGCACCTGAGGTGAATCTTTCGTCTTCTGTTACTAATCGTGTTTCTACCTAGTTTACAAACTGTGCTTCCATAGGTTTAATCGTTATACTATTTCTTCAGGTGCTTGCTGATAAAGGTTATGATGGTATGGCTGCTGATGTGTGGTCCTGCGGCATAATCTTATTTGTCCTTATGGCTGGGTATTTACCCTTTGATGATTCCAACTTAATGACTCTCTACAAATTGGTAAGTTCCTGTGATAGGCATACCGTGCTTGTCCTATGAAGTTCCCGCTGACATGTATGTTGATGTTTTCTTTACAGATCAGCAGAGCTAATGTTTCATGTCCACCATGGTTTTCTAATGGCGCGAGAAATCTTATTAAGCGAATTATTGATCCCAATCCTCAGACTGTAAGTGCCAATTAAATATTATGCTGACAGATGAATGCTGCATTAAAGGCTTTATTTGCATAAGAGTATGAGAATACAATGAATTTTACCCTTTTGTTTTTGCAGAGGATAACAATTGCACAAATTTTGGAAGATGAATGGTTCAAAAAGGACTATAAACAACCACATTTTGAGCAAAATGACGATGTGAGCCTTGAAGATGTCGATGCTGCATTCAATAGTTCGGAGGTACTACAGTATGAATGTTGTTCCCTTGTATGCAGTCTGTTGTCCCAGAAATATTATGTTTTAAAGGCACCGTTTATTTTTTTCTTATTTCATAGGAACATCTCGTGGCAGAGAAAAGAGAGAAACCAGAATCCATGAACGCATTTGCTCTTATTGCAAGGTCGCAGGGATTTAACCTTGGAAATTTGTTTGAGAAAGAGATGATGGTAGGTTCAGAGAACTGTTGATTTATTATTTTTGTCAGATTGCACTTGATGTTAGTATACTTTTGATAGTTTGATATTCTTCATTGTCTGAATGATCATGCTGCTATTCACTTCACTGCCTTTTATCAGAAATCTAGGCGTCTCCTTGAGCAGTAATTTGCACTATTAGGAAACCTTATTATTGCTTCTCAAATTAATGTCACCCTTCCATATATAGGGAATGGTAAAACGGGAAACATCATTTACGTCTCAACGTACACCACAAGAGATCATGTCTAAAATAGAGGATGCATGTGGGCCTCTTGGGTTCAATGTGCGGAAACAAAATTATAAGGTATGGGTTCCTCGCGCGTTTCTGTTAAAATTTATGCAGTTCAGGACTTACACAGGTTTCTATTTTTTTATCTTCCAGATGAAATTGAAAGGTGACAAAACAGGAAGAAAAGGCCATTTATCTGTAGCAACGGAGGTACCAGCTCTATTATCAATACAGAGAGATTAAAGTCTTATATTTAGAATTCCAAGTTAACTTATCTATTACATCTAAACTAAATTATTTCAACCAACTATAATATCTGAAAAGAGAAAATAAATAAGTGTTTTTGAAAAGCCTGATGTTGCAAACTAAGTATCGTTTTATAAGGGTGTAGAATTTTTTTCACTTCTGATTTGAAGTTTGAATCATTCGATGCCGGTATTCTTGCCTATGAACATTGATGTGCTTAACTATGTTTCTTACAATTACAATCGATCTCTTGAAGGTTTTTGAGGTTGCTCCATCACTCCACATGGTTGAGCTTCGTAAAACTGGAGGGGACACCTTGGAGTTTCACAGTGTATGATCTCAAATCTTATATTTTGCATTATAACTGCCATAAGTTCTAAACTAATCTTAGACACTAATCACTTCGAAATAAGTAACACCGTTTCTTCAAAATTTCATGCAGTTCTACAAGAGTTTCTCGACAGAATTAAAAGACATAGTGTGGAAATCTGAATCCGACAGTAGTACAAAACAGACACGGTAAACATCAACGTTCTGATGGTCCTAACTGCAGTTTTCCGCTCTCTTCTATTCCACTAATCCTCTCTTGACAATTTTTTTTCCATTGTCCAGATGATATCTCATCGAACTGGACCTGTCTTCCGGCGCTATATCGATGGACCGTACTATGTATTTTCCTGGCACCAAATCGACAGTCCATCTCTCGTGCTCAAAGACGTCGCCCTTTTTTATCGAGCGCAATTGTACACATACATATACGAAGAGGCCCTCCCGTAGATGCTCCCTGTATTGCAATGTGGATGTCTAACAGGCATCCTGGATGCTTTGGTTGGCATAAGGGTTGTGTGCCTTTGCTTTTGTAATGGAAAGTATTTAAGGATCGAAAGATGAATAATGGTAGTTTAGAGTAAATAAGTGCGCAACTTCACTGGTTGTACATCTGAACTCTGGGATTTGTCAGGCAGGCTTTGGTGGGGATACCTGCTATACATGTCTGATCAGCAATATGCTGCGTTAGTTTCTTCACTGGCCGTGTAGACTCTTTTGTGTCATCCTGTTTTTTTCAAGCTTATATGAACATCTACGATCGCTCTTACGCAAAGCCTTGTACTAGTATATACAAATGAAATGACGAAAACACAAATTCCGTCGCCGCATCGACCTCTTTATTGGCATGTAGCTACCGGTTGCTGCAAATGTTTCTACTTGCATGTGCCTGTATAAAAATAGTACTCCCTCGCGCCAGAAGAAAAGAAGCTGTTACGAACTCAGCACCGCCTCCACTAGAGCTTGGATTCTAACCTTGTGTCCAACGGCGAGTCGAGGAAATAATTGGAGGGTAGGCTGAATCGCTGAGAGTTAACAACGACCAAACTAAACGACTACTTCCGAAGAAAATAAGTCAATATGTAAGACATGAAATTATTTAAGACAAAATACCACAAATTTTTAGGTTAAAAGAAAACAAATCACACACTAATACATCCAGTACTAGAGAAGAAACAACAAAAAGACTTCCGGCAGGCGGCAGGCCGGCGCGCTCCTCAGCCCCTGCTCAAACTTCTCGCCGGACGCCGGCTGCCGCTAGGGTTTGCAGCTGGGCGCGTCCGCCGTCCACGCGTCGCCTTCGATTGGTGTGGCCATGCGGCGCTCCGCCGGATCCCCAGCCCCTCCTTCGCGGCGCCGGTCGCCGCCTCGCCGGTCGGCCGGTCGTGGGCTGGTCGCCGCCTCCGTCTGGCTCGCTGGTGGGTGCTGGCTGCTGCTCTGTTTGCGTGACTGTTTTGAGTGGAAGAGCCGATGCGAGTATGCCTGTGCGAGTATGCGACACAAGTTGGGCTGGAACTCAGCGAATGGGCCTCCTGGTACAAGATTAGTAGTATTAAAAAAAGAATTGCATTTTCGGTGGACAGGCAGCCTGTTTAAGCCTGCTTACTGGCCTCGCCTTTGCTTGTGTCAAACCCGCGGGCTAAGGGACAGTCTCAGGTAGACAGTTTCTATGAGGGCGTAGACCTCCAAAAAGGTAATGGAAGTGCAAAGGTTTCGGTTTCTCACTACGCCAGAAAAAACACGACGCATGCACAAGGCGGCTAACCTTCTACGGAGTAGTATATGGCGATTCATCAAGCTTTTAAGCTCCAGGCTTCTACGGCTCGAACCTTAGGTGTTGGGCTAGTGTTTCTTACGTTATAATGTGTATACTCTAGAAATAATCAATCATATCTTTTGACAAAAGTTCATGCGTGTGTTGGCACTCGTCTTGTTTTCTGCTAGTTGTAAAAATGCTTAGAAAATTGTTTATTTATCGAGATTTGTCAACGGAAACGCAAAAATGCCAACCACACATGTCGTGTGGTCCTCAGAACCTACTAATGAATGCTTATCATAATATCAAAGATTTGAGATTGCTACCGGAGCTTGCCGCTCTGTGCTTCGGTCCTTCTTGGAGGGGTTTATAAACATGTTTACTCTACCTTACGCGAGCAATGTGGTACTAAAACATGAAGGAGCACTGGAAATCGAAGGTATCGTGCGTTGCCAAGGTGCACTGGCCTGTAATTTGGCCCAGTATCGACGATCTCATATTCTCATGGGTACCCATCATGGACCTGCGTCACTTAATGGGACGATGAAAAAGCTCCACTTGGGACTTCAATTTGGATTTTGGATAATTCTCTAGCGTCACTCTGTGAGGGATCCAACCTTCCTGTACTTTGGGTGTGAGGACGTTTGATGGTAAGGAAAAGAAAACCATTTATATGCAGCCTGGTGGTAATTTAATTCAAAAGGTTTTCTTGATACTAACAAGGTTGTTTTTTTGGAATCTACACCGGTTGGCTATGTTTGCACAAAGAACACGTCAACGTGTATTCTCAGCAACCCACATGGTGCATAGCAGCGCTGCTACAGTAGCTGATTGAAAACGCGACACACAAGACAATAAGGGCGATATTCTTGGAACTCGAAACCCCACTCGCCATGGTACCCCGTCAGGGCTTGCGGCAGCTATGAGTTAAACTACATCGATTCCCTCGCTTCTACCTTGGTTTCTGTATATCCACATAGATCTAAGTGAAGACACCGAAAAACAGAATCAATGATGAAGGGTAGATTGTATTCAAGTAATCAAGACCACGGTCCTTCTAGACCAACACCCTAGAGAAGAAATCGTCGAACCCATCGCCATCAAAGATCCACAGTTCAAATATTTTCATCCTCCAAAAAACTCATGGTTCTCACGATGGCACCGGAGACACACCAATGTGCCGAAGAGGAGGCCGGAGGACCAAACTGCAAAGGGAAACATCGATGCGACAAACCTTTTAAATCCGAAACATACTAGCCGGAGAGGTTGGCAAGAATCTACGCTAGAAATCCTGCGACATCGTTGTAGATGACACCATCAAGACAGTGTAGCTCGAGG
Source organism: Poa pratensis (assembly GCA_947311845.1). Taxonomy (NCBI): domain Eukaryota; kingdom Viridiplantae; phylum Streptophyta; class Magnoliopsida; order Poales; family Poaceae; genus Poa; species Poa pratensis. The sequence continues at coordinate 66,366,796 of CAMZMU010000045.1, read as the reverse complement.
AAAACTTATTTGCCTGATCGGTACCATCACCACTACGAAACTAGAACTCCATCTTGTAAATCGGAGCCTACCTGTACTACCAAATCGGTGGAGCCGATGGAGGAGGTAGCAGCTATCTACGACGGAGGAGGGGCGTCAGTGCGTAAGCCTAGAAAATCGCCTCTCTAGGTTTGAGAGAGAGAGAGAGAGAGAGAGAGAGAGAGAGAGAGAGAGAGAGAGAGAGAGAGAGAGAGAGAGACGAGCTTCTCGTTGTTGTAGATTTTTAATGATAAATATTTTTGGAATGTCCAATTCACGAGGGAGGATTTCAATGCACCAAAGACAAATTCTTCAAGATATATATTTTTCTACAGCCATGAGAGCTAGAATTTTCTAGCCATAAGATCATAAATCATCATATGGAAATTTAGTGAAACATTGTTCTCTATAAGTTACTACCCGAAAAAATATTGTGTTGCAAAAGGCATTCATTCATGAAGGAAATAAAATTTGTAGATAAATATGCAAAAAAGGGACAAGATACAAATACAATTACTATATACTAACCAGCATTATTTTACAGCAATGTGATGGCAACATACTCGATAGAGGCATATAGTGTGATCCGTCAATCTTTTTCAAGTTCCAAGTCTCCACGACTTCAACCTTAGACGTTGTGTGAGCGGTTGCATGTTCTCAGTGTTTCTTATGTTATAATAAAGTATGTATTACTACCCAAAAAATCATTTTTAGATAAAGCCCAAAAAATCAATTACAAATAATCATATTATTTAACAAAAATCATGTATGTGTTCGTACGTCTTGTTTTCTGCAAGTTGTAAAAATACGTAGGAACTTGTTTATCAAACTTGCAACGGCCACGCAACAAAAAATGCCAACCACACGTGTCGTGTGGTACTATCAACCGACAATGAATGCTTATCATATATCAAGGTTTGATTGTGCTGACAGAACTTGCCGCGCTGTGCTTTTCTTCTTGTCGGAGGGGGTTATAAACATGTTTATTCTGTCCTACGCGAGCGATGTGGTACTAAAACCTGGAACAGCACCGGAAATTCGAAGGTGTGGTCCGTGCCGCGGTGCATTGGGCTGTATTTTGGCCCAGCATACTCTCCAAGGAACCCATCTTTAATTCATGGCTTATTCATCATGACCTGCTTCACACTATGGGGCCGACGGAAAAGCTGCACTTGGGGCTTCCGTTTGGATCTTGGGAAAAGAAAATTCTAGAGGTCACTCTATGGGGCTCCAACCTTCCTGTACTTCATCTCAAAAAACAAAAAAAAAACCCTTCGTGTACTTTGGGAGTGAGGATCTTGATGGCAAGGGAAAGAAACACATGCATGTGCAGCCTGTTGGTAATTTAGCTACAAATCGTTTTGCTGATACTGACAAAGGTTTCTTGGGAAGCTCCACCGGTTGGCTGCATCAAAGTTAATGTCAATACTGAATGTAATCCCTCCTTGTTAATAGGTGAATCAGGTCAGAAAGTGCACGTTCGGCTTGGGAGATGTTAATCGTACTTCTTGACGCTGTGGAAGCTGAGTCACAGTAGTGTATAAAAGGCCTCTTCCGTCGGCGAAGCTAGTAAAAAATCAGCAATGAGTTAGTTCATGGCTAACAAACTATTGGGTCAAACAAAATAATGATGGTCCTAGGTAGTCATTTAGCAATAAATTAGCACAAATACAATGGCTTTAGCTGAACCCAATCCTTGTATGCAATATTCATCCTATGACTCTTCCTCAGATCTGAGTTCAAGTACCATTCTTGAGACTAATTGTCTATATCCACTACTTCGTCTCTTTTAGTTCTCATGATTTTTTTTTCTATTACTGACTTGGAAGGAGGCTTTGGGGATTATCAGGTGTCTCCTTGAGACCAAGTTTGTGAAGATTAGGAGAGACTCAAATCCAATTGATCATAACCTTCCTGAATATTGTAATAATAAAAAGTTTGGTACAGAGCTCACACCACCGGCACTCACTCCCCAGAGCGCACACCACCGGCACCGGGCCGCCACCACTACCGACCCGTGTCTACATCGACCTCCGGCGGTGACCAGTAGGGCTTCGTCCGTGCGGGTGGTTACCCAGTTAATTATATTTAGGGTTTATTTTTATTTATGTTTAAATTATTGTAAGTGCCTTTTGGCGCGAAACATGTTAATTTGCTTGTTGAAATGAAATATTAAGTTTAAATTCAATTTTAAAAATTGCATATTTTGATTAAAATTCAAGAAAATATGCGTTGGCTTCCAATTAATTGCTAAGGCGTGTTCTCCATGCACAACAGATAACAAGTACTGGTCGCAAGAACACCGCAAGACACTGATTACCTATTTTTAGTGGCGCGTAGCCCGCACGCCACTGTTATCTATTAGTAGTGGCGCATACCAGTTCTGCACACGCCATTACATGCCAAATCAACACGCCACTAGTGGGTGGGTGGGTGGGGGGGGGGGGGGGGGGGGGGCTAATCGCCTCTATACGAATTTTCTCTTTTTTTCTGTTTCATGAACCGTTTCGTGGAATACATGAGGTTATTTCGTAATTCAATAGTTCGCGAAGTCCCTACGTGTGTGTGTCAATGTTTGCTGATAGAGATTTTTTCAATGTTGCATAATCTTTTATAGATGAGCAAGTTAGTTTTATTTTTTTATGATACTCCACGGTTACACACATTGCCCATGAGAGTTAGAAATTTCTAACTGTAAGATCATAAGACATGATATAGTAACTTTTCAAAACAACATAGTAATAAATTTAGTGAAAATCAATTTTTTGTTGTTGGCAAAAACAGTAATTCATGTTGAAAATATGCATATTAAATAGTATAAGGATATTTTAAATGCTTAGAAAAAGTAGATTTGTATAAAGTATGCACTTGAAATAATCATAAGTACTCCCTTCGTTTCAAAACGTAAATCGCTTTGGTAGGGTATTTTTAGCTACCAAAACGTCTGATCTTATTTAACCAAAACTGACATGTATATGTTGGTGCCCGTCTTGTGCATGTTTTTTCTACAATTTGTAAATTACTTTAGGAGAAATTTGTTTATCATCCTTTTGTCCATTAATAGGATATGATTGCTGCTTGTGCGCAGCACAAAAAGCAAACCACACCTGTCGTGTGGTCCTCTGAATCCGGCCTATCATGAATACATTGCTTATACCATATGGGTTTGCTGACAGAGCTTACCGCTCTGTGCTGCCCTGCCTCTCGCAGGGGGTTATAAACACGTTCAATCTAACTTACGCGAGCGATGTGGCACTAAAAGTCGCTGGGATTTCGAAGGCGTGGTGTGTTGCCGCGATGCACTGGGCTGTAGTTTTGGGCCGGTGTCCTCTATACGCAACCCACGGTCTCCTGGCTTGCCGATCATGGATCTGCGTCGACAGTCGGCCCAATTTAATAAGGCTGTTGGCAGAGAAGTTCCCAGACATCGAATCTGACGCGGCGTGGATGGATACATTTGCATCGATCATGCATTGGCTTGATTGCAATCATGTTCATCTGGAGCAACTGATGTGTGCTAATCTAATTGGTAGTCGTAGTGTGTCTTCGTGAAGAGAAAACTAACATCAGTTTTTGTTAGGAGAAACAACTCAATCACGTCGATCGAAGGACTTCTCTGCATGCAATCTGCATAAGCGTACGTCCAGTTGATTCAATTTCTACGTGCGTACGTACGTGTGTACGCGCTCTTCTTACCTATCTGGTTGACAACGAGAGCAGCAGGTGATTAGATTAGAGGCTGACGGAAAACCGCAGCAGGTAGCCCATAACAAGGTACTCCTACCTAATTAATCAGTTAATTAAATTCCGTCTCGTCCATCGCCATCGTCACCGGCCACCACCGCACTCACGCGGCAGGCTATAGCTAAGCTTAGCCATCTCCACCGACCTCTCAAATTAAATCACAAGTTCTTTCGTATCACATCCTCAAATCATCCATCGCTTCCCGATCTAGACCCTCTTTTTGTATTGCTATCTGGTCAGGTTGAACTGCTGAACTCTCTCAGTTTTCTGAACCGTGAAGATGTCACCTCCGGCTACATTGCTGAAGCAATCAGATCGACCTTAAGACCACCATGGCCGATCTTGTTTCAACATTGGAGACGCCCTGAGAGACTGGCTGTCGTTAGGGCCGGGGGTTGGAGACGATCGAGACGAGACGTCGTGGTCATCCGACTCATCGGCACCGGGAAAGCCGACGAAAGCGACGAGGAATTTTACTCCCGTTTGGTCGATCAGAGGCCGCGAAACGCAGACGCAGCCAGACGCGACGTCGCAGCAATCCTGGACTGCCAACTAGTTCTTGTCCGCTGCTGTGAATTTAAACTCGACGAAATCCACCAAGCCGCCTTGCAGCCAATGGCGAAGTGACGATCGATTCCGTGCCGTCTTTTGTTGCTGGCTCATAATTAAATTTTAGAGTGGCAAATTGTTTAGTGATAGAGTACGCACACGCATGAACCGAGCTAGCGAGCTCTCTTACGTGATCAACCTTTCGGTGACCGGCTCTTTTCATACTGTGGCTGGGTTTTGCATGGCTCTATATTCGGTCGCGAGCGAACTGATTAATCTCTGGTTTAAATATACTGCTAAAAGTTTGGTGACGATGCACTAGATCAAAAGAGGCATTTGTTCTGCACCCACTTGATCATTTCCAGTTCTCAGCGGCGGTTTCCTCTCTCGGAAAGCAGAGAGCCTTTTGTCATGGTGGATTAAGAGAGAAGATGGGGAGAGACGTGTTAAACTCGAACAGCTAAGCATGATTGCCTCATGATACCAACGTCTGACGACAGGTTTCATTCAGCGCCCCCCATATCAGATGCTGCGTGCGTCGGCGGCGCACATGCTTTCTAGCTGCATCGCCATCGTTATCATTGTTGCTTTATTTGGGTTTTGTCTTGATTTACCTACCAGCAAATTCTTGCTAATTTGTTTCCTTGCTTTAATGTTTTGTTATGGCGGTTTTCGTTGCGTTTTTGCTAAGCATAGTGCGATGGATTCAAATTGGTATCCACACAACAAATTATTACTCTCTCCTTGCTACATTTTGGCAAGGTGGGACAACAATTTTACAAACTCTACAGAGTACGGAGAAATGCTGCAATTTCCACGCTCACAGGAAAAACTAGAAGAGACTACTGACTAAAGACGACGTCACGGCTAGCTCCTAGTGAAACCACTAGGCATCGTTGCATTGCACCCACCAAGCCGCTGTCGGTGAGGGCCACATGCCCTCGCTCAAGCCATGGAGCTCGATTCTGCCCGTAAACAATGAGGACCGAGAGTAGTGACAACTATGTCACGTGTAAAAGAGAGGACCGACGTGACCGTCTCTCTCTCGCCATGGCCAAGGGAGCTTCGGGATAGGATCTGAGACCGAAGAGAAGGACAAGGTTTTTCACTTGGACCTCTGTCACAGGGTGACCACAATGACGCCCCCAAATAGTCAAGACACGCATAAGCATAGCCACCGCTGTTGCCGGAGCATTGGGCTTTCGCCTGAAATCACTCCGCCACACCAGAATATTTGGTCCGCCTGCTGTCAAAAAACCTGATCTCTAGGACAATATATCTTGCTAGGAGTCTCCACTGGCGAAGCACTACAAACACCCGGATGGCTCACCCTCCACACGGGCAAAGAAAAATGCACCACCACGGCTACACCACTCGTCTGAGAGATGGCCACACATTCCACCTTGCAGGGCTGCCATCTCAGTGTTAAGATCTCGCACGATCGGGCCAACGAACCCCACAGAGTGGATCTAGGCCTGCTCGGCCCAGATCCAGCCCACACATGAACGACACAAAAGGGTGTAATGTTGGAATGGAGGGCTAGTGGCTACGACGCCTCTGCATCGCCCGCAAGCACCCTCCACAAGCAACCCAGAAATCCCGCCACCACCACCTCCACGCTCGCACCGTAGCCAGACCTCAAATGTCGCCGCAACACTGCCATCCCCTTCACCAACTAGGAGAATCGGGGCTCCGCCGACCAAGGCCATCACCATGCCGCACCGCCGCCTAACTAGGCTTCCCCGTGAGGCCTCCCACGTGCGTGCAGGTGAAGAAAGACCTTTTGCCGCCAGCAGCGGGGGATGAGTTAGGTCCATACCATTAAAATCATACCACACAGAATAAATTGATCTTCCAGTCATTCATGCGAAGTTTCCAACGAATTCTTGCACCCCCTATAATTCAAACAACACGTGAATCCTATGCATGGTTGATCAAGCAAACATGGAACAAATACCAAATGCAATGCATCCAGCTGGGTCAGGGTGGCCATAACTTCGATCGTACCAACTACAACTGCACTAGCCACGGGCTAGAGTCTTTCCAAGGCTGCTGATTCTCATGGTCTCGACCATAACAAACAGTATTATGTACGATGCATTACAAATTGGATACAAGAGAAAATGACAAAAGAAAACATAATTCCCAGCGGTTACTGATTCTCATGGTCCATAATGCTCAAACAAACAGTATTCTGTATAATGGCGCTACACATGCGTGTCGCGTCTAGCTACAACTGCAAGAGAAAATGCCAAAACCCACATATTTGCGGTTCTATTTCTCCCTTTTTAGCAGAAAGCAAAGTTTGAACAGCCCTCACATGCACGACCACTCATCATGCACCGCATATTACTCATCGGCGCATCGGCTTTTCTTGAAAGATGACGTGGCATTACATACATACCTTCGGCATATGTACGTATA